>VZRU01005197.1:0-48687 GCA_013398155.1 Pedionomus torquatus | reverse complement strand
ACTGCCTGCTCATGTCTAGCCTTTCATCCATTCACACCCCCAAATCCCTTTCCTCAGAGCTGCTTTCTAGTATCTCATCTCCTAGTCTATATCGATAGTCAGGATTGTTCTGGCCCAGGTGCAGAAACCTGCATTTGTTCTTGTTGAACCTCATGAGCTTCATCTAGGCCCACCTCCCCAGCCTGTCCAGGTCCCTCTGGATGACATCCCATCCCTTTGGTGTATCTACAACACCACACAGCTTGGTGTTATCTGCAAACTTGCTAATGGTGCACTCAATCCCTCTGTCTATATTGTTGATAAAAAACAGTACCAGTCCCAACACGGACCCTTGAGGGACGCCACTTGCGACTGTTCTCTACCTGGACCTCAGGTCATTGAGCGTCACCCTCTGGATGCAACCATCCAGCCAGTTCCTTATCTACTGAACAGTCCACCCATCAAATCCGTATCTCTCCAATTTGTCAAGCAGGATGTTGTGGGGGACCGCGTCAAAGGCCTTACAGAAGTCCAGATAGATGGCATTCACATCCATGTTACTGTCTTGTCAAACTCCATACTTGTTGTCAGTAAATAGTACACCTGAGATAAAGTTTTCTTTAGTCACAAGAGAATATTTTGATGTTATTTATATTTAAGCATGTCACCATTAAGAATAAGATTAATAGTATTGTATTTAATTGTCAGATACATGAAAAATAACCCCATCAATCCAAAATGCACAGTTTCAGAGTTTTGCCTGCAGACTTTGTAGGCAAAACTAGAACTGCCACTGAAAGAAGTGACTTGCTCTTCTGCTTGTCCCAACCTCTGTCTGTACCCTCTCGACAAGCCAAAAGGGGTGGGTGAACAGATCTGGATTTAAACTTGTGAGAAAAAAAAAACCCAAACCGGTGTTAAGTTTTAGCCTGAATATTCTTGCCTGATTTATTGGGAGAGCTTGCAAATACTTTTGCTGGGATAGGGGAAAAAGCAACTTCTTTCTGTGGCATTCCTGCCTTAAAGTGTTGAAGGAACTTCAGAGTCAATTTGAATGTGAAAGTTTGCAAATGTTTTATCTCTTGAGATGGTTTTGCAGAAACAATGCAGAAGTCCCCATCTCTGTCTCACCTGATAGATGTTCTAAGTTAATGAAATAACACTCAATGACAAGTTCAGATACAGCTTTGTACCAAGTATACAGGTTGGTAAAATGTATGACAAGTCTGTAGAAAAAAGGAAAAGAATTATAAGGCAGTGTTTTATTTTACCTATAGATACCAGTGTAAGCAATGCTAGTTGATAAAATCTGTAAAAAACATATTTAGTGTGACACTAAAGAGAACGTACAGGAAAAAAAGAAGTTTCTGAAACCTTCCAAAGGAAAAGGAGGGATAAATTAGTTTCAGCATTGAGATTTTCAACAAAGGTTTAAGGCAATGTAAAAACTTGTCTTTGTGAAATTAAGAGTTACTGAGGGCGATACCATTCCTCGTTATCATAGCTGGGCTTTAGTATATTTATATTTATTATATTTATATTCTGTTTTCTGATGGGTTTTATTGTTTTGGGGTTTTTTTTAGGAATGATTTTACTTTTGTTTTTCAGTCAGTCATAGTTTAATCTTTTTAATCTGTTAGTCTTGTTTTTTTTTTTTTCCCCTGCGGTGATCGTCTTGCAAGGCATTTTCTGTGAAAGTTTCTTTTGATGTCCATGCTCCTTTCCACCCTTTCCCCAGTTCTCCCCCTGCCACCCCAATCCCAAATCCTAGCTTGTGAGCCTCTGGAGAAGTAAGCACTCTTAGTGTGCCTTGAGGTCTTCCTTATCTTGTCGCATGGCATTTTTTAGTTATCTGATATGTATTTGTGCCAGAGTGAAACAAACACTCCCTGTCCTCTTTCCCATTGTCTTTCTGCCTGTTCCCCTGGTGATTAGATGTTGGCCTCTTTGTAGTTGGGCCTGGTGTGTGTTTATCTGTGGAAGGTTATCCTCATATCAATAGAAAATAGTTAATGCTAATAATCTGTCCTATTATGCACAGGTGGATTTTAGGCATCTGTTACATAATGTTAAAATTAAGAAAGGTTGCTTTTTTTGCTACTGAAGTGTTTTAGAGTGGGGGTATGCGGGAGGGGGAAAAAAAGTTGCTCTTTACTCATCCAGATGTTTCTATATAAGTTAATGGCCACTGTAGTTAGATGGACCTTTGATCTGACCTGGCTATTCTTAAGTGGTTATTTTGAAGGAAAGTAAAAAATAGAGATCAGAATGTGTTATCTGGGAGAAGAAAATCTATTTTATGTTATGTCGTACACTAGAATTTTTTATGCTTGAGGGGAAAAGGTATACATACTAAGCATGTTGGATTCTATGAGTTAATAAATACCATTTGCTGGCAAGACTTAGATAACATGGGGTTTTTCATAGCTTTGACCTCCAACTTGCATGTACTTACGTGCTTACATTTAAGAATTTTAAGTCGTTTTGTGGAGGTCATATAGCCAAGTTACAGAAATGATCTGCAATTAATTATTGTAACAATTTTAAAATTTTCGTTAATTGTATTTAACTTCAGACTGCAGTTTGCAATATTTTTGAGCTATTGCTGGCCACGTAAGCCTAAAGCCAAATTTCTAATTTCATTTTGCTCATAGTTTAATCTTTTTAATTAGTTTGACTCCTGTAACAATCAAGTTTCTCATTAACTAGGACAGGCCGCTAGTCAGAGAAGACAAAATCTTGTTCTGATTTTTTTTTTCCAATGGAATATTAGCTGTTTGCTTTGGAAATGTCCCAATTTGATCAATCCTTAGAGAAATAGAACATGTAAGCTCGCCCAGTTCACCCAGACGTTACTTAATTTCAAATTTATTGATTATGAGATTCTTTGGGTTTGTATTCGATATTTTTCTTCTGTTAGAAGTGCATCAGTAATTAATGGTAATTTCAAATGTACAATTTTATTCTAACGGTTTCCAGGCAACAAGAAGATAAATATATTGTGAAAGAGAAGCAGCCCCAATTTGAAAGGGGGGAAGGTAGAGGTTGCTGAAATAGGAATAATAACTTCTGATGATTAACCACTGAAATGGGCAGTTGATAAATCCTTATGCCTGCATATGTTCTGTTATAAACCTCAAAGAATTACTCATCTATTCTTGTGCTACTGCTTTTTTTCGTGAGGTGAGGGCATGATGTTAATCACAGTTTGAAAGATGGGGAACTGAAGAGCTACTGAAGGGGAAAAAAACACCTAACCCAAACACAAGGCTTTTGTATGTCTGATTTGGCATTTCTAAAATGTGAGTTCTGAAGTGACTGTGCATTGTTGCACTTTACACGTTCAGACCACAAATTCCTTTGATTTCAGTTGTATTTCTGGGTGCCTGCTACTCTAAACCAGGTCTTGTCATCTCTGCTTAAGAACCCAGAAAACGACAAACATTTTCTGTGAAAACTTCGTTACAGGGTGTTTAGCAGGCATTGTATTGAAACTGTGTAATAGGTGGGAGACAAGCATGTAAGTCTTCAGGCTTAACTGTTTTAAAACATGGCATAGAATATTCATTTCCTGCAGTATTTTTCTTCAGTTACAGTCTTCCAGCTTCAGTAAATAAGAAAGGTGGCCTTTGGGCGATACGTTCTTCTACCAAACAACATTGATTAACTCCGGAGCAAGTCTTTTCTGTGAACTGAATGAAGTAATGGCTTCAAGTTTTGGTTGGTGGTTGTTGTTGTTTTTAAATTAAGAAAGGTATGTAATCACTTACCAAATACCATATTAGCACCAGGATTGAGGAGAGTGACTAAGTGTTTAAGAAGTATAGGATTATTTACCTTGGAAAAGAGATAAATAAGAGTTATTGTGATAAAAGCATACAAAATAGCAAACGAAACTGAAACTTAAAAATTGTTGAAGGTTAAATATTTTTTAGGATTATACTGGAAGGTTGCAGCAGTGCAGAGGTGAACTGATGTTGCATTTAGCATGCGACATTCTTTAATCATATAAATCACTAACTTTAGGTGGGTGTGCCTGTTAATATGTATTTTTATGGTATAATACAGGAGAATTCTCATGTGCTCCAATATTTTAAATAAAGTTTGGACACAAAACCCTTGACATATCACTGCACTCTCATGAGGAGTTTGTATGTGTAAGTTTGCAAAACAGCAGGAGCCTTAGCTGTGCTCAAGGACTCATAAACGAAGTGTTAATCTCACAACAGCACTATGAAGTGAAAGAAAAATTATCCCTTGGTTTGCAGACAGTAATGTGGAGGTGATTGATGGGAAGGGAAATCAAACGTCAGCTGAGGTTACTTTTCTTCCTTGTCTGTTTGAATCAATTCTTATTATTTTGTCTGCTTAATGCCTGTGTGCATCTTTTGGTACCAAAAAGAAAAACAACAGACAAAAAAATAAGCAGATGATTCGTTTGCAGTACATATTATAGCTGTTTTGGTAGTTAAAGAAACCAAACTTCTGTCTAGTCCCCAATCTATGTTAAACATTCTTTGTATATGAAAATTTTTCCAGACGGCAATATCTTCTTAATCACCATTGTTACCTAGAAATCTAAAACACATGCTTATTATTGGTGTCATTCAAAGCAATGCGTGTTTGCTCGCTCTGCAGCTGCAGTAAAATAACGAACTGTATTCCCACTGCTGTGCTGACATCAGAATTTGGCTGTTGCAAAGATCTCTTAAGCATGATGAAGTACTGTTAAAGGTAAACAAAGATAAAATTGGCACGAAGTATGTTCCTGCTTAGAAAGGAGGGTTTAAAACTTCGTGGTACCTAGATAGCATGGGATGTCCTAAATGAATGTTTTATTTATGTGAGACAGATGATATGTACTTATCTGATGGAGTTGTCAGAGCTTGCAGTATTAGGATCAGTTTTGCAGCCACAGTGGGAAGAAAATCCATTCAAATTTACTGTGAAGACTGGTCAGCCTTTTTAATGTTTTAGCTATACTCAAGTGGGTTCCTAGTTCTTTCTAGTTTTTCAGTAATATTACCTAATCTCAATGGTACTCTATTGTCTTTCATGAATACAGCCTGTCACCTTATGCTGAAACACTATATGGTGTAGTCTTTAGCAATTTTAGGCCTTATATTATGTTTTTAGTGTTGTATTTTAATGCCTGATGGTAGAAATTATGAGGGCTATGTCCAGGAGATTTATCAAAACTTTCCAAATTGTTGAAGCAGAAAAGAAGTTTTGTACTATCAAAATACATTCATAAACATTGAAGAGACATATGTCTTTTTTTGTTTACAAATGTATTTTTTAACTGATACATATATTGAAGCTTCAAGAGAAGGAAACAACATTTTATAAGAAGTTTCCACCCACCTCCTTCTTTGTTGACTACATCACCTGGAAAATGCACATGTTTTAAAGAAAAAATGTAGTTATGCTAGTGTTTAGTAGTATTAGCGTTTGCTTGCAGTTGTTAAAGAATTACCTTTCCTCTGCAGTTGTGGTCTCTGTCTTTCTTACAGCTTTCTATGGAAATAACCTGATTGACCATCAGGGAATAGCTTAAGATCTGCAGGTTTACAGGTTTTTTTAGTTATGTTTTGGTTTGTTTTTTATTTTATTTTTTTTTAATTATTGTGTAACTACTGATCATTAAACTATTTTTATTAAAATCATATTANTTGCAGTTGTTAAAGAATTACCTTTCCTCTGCGCTTGTGGTCTCTGTCTTTCTTATGGCTTTCTGTAGTTTTAAGTACCTGAGAATTAGTCTCTGAAAATTGAAAGAAAACATATTTGTGTTTTTCCGTTTACTTTGTGTATGTGATAGTGCTTCATCTGGACAAATGTTTTTAGCTTGCTTTTGTAATGAAATAAGGGTTTTATCTGATCAGCCAGTCTAATTTCTTTATTACTGATCTTTCCTGAAGTTACGTATGTTCAAAACTTGCTGGCCGCCAGGCAGAGGTTTCAGAGACCCAAGATTTGTCTAATCAGTGCTGAGCTGAATAGAGACTGCGAGTTCTGTTTATACAAAGGAAAATGGACCAGCGCTATTAAACTTTTCAAGAGGCAGCAGCCTGTGAACTAGCTGGAATAAATTCAACTAATTCCCATGTGGGTGTTTCAAAAGCTGTAGGGGATGTGCTCCCTCCTATCTCCCAGCTTTTTCAGGCAGGGAATCCAGAGGGAAGTGGGTGCCCAAAGATGAGTGAGGGGTGAAGAAGGGAGTGAGTTGGCAGCCCTCTGGGAGAAGAGTGATGGGGAACAGGTCTGTTGAAAACCAGCCATGGTTAATTTTCCTGCTTACAGTAAAACACGTTGCATATAGCAGCAGTAAAGGAGATTAAACAGCTGCAATAAAGCACAAAAATAATTTTTAAATACTCCATTTACCCACAGATTGTGCATCGGATTTAAAAATATTACTGATTTTTTAACATTAATTTGTGTTTTTTAACAACTAAGAATTATACCTGCATTCATTGATTGTCCTGATGAAAATTGCTTATCTCAAAAGATGATCACTAAACTCTTTAGTTACTGCTTTCTATATTTTTTTTTTCTTACATGATTTGGGTTTTTTTCCTGCTTATTTTAGCTGCTTAGAATAATTCTGAAATGTAATAATTCTGCAAAATGTGTGTAGTGCAAGTGGAGTTGCACTTAGGAAGTGCTTAATATAAAGAAAGTTTGTGATTTGAGCCTTATAATGATGCAATAGCATGGATGTGAAAATAACTTTGTTAAAATGAGTTGTTCGTTATTGACTTTATCTGTGTTACCAATTTAATGAAAAGAAAATGCTGTTGGATATTTCCCTTCAAATTTTTTAATCTTCCTTCAGAAAGAGTAATCAAAGTAGTGTAAATCCTGTTATTTTGATATCATTTTGCATTTTAACTGTGTTCTTCTTCTGTTACTATTTGAAAATACGTACATGTACTTAATTATAAAAAAATGCAGAAATGGTTAATAATAAACTAATTACTGAAATTTAATCAAAACATATGTATAATTTAGTAGGGAATTATTTGAAATTAAATTTTGAGGACGAGAATATAAAAATTGTTCTTGTGATTTAAAAGAGTAAAACCTGATACTTGGTCCCTTAACTCTCACTCATTGCAGTGCCTTTCTGTGGGTTTTAGTCCTGGTGGTTCTAGTAAGTCAGAAAGGATACAGTTTTTCTTAAAACAATTTGTTTACACGAAACAGTAAAGAGCAATTGTTCAGAAATTATACCCCTTTGTGCAATGGTGACTAATTGTAGGATAAGTGAAGGGAAGTTCGATTCTTAAAATGTTGCAGTAATAACAATGAAATAGTTATCTCAGTACTTACCTGGGGTGGTAGAAATGGAATTCAGCATTCTGGGGGATGTGGGGAATGCTCCCCTGTATGTTTGGGTTTTGACAGGTGGTTCGTAGCGCTGAATTGCTGTAGAGTTAACATTCATTCACTTACAAAACAAAACAACTGCAAGGCAACTTTAAAGCTTCTTACTAAAATACATGTTTATTTAAATACCTTATTCAGTCGTCCTTTGCAAATGTAGTTGGCATGTGTCAGTATTTCTGAAGAACTTCTACTCCATCTCTTCTCTAAAGCTCCCACTTCTGGTGTCACCAGAAAAATTCCAGTGGCAAGAAAAGAAGTACTAATTTTCACTTGTGTGAAGGCAGTAAATAAAGGTCTAGGAGTTGCATTTGTGAGCTGTTAGTGACATTTCTTCTTAGAAAATGTATGTAGAATATGAAAGTAAGCATAACTCTGCAGCCTAAGGGAAATTGTGAAATCTGGAAATTAGATTTCTGCTTCGTCCCAGTTGGAGCTGGTAGTCTAGACTACTGTAAAGTCATGAGAATTTTGCTTTAGGAAATGGGGGAGTTCACCACATACTAAAACTGTATCTTTGTAGAGTATACACGCATTGGTACAACTGGAAGTAGGTCAGTAGAAAGCCTAATAAGTTGTTAAAAAAATCTCTTTGAACTGTGAGTGAAAACCAAGTTAAAGGCTATGTTTCTAAACCTCAGCTGGGAAAACGGGGGTGGTGTGTAATGTTTTCCAAAGTCACACTCTTTCAGTCCTAGCTTTTGTTTCCCTTTAAAGGTTAAAACATCTTCAGTCAGATTACAAAGTAAAAAGGCTGCCGTTTAATTTTGTTTCATCTTGACATCTTTGTCTATTGTTCTTAGTTTAGATTCTTGTGCAAAATGGAGCATTCTGACTCAGTTGAGTTTGTTACACAGATTAAAGCATACTCGTCCTAGAGCTGAAGTTCTGTGTGCCACTGTTTCTGATGCCAAAATTGGTTTCTGTTACCCATACATACCTGTGAGGAGGGAGGGAGTTCTTCACTGCATTTTATCTGGCAGTGAAGTTGGTTTGAGAGACATCTTCAGGGACAGCCTTGCACTGGCTCTGCCTCCTGAGAAATTGTACTGTGGAGCTGTGCCCTAATTCACACTGTCTTGAGACTTCAGAGTCAGTCCAAGCCTATACACGGGCTGTGATGGGTTTAAGTTTCTATATGCTATCTGATTTAATGCCTGTCAGCACTTCAGTTAAAAGCCTGACATCATGCAACATCCCCATAAGATTAATTTTGAAACTAACCCATCACCTCAAAATTGTATACATGAGGAAAATGTTCTTCACAAACATTTTTAGAAGGTTGCTTGAGGGTTTTCATAGTATTTTTCATTATCTTTATCAGTCTTCTGCTGGAAAACAAAACTATGGGCAACAATAATTTCATCAGGAAGGTGAAAAGGTGGAGGGGTAAGTTAATGATGGGCTAGTTCTGCAGAGTATTGTGAGTCAGTGTCGTACTTTGAGCTGACCTGCATAGTGGGTATTTTAACGTAGTCAATATCAAGTTAATATTATCTAAATAAATAAATAAAAAAGCAAGTCCTCTTTACAGTGCCAGAATTGTGTTTTGGAAGCTTGTCATCCTGACGCTGTTGTATCTGACTACTTTACTCTTAAGTTGATGCTGCAACTGAAGGGAACAGTAACTTGTTTTTATCCCTGCTGCCATTGCTGGTCAGGGAGAGTTACAACTCGAAGTCATTTGCCTTGTTTGAGTCAGCAGCTTCTTAAATGTCATAGAAACAAATCAAGTGTTTGAAGAGTAAGAGGAGGAACATGAAAAACAGAGGCACATCATGAGTGTAGGCAAGGGAGGGAAAGTAGTATCATTAAGAAAAATGAAGGTGCTCAACCATTAGCTGGAGTGTTACCCTGAATCAGGCCCTGCTGTGCCTCGCTGCTGGAATGTGTAGAAGCACAAACACCAAAGCCAGCCCTTGTAGCTAGTGAAGGACTCTTGCTTGCTTGTGGACCATCCTTTTCCATGTGCCAGCCCAGGTTTGTGAGTGGCCTGCAGGACACTGGACTGTGGAAGCGATCCTATTCAAAAACACTTTTTTTTCCCCGAGGCTGGTTGTGTGACTTATGCAGTTCCCCTCCTTGTGATGGCAGAATCTGCATGACAATCTTTAATAAACCTTCATCAAGAACTTAATTAAAAACCTTCACCCTAAGATAGGGGTGAAGCAGTCCCACCCTCTACTGTGTGTTTTTACAGCCATGTAGTGAGCTGGTTCAAGAATCATACCTATCTGAAAAGCAACCTGACCAGAAAAAGGGATTTTTCAGTAGCGTCACTAATGAGTTACGTGTGTGATGGAGGGACAGATCTGAGAGATTTGGGTTGACTCACGCTGCCATAAAACTGCACCCTAAGAAATGCTCCAAACATCCCTCACCCCCAAAATGTGGTGAGGCAGTATCTGTATGTAAAATGAAGTGTGTCTCTTGTTTCAGAGAGCTGCAAGCGTATGTGCAGTGAATGATGCCAGTGTCATTCCAAATGTGGGGATTGTGCAGGTGCCAGTACTTTTGAACTAGCGTGAATGTTGTAGAACCTGTGATGAATTTTCTAATGTTTCAGCTGACTGGCCGATGTAATAGATCATAGCATTCATCCTAATACATCATTGCTTTCAAAATTTTTTATTGGAATTCAGAATTGATGTGGTAATATTTAGTGAGAGGTACTTAGACATCTACCTTCTCTACGACTGTTTGGTTTCCTCTTTTTTTCCCCCTCTTTGTCTTTCCCATTTGTACAGAATAAAGAATTTGAGATTTTAGAGTTTTCTCACTCCTCCCTAAGGCAAGTGGCTCACTGTTCTGCACCAGTATTATGGTTATGAGATGTTGTCTTTGATGTTTAGACTGGTCTTTTCCTGTTCTGCAGTCCAAACTACTGAGGCTTGTGTTGTGACTGTAGGTGGTACAGGCCAGTGCTTGAAATGGATGTCTTCATTCAAGCTCTCATTCTTAGACACACACACCCAAAGCCTGCTGTAGTTGATTGCTCTTTAAACAAAGACTTGTGTTAACTTACAGGATGTATATCAGTCTGTAGGGGAGTATGTGTGTGCATACATACATATACACAGAAACAAATCTTTTCTTTCCAGGTAATTACACATTTTAAAAAAAAAAAATCATACTACTCAGCAGATAGGCACCATAAATAGCTTTCTCCCAGCCCAAGCATGAACTGGTAAATTGCAAGTAGTGGAATTTTTTTTTTTTTGTATGATCCCAAAGCCAGCATTATTAACACTCCACAGGCCTCATAGCAGGGACAGACCACAAGTCTACTGTTGAACATAAGGCTCTTCCAGAATTATTCATAGAAAGTGAAAACCTTTCTGCTTCAAATGTTACTCATTAAACTCATATTTCATAAAATTCAGGGCCTGAAATTTGTGCAGAATGTATTATTAAGGACTACTTGATAGGCCCAAAATCCAACTGCTGTTGAAAACTCTGTGAACACAGTTCTGTTTATTCTTCAAAGAGACAGTGTTTACAAGGAGCTTGGACTTTTGTGGTGGATGTTTTGTATATGTTGAAATTCTGTAGCTTCCAGACTTTGGCCAACCTCAGAACTGAATTTCGCCTGTTTTTCTAGTAGCGATTTATTTGTGTATGGAAACTTCTATGAAAATAGCAGTGTGGGAATGTTGCCAGAAACTATTTGATGAAGATATATGGATAGTTTTGATTATACAAATCTTCGCTTTGAAAGAATTTGATTTCATCTTGTGTTATTGAGTGGGTTTGTGGCTTTTTGGTTTTAGTTGTTTCATTTGTATTATTACTAAAACAAATCTTTATTTGTAGTCTTTAGTTCTGAAAGCTTCAAAATAATGCTTAAGAAATTCATGTATGGATATACTCTTCATATATTCACCAGTCAGTAGTATATTGGGATTCCTGGAGTGTTCCTGTCTCTTTGTTTGTAAATAAATTCTGGAAACCTTAAGTGAGCCTCGATTCAAAATCCCTGATTACCTTTCAGATCTCTGATGGTATATATATATAAAAAAATATGAGTTACTGTTACCAATGAATTCCATGACCAATTAATCCGATGTTCAGAGGCTTGACCAACACAAAGAAACTGGATATGTTGATTGTAGATGATAATAATGTCGCAAAGGGAAGCTGGATGGAGGCAGATATTAATTTTACTATAAATTGACTTTGTCTTGTCATAATTAAGATGAGAATGCACACAAAACTTTCATATTGAAAATTGGGGGGGGAGACGTTCTGGTTTTCTTGGGCTTTTCAGAGATAGCTGACTAGAAGATACTGTTGTCTCACCCAAGAGAAGTGATAAGTATACAAGATACAAAATCCTTATGTTGGAAAAATACATTCAGTGGTGGAAAGCTACCTTTCTGCCACTTGGTCTCTCAATACCTGGCTCTCACAAGAACCAACTGCCTTCTGAAATCCTCCTTTTGTCATCTGAATGCAGCTCCTAAGCAAATTCTAAGCAAATGTTGTAGGTACAGTGATAACCACGTGCAGGTGGCCACTACCTGACTTGTATGTTACCCCATGAGTTTACCACTACCAGGGTAACCCTGTGTGTGGGCAGCCAGAGCTCTGGCAAAACGCAAATATTTAAAGTTAAAGCTGAGCCAGTTACTAGTTTCAAGTGGGCAGCAGGAAGCATCTTTCTCCATCTTTCAGTTTCCTTTGCTGGGTGTTCCCTCTAATACTTGCTTCTTTTTGGTCCTTATTACAGGACTGTATTTATCACTAGTGAGGAAACTGCCAGTAGTAGCATCTGAGAGTAACTCCACCTGGCTTGGCTAGGAATTTCAGCCCTATCCAGATTACAGTTAGTTAATTTACTCTCAACATCTGGAATAGAATTCTGTGACTAATCTCATCATGAGTGTATCAGTATTTTGGGCCTATCTAGTAAAAATACTGAAGCATTTTCCTCAGTGTAAGTTACTTAGGCAGCAACTTCTTCTGTCTTTTACTTCACGTATTTCCCATAAAATTCAGAGTCAAATATTAGGTTTCAGCCCTTTTCTTTAAGGTGCTAAGTGGTTTCAGCTTAATGACTGACTTTTAGGCCCTAAAGATTGTTGTTGACAGCTTTTGTTTTCTGGTCATAAATCTTGGCCAGCAGCATTTTTAGGATGCTCAATGAACTCCTGCAGCTATTGAAGGCAGTTGCAAACCTCCACAATCTGTAGGCCAGAACATACCTTTGAAGTCTTCCTTTTTTGCTGTCAAGATGCATTGTGGGATGTTTTTATTTCAAATTAAAAAAAACAAACAAGCCAACAAAATCAACCAACAAACAAAAAAATCCCCAGCCTACAACCCAACACAAATTCAGCCAGAAAAATGTAACGGTATAACTTTGATTCTTTTTGGGTTGGAAAGGTAAGAAAATGATCATAGCGAGATACTTTCCATAGGGTTTTGTGGTTTTTTTTGTTTTGTTTTTTTTTTTAAAACATTTCAATACGCTACTGACTTGCATGCTCTGATCGTGAGGATGACTTAAAAAAAAAAAATAAATTGCAAAGACCAAATCAAAGCACACATGCAAAAACACCCCAGAAAAACAATCTATAGAACATGAATGAAACTGGGTTCATCCTGTTTTGGCTTTTGAAGAGTAAAAGCAATGGAACTTTATGTGTTTTAAGTCTTGTATATGTGAGCTTGAGAGAAACATAAGAAATTTATATGGGCTTCAGCACCTGAAGGCAGTAACTGTACAGCCTAGTTTTTAGATAAGAAAAGTTAAATATTGTGCTTCTGTGGTGTCTCATGTATGCTTAAGAAAGATCAAGTGGTTTATTTTTACAATCACCAGGTCAACTAGTTATCATTCTGCAGTTTGTATGTGAGAGAGATCTGTTTTGTTCTTTTGGAAGTAGCGTTTCCCTTCCCCCTGCCCTCTTTTTATTTTTAATTTCCCCGATAGTTTTTTTATAATATTTTTTTTATGTTATAGCTTTTGAAATCTCCAGCATGTGTGTGTGGACTACAGTTCTGAGGTCGCTGCAGCTGAGCAAGTGAAGTTGAGTCTCCAAGTTTTGAGTCAGGGAGACAAAAACATTTTTTACACAACAAGGCATTATTTTTAACTTGTGGCTTCCAGCAACTTCAACCCAGTACTCTTGATGAAGTGTGTGCTTTCTCAGTTGTTGTGGGCAATCATAGCATTCTAGACCGAGGCTTGTTGCCTCCTCTGTAAGCTTCTCAGGTTTCTCTTCAACACTGTCTCTTTGTCACAGAAGCAGGTATTTGTGAAATGGCCAAATCCTCTGCCGATGGATACCAAATTTTTGTTCATGCTTGGGGTGCGGGTTAGTATGGTTTTGGGTGTCTCATCTTGTAAAGGCAATTGGCATCTTCCAGCCATTTCAAGTGAAGGCGAAAGTTACTGCTGCGGTGGGTGCACTGTCTCAAGTACTGTTGTATTGGTAGAATTTATTAAATAAAAACTCTAGTATGAGCATCTTAGAAACTGTAAAATTTAGTCAATAACAAAATACTTTATTTCTAATAAAGTGTTACACTAGGTGTTAAAATAATCATATAGCCATAAATTCAAGAAGTGGATTGACTCTTAAGGTTATTTCATACTGTTGCGATAAAAATTGCGATTAAAATCTCCATTTTTGTCATGGAAAGGATAAGTGATTTTCTGGATGAACATGACAAAGTGTGCAAATACAGAGCTCCTGTGCCTCAAGTGCTTTTTTATAAGTATGTTGGACCTTTAAAAATTTTCTGTGATTCCTGTTTTAGGCATTCTTTACAAGAACGTTACTGGCAACTATTTAAATGACATTTAGTACTTGCAGGTTACTGCTTTCAGCGGAGTAGTTTAGCAAAATGTTATTTCAAGCAAAACTCCACAGATTAATTCTGAGAGTGAACTTAAATAGTGTATGTAAATATATAAATTAAATATTTTAAGTATAAATAGCATATTTTTTAAATGAAAGTTCTATACAATGACTTTTCAGCCTTTAACTTTTAAAAGTCTGCCTGATTTTTCTTCCTTGCATACTTTGAAGTTTGCTTTTTTTTTCCTCAGAAAATCATGTATTTTTTTCTTAGATAATGAAATTATTATACTCATTGGAAAGTTTCAAAATATAGCAGAATTGAACGTAGAGGCTAATATGGGAAAACGCTGTGCAGTGCAGGTGATGTGAGTAGTGGTCTGGAGAATCTGTCTGATGGTGGGTGCCTGATGTCTGTAGTGAGAATGGCCATACCATGAAGTCTTCATCTGAAGTCTGTTTTTAGCAAAGAAAGGAAATTACAGAGTTCTGTGGTTTTGGGGACATTGGTGATCTTTATGTATTTCACTATAAAAGTTTTAGTAAGACTCCTTATTGGAACTATTTTTAAAAAGTCAGGCATATTTTGAAAATATTCTAAAAAAATAAAAAAAGTCCTTGCAATATTACTTTATATCTGTTATATTGCCTGCTTCTTAGCAAAATCAGGAACTATAAAACTGGATGATTATATATGACGAATGTTGAGGGATAGGTACAGCAGTTATGGGCATATTCTAGCTATCCACAAGGCAAAAACTTGATGGTACTGATAGGCAAAATAGTTGCACAACTCTTGCGTAAGAAATCAGGAGTTACTTTAAAGTTCTCAGAATATTAAAGGAGAATTCCCAGACAAGGCTTTATTAGCCTCAAATTAACATAACTGCAGAAAATAAACAAAACCACAACTCTGGGAGGTGACATATCCTCTAAAGTAGTATTGCTAATCCAGGAAGGTCTAGTAGAGCTCTGTAACAGTAGTTGTTTGATTCTGTTTCTTGAATTAAGCAAAAACAAACAACCCAACTCTTGATTTTGGAAATAAAATACATATTTTTGGATGGGATATAATTCTTGGTCAGTTCAACATAGCTGTATGGCTTAAATGCTATTAAAACATTTAGCAAAGTTAGAACCAAGTGAAAACATAGTAATGGCACTAGTGACTGGGTGTAAACATCAAGGTAAGTAAGTAAATAGAGAGAGACAGAAAAATGAATGGGGAAAACTGGTTTTTTCCTATCTTTTTCTCACTCTCCTGACTTTGCCTTTTTCATTTTTATTTCTTTTTTGGATGTACAAATGCATCTCACACCTATATCCAAAATGGAAAAGTCTACATTCTTGTGTGAAATACTGTAGCAAAAATGAATAGTATAATCATTAAAAATAGCATTTTAAATGCTGTCATCAAAAGTCCTACGAAATGCTTTCTGTAAATAATATATTCAGTTTGAAATATTTCCACACTTTTCATATTGGCAATTATGATGGCAGTATTACAAGTTCAATTTATTGAAGACTTTTCATATTATTATAAATTGTAATAAAACACATAGGCATGTCATATTCATTTTCCAGGCTTATATCTCAGAAACCGAATATCCTACATATAATCATTAGGTCTTTAGCACCATCCTATTGCTGAGCACTGTGGATTTGACTTTTGTATCGTTAAGTCAGCAATATTGGTGCCTTTTTATTTTTTCTTTATTCTCCCACCCCCTTATAAAGAATTTTAAAAAGGCAAGATTTCTTAAAAATGGGTGGGTGCGGTGTTATTCCATTAACATGTATCAGTAATCAGTTTTTATTACTAGGAATATTTTTCATTATTCAGAGTAAAATAATTTAAATTTGTTAAATGAATTCTACTAATACAGTATTTTTCCATGCACTAATTATACATCATTTTCTACCTTCTTATTAAAGAATTAAGTAAGACTTATAGCCAGGAAATCACTCCAGATACGTTTCAGGACCAATTTTTCATGCAGCAATTTTTTTCCTTTGCTTCAGAAATGATGCTTTTAATAGGGTCCCCAGCCACACTCAGAGTAAGCAAATTTCTGCATCAGTTTGCCTTCAGTCTATTTGAGATATATTTTTGAGCTTGGTAGCTGCTTACCTTTTTTTTTTTTATTCTTTTTTTTTATTTTTTTATTTTCCTACTGATACATTTTTATTGATATAGATAATAGTGCTCAACACATAGCAAATTTTTCTGGTAAAATAGTGCTTTACTGGAGAAGGGTACTAGAAGTCCTTTTCAGCAGCACATCTGGTTTGGTCGGTGCGGTAGCTGGTTACACCAGCAGCTGTTGGCTGAAGTTTACTGCAGTGAGATGAACAGGAATGTCCATGTCAGCCAGTGCCTCCTGGGGAGCAGGTTCTGTTTTGATGTGCAGTTGGTTAGGGCTTTTTTGTTGTTGTCGCTGGTTGGTAGCGTTAGTTTTGATGATGAAATAGCAAACCTTTTTACAGTTTCACAGTTCTTATTTTTGTCCAACTTTTCACATGGGAATGGAACCCACATCTGCATTCTAGATAATTGTCTCTAGTATGATGGTTCTGTGTTAAGGCTCCAGTAGATGACAGAGACGCAAAATTCTCCAGTGCAGTTTTATCATTAGATGCGGGCTCACACAAAAGTTTCACGTGATGTGCCTCCTGATGTTCAGTCCTAAGGCTCAGTGCAATCCAGCTTCTACAGAAAGTAGAATATGAATGCCATGCCTGCAGAGTGTTTTGTTGTTTACCTTGGTAACTTCTTTGTGAGCGTGATGGTAATATGTGTAATTGTTGGTCATGGAATGAGTTCTGTGAAAGAAATTTTAATGTATTGTTTGTGTTGGAACCCAAGCAGGAAAGAGAGCATGATGCGTGCTTTATGTACCCCTTGCCTCTTCCTTCTGGATGACCAAGTTGGGAAGACTATATGATATACCACGGGATGCAACTGCACTGTGGTAAAGAAATAGACATGGACATAGCCTTTAAAACATCAGTACTGCTGGACGTGTAGCCCTGTAGTTGTAGTTTTTAATGTGAAACTAGTGCATGATACTGTTGTGAGAACTGAGCCTAAATATTCACTTCAAAATAAATCCTTACAGTCAGTTCACAGTAGAAATGAAAATGCTGTTGTTGTTCTTGTCCAGCACCACCTTCTCTTTGGAAGAGGAAATGAATTATCACACAGCAGTGAGCTGGTTGTAAAGAATCTTCTCTCCCACATCTGGAGTCTATTATCGAAGTGCTTGGGAAACCTCACACGGAAAGAGAAACTCCTTCACTGTGGGGATTACACTGTTAAGAATTTTTCAGCTTTGCCCTAGCCATATATAACACTTGCTAGTGTACCTGGGGGAGAAGACTATTTAATGAAATGCTTCTAACTGATGGTGTCTTGAATTATCATCAGAATGTTTAAAGAATAGGCTCTTTTTAGTCCCTCTGCAAATACTCTTTTGTGATGTGTCTGTATATATATAAGCAAAGTTTCTGTGAACTTAGAAGACTTTCATTTCTTTTAATTTATGAACTTTCTTTAGAGTACTTAAACAATTGTTAGACTTTGGCAGGAAAATTGTAAAGAATCCAGTTACAAATCTTTCCAGTAATAAAGACTAGATACTGCTGAAGACTGAATTGCTTAAAAAAATAAATTAGAAATTGGTGCTGTGGCACCATGCTTAAATCTTGACTGTGTAAGAAGGGATGAGTAACATGAGTATGAACAGATAATGTGCTGATAAGTGTGTGCTCTGTCTCTCCTAATTATTTGAGAAGAAATATGCATACATTGTTAAAACATACTTGATACAGTATTATAGCTTGTGTCATAGAAACTTAGGTGAAAGTTTAAAATTAGGATAATAAAACACTTTAAGGTTTTTTGATATAGCAAGGCCAAACTATCAATATTTCTTAACATTTCTTACATCAAAATGACTCAAAAAGGTCTGGGTTGAGTAGTCAAGTATTGTCATGCATCGAAAGCTGACTGTAAACAAAAAGTAGATTTAAAGAAATAATTTTTGTTAATGACAAACCATACAGTGAACTAAGGTTAGGTAGTACTCTGCACGCTTGAAAACCTTTAAGCTGTCTGGGAAACAGCATACATAATGAAGCGAGTGGGTTGGTTGAACATAAGCAAGGAGGGTTCCACACAATTACTATTAAGTCAAATAATTTAAGTGAATGGGGTGAAACCAGTGGAAGCTTTTAGGCTTACTGTTAATAAAAGTAAGATGAGGAATAGTGAGAGAAGACAAAACTATTTGCTGACCTTATGAAATTGTAAAGGACTAAGACAGGGAAGACTGATGCATCAGTCTAGGCAGCTCGGTGAAGTCGTTCAGTGAACAGCTGCTGTCAAAATATCTGATAGAATTTAGCGCTGGTTGAGGAACCAAATGGTAAACACTATGGGCATTATGCTTCCCTTATATAAATCAGGCATGTGTGCTCATTTGACTCTCTGTGAATGTGTTCTGTGCAATACTGCAGTTCTAGTGGACCTCTGCCTTCAAAGTGTGAGGTGAGGATGCGATGAGAATAATGAGAATTTGGATGGCAAAGTAAAAGTAATGGTCTAGAAGGGTAAATAGGGAACCTCTGCTGTCTGAGGCCATGATACAAAACCAGAAAATGTATAATTAAATTAAAATTAATAAATTAACTGATACATTAGATACAAAGTTTTGGAAGTTACTATAACAAGGTGTTTCTGAGATCTTAAATTTAAAATGGTCTTTGATCACATGTTATGCTTATGCTGGTTTCTAATGAGTAGAAGGAAAGGTGAATTTTTGTGAGGACTAGTAGAATTTCAATGTAGATGCCCTTCATGTGCTTGTCACTGCTATATTGCTTGTTAAGCATTTAGGTACCAGAAGACTCAATTCTTCTTTTCTCACTCGTCTTGACGATTGGATCCTCTCTACCTTCCCTTTTACTGGCCCTGGAACATGTCAGATCTGTCAAACTACCTGGGATTTTTTTTCTGAGGAGGCTTTCGGACAGATGACTAAGTTGACTCATGGAGTTACTTAACAAGTGCTGGGGCCAGGACAAAATATGGGGTGGCACTACATGGGCAGAAGTGGGACAGTGTGAGTAATGGGAAAGGAAGGAGATGGTAGCAGCAAGTAATTCAAATGAATCTCTGTGTCACATGGAAACAAAACCATAGCTGCTGGGAGAGGGGGTTAAACTATGTCCTGCTGTGACTCCTGGTTGGCAGACAGGCCTCACTTTCTGCCTGTGCTTTGTCTTCCTTTGGGATTTCTTACACTGTCAGTGTGTACGGAACTGTAAGAAGTCGGTTCCAAGGGAAGTTCTGTTAAATTTCTGCTCATTAAAGCTGATTATAATCTATTTACTCCTTGATCGTGAATTTTAACGTCTTCAGAACAAATGGAAACACTGTTTGCTTTGATGGGATTGGTTTTAAAGGAGAGGAAAGATGAGAAGCATCTCATACTGTGACAACAGTGGGTAGAAATGGAGTTAAGAGGATGTTCTTACACGAAGCATAGTGGTACCTGCTTATAGACAAAGAAAAAAAGAAAGCCTTGACTTTAAAGTATCATTTGGCTTGGAAGAAAAAGCACCTCACTGTTACGTATGGTGGTGAAGGAACTGGGGTTCTATGAAAATGGTTTTGAATCTTCTAGTCGCATTACTATATGAATGAAAAGTCAACAGTAACATCTAAAAGACTCAGTCCTGAATAAGATGATGTATTTTGTCAAAGTCAGAGTGGTATGGACAGGCA
Source organism: Pedionomus torquatus (assembly GCA_013398155.1). Taxonomy (NCBI): domain Eukaryota; kingdom Metazoa; phylum Chordata; class Aves; order Charadriiformes; family Pedionomidae; genus Pedionomus; species Pedionomus torquatus. The sequence goes on along the minus strand of VZRU01005197.1, from coordinate 28,725 downwards.
TATAGCATTTTGTTTGCACGTCATGAATCTGATTTCTCCCATGGGCTTGTTCATGGCCAAGGAACACAAGATTTATTACATGAAGTGATAACAGGATTAACTTCTGCTGGGCAGGAAGGATACCGTTGTACTTCCTTTTGTGCAGTTGTAATCTTGGGAAGCATACTTTTTTGCAGCCTTTCCTTGCAGCAGTCCATACAAGTTATTGTAATCAAGATGTCAGAGTTACATGACTGATTTTGCACAGCAAAATATTCCACCGCTATTTAAATGGAACATCCTAATTTGTGCTGTGAAAGACATTTTACATTGAAACATCTGATTTTTCTCATTTTATTTGCTTTTTTCTCTGTCTGTTGCATTTATGTTACTTGGGGAGTCTTCTAGATTATAGCAGAACTGGAATTCTGCTGTGTGTTAATTATGGAGATACAGTATGTAATTGTACAACCTCTCTCCCAATTTGGTGACAATACTTGTCTTGTTTTGATTACAATATTGCATATGTCATGTTTACATTCATCATGTAGTTACTTAAAAATACGTGTATCAGGAAAGCTACTTCAAATAATTAATGAACTGCTCAATATACTGTTTTTATTATAAGTCGTAGGCAGTCTCTCTGCTTTTTTCATGTCAGATTAATTTAACATCTGGGCTCCTGGAAAATATTCTCAGAGTTCCTTGACACAAGTAAAATAATGCCACATATGCTATTTTACCAATGTGAAGATAGTGGTAAATTACAAGTCTAAGACTTCATTGGCTTGTTGGCCAAAACTCCAAAGAAAAGCTCAGTGTGTATTATGCCCCAGAGGTAGAACAGACAGTTGAACTGTTTACCTAGAGGGGTATCACTGTACAGGCTACCACTGCTGCTCCTGCTTAAGCTTTACATCACTTACATCTGCTGTCACATCTAGAAACCTTGGTCATTGCCTTTGCTTGGTGAGCAAGAAAGAAGGAAGTAGTCTTTGCCCAAAAACGTACAATATGCTTTGTGTAATCTTTTGTTCAATTTCTTGGATTTTTTTCTGAGTTATTCAGAGCCAGTTAAGTGTTCTGTCAGAGAGTATAGATTAGAGATAGAATTTGTACAGGAATTCAGGCAATAAAATTATTTTTTCAGGAGTTACTATAACAGTACCAGGAAGGGAGTACTACTTTCTGTTTTACTATTGACAACAGCAAAACTTTGCAAAAATCCATCAACTCCTTTCCAGTTCATTGTTTCTGACTCACATGTGCCCCTTGCTTAATTTGTGCATCTATTCCTGCCTAGCTACGGCTCTGATAAACGTGGACCTTGAAAAGGAATTGTTTGCCACAAAGCGAAACCCTGCAAGAGAATGGTGTTCCCAGACTGTTATGATTCCACAGTCAGAAAGCAGCCCCAGTTCTCAGGCTGGAGCTGCTGCTCGCCCATTTCTACCTAATTCTACTTACAGTCTCTTTCCAGTGCATAAATGGCACTCCTGTATTTAAAGCATATTAAAAGAGACACCTTTGCCTGTTGTTTGGGTAGACTCAGCAAGCCACAGTCTCATAGTGTCCCCTTACAAGAAAAGGCTTTTGAGATTCATTCATAGCCACCTTCTGTACCTTTCCCCTTTTGAATTCTTTTTTGTAATCAGAGGGTAATGAGAGTTAAGTGATGTGTTTCAAATCAGCATTTAGTATTTTTAGCATTTCATGAGTTGTATTGCTGTTTTTTCCTTTCTTTGACTGGAAATACTTATTCTGTCATATCCTGCAATTGCATTTTTCATTGTTTTCATGCACATGGTCTTGTTGGCTCTTAATCTCTTTACAATTGCTTAATAAATGTCCATCTTTCTCTTCTGTTGCTTCCAGCTGATAAGCTCTTAATTGCACAAGTTCTTGGTTTTAAGCACTAAGCATATGACCATTTCACAATGATTAATTTTTGGTACTTCTGTTTTTATCATATAATATCCTGTCCTGTACTACCAGTCCCTAACTGTTGTCATTACGTTCCATTCCTGCTTCTTGTACCATAGTTTATGGAAATAGCAAACAGGGCCAGTTATAACACCGTTCTCCACCAATAAATGCATTCAAGTCCAAAAGGGCCTTTCAGTTTAACACTTCAGGAAGGGGCTAAGGAGACGGTGTTGGACCGAGCGTCCTCTATTCCAACATCCTCAATTTCCGTGTGGCTCAGTGAGATGCTGTTCTTGACAATCAGACAAATTGCCTGTCCTGTTCTTCCTTGTCTAGAGAGTTGATGATCTTATCAAAGGAAGTTTATCAGGTTAGGAAAGTAATTCCCTTTTTGTGTTACCTTATTTTTCCTAACTTCTGTGTTTCTTTAGCCTTTCCAAATCAGGTTTGTGTTATGAGATTCTGTCAATGTCTGCTTGTTGGATGTGTTGACAGGATTATTAGATTAACAGTTGCTAATTTCTGACCAGTTTGTGTTAGTTTGTGTGTGACACCTTTTTTTTTTTCCTTTCCTGTTGTTGTTTTAATTTTTTTCTCTTTAAAGAAAAGTAGACAACCTATGTTGTTTTGTAATTTCATCTATCTGGTAGTTAATGATTCTGAAATAAGAATCATCTGGTCCTCCTGATTTGAATATTTTCATATCTGTTATTTTTATTTCTATCCGTACAGTGATTTCCGTATTTCGATGTTTGTTTGCTGCTTCTGTCTGATAGATAGGACTATGTCTGAGGCAGCCTAGGACTTCTGTTGTCAATTTGGGAAAGTTTTACTTCCAAATATCTTTTGTATTTAAACTTAATACTGGAGTTGACTTCTAACGTTATTCCTCTGACAGTAGATGGTATGAAATTCTCTCAATTGTTAATTGCCTTCTTTTGATGATTGCAGGGTAAATTTTTCGTATCTTTATATTTGAGTATCTTTCCCTGATCTTTTTTTCAAGACAAGGTTGGTTCATGTTACTTCTCTGGAATACTATGAATAAGCTGCTGTAAGAACAGATGTGACCAGCACCCGCCTTCCCCATGCTGTGCTTGTCCTGCCGACTGCAGCAAGGCTTTCCTAGATCTGCCTGCTTCTTCCTCTCTGCAAGCACTGTTTTGAGGCTTTATCTACACCAATTACCCTGTTGTCTCTTTGTGTTTGTGTAGCTCTCCTCCCTGTAAGACTGGAATCATCGGTATGTTTCCACAGTAGCTGAGCTTTCTGAGCCAACAAAGCATGCACCTAAATAATCTACATGGTCAATAAACACAAACCAGGATCTGAAGAGCAGAACTTAGTATTCCTGACTGAGGCAAAGGTCTTGCACAAGAGCCACATGCAGCTGAGTCACTTCAGGGCAAGCACCCATGCTGATTTACTGTCTCTGAAAACAGGCCACATGCAAACTGTGTACAAGGTGTGGGCAGACTGTGAACAATGCTTTGGCAGCCTCTGGAGTGTGTTTCAGTGCAATTGAAAGGCTGACAGTCTCAGGAGAAGCTGCAGGTAGAGTTCATCTCACCTCATTTCAGGCATCTAGTCGTGCTGAGATGCCTTCATGGTCAGGGCAGAGAATTCCAGGTCAAAACTGAGCTGAGGTCTGTAGATGTGATAGACATCTGTGCTTCAGTTCAGTGCTGGTCTGTGTGCTTTTATGCAGTCAGATGAATGCCTCCCTAAAAGCTTTAAATTCCTTAATTTTCTATATGTTCGTGACATGCCAAGAGTAACGTAGCAGTCTGAATTTAACTGGTGTTCTCTCTAGTTTGAGTGAAGGCATTTGCATTTCTCCAATGTTATAATCAGAGCACTTCACTTACATGTTTGCAGAGCCTGGGAAAGTGAAATCTTGGTCTGATAATTAGAATTTCAAGGTACTATGGTAAAAACGACAATAATTGAAAATTTCTAGAGTAGTTTTAACACTTTTATTTTTGCAAAGTAGCTAAAGTACCAGGATGTGAAGACCTAATGGAGATGCATTAAATCAAAACCAGTGCAAAATGAATTTAATCCTAAATGTGAATAGCTGTATTTTGTTTACATTTGCTAGCAACTAGTGTTTAAAGTGAGTGCTTAGTTGTTTGGAAAAAGAATGGGTGATGTTACATTATTACATTTACATAGTACTGTTCTGTCTCCTACCTTTTGCACAGAGGACAGTAAGACTTTTCTGTGGGGGAAGCTACTAACTCTGTAGGGTATGATATAAATGTTCTAGGTAGGGTTGTTTCGACTGTAAGGCAAGACTTCAGTTAGATAATAATACTGTAATTTGAAAAAGTAGTGCATTCCTGTTACAGTTTAATCACTTTTTCCTGGAATAAAAACTGTTCTATGATTATAATAATTAATACCTAACTCTGAAATAACTACTTCATTCTGCTAGAGAAATATTTCTGTAACGGTTGATTCAAAACTATGGGAATCTGAGACCCCTTTTAGACCTAAAATGAAAACTTCAATACAGAGATGAATTGAAGTGGGGTTTTGTTTCAGGCTTTTTTTTTCAATTGGAATGAGGGATGGTTATGATGGATCAGATCACATCTTCAATGCAATTTGCTTTAATTAGAGCATCACGTATTTTGTGATTAATAACTTTGGTAAAGATTTTCTTAATGTGCAGTTTCTTGGAAAAAAATATTTGTACTAAAATCTATCTGGCAGTAGCAATTCATGTCTCCTATGTGTAATTGTATTTTTTACTTCCCTCTGATTCAATGAAATATTAACCACAGCCTTGTATTTTTTTTGAACTTACTTGCTTTGTTGTACTCCCTCATAGTATATCACTAGTTTTAGGCGTGGTTTCCAGCTTGTGTTTAAAAAAATAAATAGAAACTTTAAATTATTTGGACCTTTGCCTGTTTTAAATGTAGAGTTTATTTCAGGTTTTTTGTTTCATTAGCAGATTCTTTTAATAAATCAATTTCTAGCTGTCACAATTAATATCTGTATTGCAGTGGTATGACTAAAAAATTTTAACTATGAAAATCTTTCTGAACCAATTATGAGGATTTCTTTGTAAGATGATAACTTCTTCATAAGGTGTTATCAATATTTATTAAGCATCATGGAACCTGCATGCTATTTTCCGTCCTCTCCCCTTAAATTCCTCTGAGAAAGCCCATAATTTATAACAAGTAATGTAGTGGAGTTATAGGAAATGTACAAAGATTAGAAACTGACTACAATACAATTTAAGAAAGATTTTTGGGAAAGGCTAGGTAAGTAGGCTTAACTTAACACATTAGTATTTCTATTGATTCTGTGTGTCCCAAGCAATACCAATCCCAGGTAATTAGAATTAGATTTTCTTCATCAGACCTTAACACATAGAAGAACTTGCATCATCTTGTGATTTTGTTTCTTGGTATTATGGATGTGTTTGTAAACTATAGTCCTAGACCAGGACTTGCCATTAGACTCAGTGTATACATGAGACGAGGAAGGGAAGGTAATTCCTGCCTTAAAGGAAATGAGACAAGCGATGGCTGTGGAAGGAAGTACCCCAAGAAATCATGGAGCCGTTTTTGATCAGTGTATTGTACTCAAGGATATAAGGTTCTGTTACAAATGAATGACTTCATTAAGCATACACTAACATGTACTTCTAAAAACTTGTTTGCTTGGTTGTTGCTTGATAACTAATTTTTCAGTTGTGCTAATGGGCAAGAGTACCAATCTACTAACTGGTGAAATTTTGAGTGAGTTCTTGGCTTTCTAGCACATGTGAAGAGCCAAGCATATATTGTATATAGCATCCAGACCTTTTTTTTTCCTTTTGTCATATTTTAACAATTGATCTCTTACGTAGATTAACAGGAATTTGGAAATAATTCTGTTTTTGTAATACCTTAGTCAGTGCCAGTAGTTGCTTGGCTATAGAGACTACTCCCAGGCTGTAGGATTTTAGATATAGTTAATTGCATATATTCAAGGAACGTATAGAATTCCTTTGTTGAACTATGATGACAGTCCAGCAGAACTACAGACTGTATTTAAATGGAAATCTTTATTAATTCCCTTTTCCCCAAATCTTACACGTGTCTTGTCACTAGCAAGAATTTACATCATGCTTTTAACTGGGGTATAGCCCTCTATAGTTTGTTTATGCATTATAATATATAACTTGTGCACTCTGTACATATTATTAATTATTTGTATTGCTTTGATGTCTGAGATCCTACTTGAAGATCAAAACATTATTCTCTTCATTTTTTTGTGCATACCATAAACAGAACATCATGGACTGAAGACTTTGTTATAAAAGAAAAGAACACGCAAATACAAGCAGATATAGAACTATAAAAAAACAACAGAGGAAACAGATTAGTAGGTTTAATAGCAGTTACAGCTTGCCAGTCGCCCAATTACTGCCCAAGTGGTGTTTTGTAATAGAAAAGAAACATCAAGGAGTGCTTTGCAGGGAAATAGAATGAGATTTTATGGATATTTGCTGACAGTTCCTTCTGAATACAAGAGCAGCACAGGAAAATCCATCAGCCTGGTGTGTTTTCTAACTGGCAAGACATGGCCAAAGCCTACTTTAGTTACTTTATCAGAATGGGGAAAGTTGTGTAAGGCTTCATAGCACCATGCTGCCTTACCTTGTCTGTTTTTGATGTATCAGAGAAGGGATGTAAACAAGATTTGTGCATATAGTCATACGAGTATGAGAACCCAAAGAGAGATCCGAGTCAAGGAGCATGTCCTGGTTATGAAGCTCACAATACGCATAGGGAGAATGGAGATCAGGCATAGGAGAAAGATCAAAAGATCACTTGCTTGTGTTATCTCTACAGTTGGTAGAAAGACTGGAAGGAACTGCAGTGGAACAAGTTTATATGGTACAGATACAGTTTATCATCAGTCTCTAGGGTAGGAACCATAGAGCTTTAGTCCTTTCTACCCTGTTACTAAAGCCTTCAGTAAGTTATCTGAATCCCATGCTGCAAATCAAGGGCATTATTCTTTGTCCTGCCACTAGCAGGAAGAGTTTGGTGTAGTTTGTTTGGTTTTGCATCGTTTGGTGGTGTGGTTTGTTTTGTGTTTGGTTATTTTTGTTTGTTTCCTTATTGAAAGAATCTGGTAGGTGTTGAAGGCTATGTCATCTATATTTTTTTTTTTATAAATTCTAGTATCTAGGAAGAACAGGTGATGTGTGACAGGCAGACATGTACTGTCAATAAAAGGATGGTTTTGTCCTTTCAGCTAATGTTTCAAAATATAGCTCAAGAGTATTTTTAGGGAAACAGACCAGTTCAGGTAGAATTTATATTTTTATCAGTTCTGGCTGTAAAGTTGTCTTTTATTCTTTTTTTGTTTCTTTCTTTCTTGATTTTTGGTTTTGCTCTAAGTTGCTTCAAGAAGGAATGTAGCTGTACATTTAGAGAAGTTGGGGAGGAGTTTAAAGTAACGTACTGTAGAAAAGGTTGCTACCATACATTTATTTTCATTTATAAGATCTACTGAGTTCAAAACAGGGTTCTAAAGCTCATGAAAAAGGTAAAATTGAAAGACAGTGTTTCCATGCTGAAAGCAGGGGCATGCTTAATAAAGGACAACATGCTTAAAAAAGAACAACCTTAGTATCATTTGAATGACACGATAACGAAAGAATTGTGGTAAGAGCAAGAGATGTGTTTATTAGGTGTGTGAGCTGAATCTCCTTCTCCCCCCCCTCTTAATACTCTAGAGGTAAATTTCACCTGTTGGGACCTGTAATTTTGTGTTTTCTGTTACATCTCTTTAACGTGTGTACTGTATGTGTAATGAGTATACTAAATTCTACTGGGATGCAATGTGACTGTCCATCACAATTTTAACTAAGGATGATCTTAAGTGAGGTGGAGGCATGGGACACAAAGTCCAATTTGCCTAAGGTCATACTAAGAATCTGTGGTACATCTGCCAGTTCAGTGCTGACTTTCTAGAAGATGTTCTCATCCTTTAAACAAACCTTATTCCAAAGGTTAAACCTGCAGCTTTATATTTTTTCCAACTAAATTTTCACTCTGAGTTTTGCCAAGCCGTTATGTTGAGATGTTCCAATTACCTGGGGCTGTATAATTATAAAAACAATTTTGATGACATTTCATAGGAATTAGTAGCTCTTAACTGCACTAGAAGAAATGAGGAAACCATGTAGTTGACTTTTTTTCATTATATATATAAGGCTATAGATGTAATTTCGAGTATGCAGAAAGACTAGAACTTCAGTATTAGACATATTTTACATGAGGAATTAAATTCTTTTGTGGTATCTAGTTCGTTTGAACTAGATAAAAGGATTGTACATATGTAAAGTAGGTCTTGAGCTCTGTGCCTTGATACAGACAGAGCATTAAGACTGGCCCTCTCAGGCTTCTCTCAGGTCTTGGCATAGCTCTTACAGCAGCTGCATTATATATGGCCCATACGTTAGGCCAGATGGTTTGCAGCCCCTCGTACTGTCCATACTGAGGCAAGTCCTCACTTTGAAGTGGTCTGGGATTGCTTTGATGAAGAGGTGCTGCCGTCTCCAGCCTCGTCAGTGTGCAGCAGTTCCTGTGCTGCACACAGGTTAAGGTTGCCAAAATAAGCAGAGTTGCAAAGCATTTTTCAGAGTCTTAATTTTAAAAAATGAATTCAATAAACCTTTAAGCACAAGATTTATACTTTTTCTGATGTTTGTCCTATCAAAAAAATGCCACTACAGCGATTATGTGGCGGAATGGGTGTTGATGGCATTGCATCTTTTTAGAAAGTATTGTTTAGTAATTAAGAATAAAAGCAGAATGCACTTGAATGTATAATTTTTCCTGTGTTTTTCAGATGGTGGTAAAAACCTTCATGGATATGGACCAGGACTCAGAAGATGAGAAGCAGCAGTATCTCCCATTAGCCTTGCACCTTGCATCTGAATTCTTCCTCAGGAATCCCAATAAAGACGTGCGCCTCCTTGTAGCATGTTGCTTGGCTGATATTTTTCGTATCTATGCTCCTGAAGCGCCGNTGTCACTACTAAAGAGTTGTATTTTTATTCTCTGCTGAATCAAGCTTTATTGTTTTTTAACAGGACATATTCTTGTTTATTACAAGACAATTAAAAGGCTTGGAGGACACGAAGAGCCCTCAATTTAACAGATACTTTTACTTGTTAGAGGTAACACAATAATTGTAATTTCCAATAGATATTATTTGCTCTGTAAACCTAAGTAAAGTCTTTCTCCGGATGTGCCAGTATGCATGGGAAATTCCTTTTATTCTGTAAATAACACCAAACTCATTAAAGTTCAGTGAGTTGCTTTTTCTACCAGTTACAATTCTGTTTGCATTTAATAAGTTTATGCAGCCTATAGTTGAGGATGTGTTAAAATGATTGGTATTTATTAGCATTTAGCCTTTGTCTTACAATTCTAGACATTGTTTTTCATATTATGCACCCATAAGGATGTATTACCTCATCAAGAGAGAACTTCAAATGCTGATTAAAATGCCAATATTCTTATATTAATGATGAGAGAAGGAATATAAGATTCTTCTTTAGTAACATTAGAAAATCCTATTGTTGAAAAGAAATGTGGGTGTTTCATCAGTGTGCATTCAGAAACAATATCTTGTTTGTAAAGCTTTTGTTGATTTTTATAACTGTTTTGTTTCATAGCATGAAGAAAAAAGTCTAGAAACATGGAATTATATTAACAATTTCTATCTATCTGCACTTTTAATAAGAAATCACATTATTTTATATTTAGTTTTTTTTCTGGATGTATATTGCAATGCCCATTTGTGTTAAAAGCTCTTTTTGTGCAAAGCAAATATCCAGTCTCTTTCCTCAAAGGGTTTATAATCTATTGTATAATGCTTTTGCTTAAACAGAAAAAATGTAACTAACATGATTATACTTACGTGACTTAATGTGAAGTTGTAATATCTTGAATATCCTGTTTTTGTTTTAGAATTTAGCTTGGGTTAAATCTTACAACATCTGCTTTGAGTTGGAAGATTGCAATGAAATTTTTATTCAGCTTTTTAGGACTCTTTTTTCAGTTATCAAGTAAGTTGAATTGCCTCAATTATATCAATCTGTCAAAGTCTTAGCAGTTTTGGGGGTAGACTGAGTCCTTGCACAAATAAATATGTCTGAATAGAACTATTTCTCTGAACGAGGAGGTATAGGGAAAGCAAATGAGTGGATGACCGACAATATAGAGGGTGTGTGTCTGAAAATAGAAGTGTTTTAAAACTTCTTGTCCCTATTACAAGAGTATACTTCATTCTGACTCAGTTGTCTACATCTGTATTTCCATGGTTGTTATTTTATTCTGTTTTTGTTTCGTTTCACTTCTTAGACCAAAGCTAGGGTGTTTGAGGGTTTTGAGGATTTCTGTAAGAGAGGAAAGGCACATAAAATAGTTTGGAGGTTTGGGATGTGGAGAGTGTAAAGGAGGGCAAGCTGGACAGCATAAGACATTGTTTCTTTATGGTACTGTTAATATTTGTCAGGGTCTGAAAATGTAGTATTGATAATGCTCTTTATCATCTTAGTAATAGCCACAACCAGAAGGTACAGATGCATATGCTGGATTTGATGAGTTCTATCATCATGGAAGGCGATGGAGTAACTCAGGAGCTGCTGGACTCCATTTTGATTAACCTCATTCCTGCACACAAGGTCTGCAAAGTAAAATATTACAGTAGTATACCATTATAACAGTAATTTTTGTTGCTTTTTGCCTGTTTATCTCTCCATGCGCTTCAGACATCACGGCTGCTTTCGTTTTTTTTGTTTTATTTTTTTTTCCCCAACCTTGTGACAGTGGATTGAAAATTTCCTTTGAGAGTTATGTGGTGCTGTTCATTACCTTTGTCTAAATTATTCAGTATGGAGAGACTTTGCCTACTTGCCACCTCAGGAGCAGTGTACAGAAACAGAAATAAAATATTCCAAGCAAATATAATATGTAATATGGAAACATTACATCTTAAGGGCTGTTGGTTGTTTAGGGGTTGGGTTGGTTTTTTTTTTAATTTAAAAGGTGTGAGGTTGTTTTTTTTTTCTTTCAAAATAAAGAAAAGGGAAAAAGGGGGAAAAAACAGCCTCTCTAAGACTTCTGTGGAGACTTGCTGCTTGCCTCAGCTTGCCAGTCAGACTCCCCTCCACCTCTGTAGTTGTTGTGTTTCTCCCCTGCCCAGTGTCCTTCCCCCCTTTTTTTTTCTTTTAAACTTTTCTTTTAATAAAACTTAGTTATTACCTGAAGTGTAGTATTTTTTTTTCTCTTTGTTGTTTGCTTTCATTGCTCTGTATTCTTTTTGAGTTCCATAATCCTTCTGTCCTTTGCAGAATTCAGCATCCTTTAAACTCACTGTAAGTGACACCCCTTTTTCTTAGAGGAGTCTTTTGTGAGACCCATCTACACAGCTACTTCTGCAGGTTTTTCAGAGATTCCCTTTTTAAGAACAGCTTCATGAACTGTCTCTGATGCTCTCCCTCTGTTTTCATTGGGTTACTATCTGGTCAGTGGGTCTGCAGTGAGTACCTTTACCATAATGGCTAAATAAAGTGGAAAGGAGAATAAACACAACTCCATTAGCTGTGAAACCAGGGAAGGTGAGAGCCAGGCTGGTGTTGCTTTGCAATTAACCAAGAAAACTTGTTTGCTAGAACACCTGTGCTTCATACTGAAAATCATATGGAGAACAATGAGTTTCAATTATGAGTAAATGAACTGTACTCTGATTACCAAGTGAGGGGTTTTGTTTGTTCATTTATTAATTTAAAATAATGACAATATTCAGGCAGCTCCATCTACGTCAGGTAATTAAAATTAAATTAGCACACAGAACTAGGGATTATTCTTTTGGTTACCTAATGAGGGAGAATTCATGGAAATGTATAGCACAGGAGCACCTAAGCCGTGGCTATTGTCATTTACCTGTGCAATCTTAGCAACGGATGTATAAAGGTATCTATCATCCAGGACCAGTTTGCATTCCTTCGGTCATGAGATGGGAATATCATTCAGTCGATTAATTTTTATTGACAGCAATGAGATGATGCCTTATTAAAACTGCTAACAAGAAGGGAGGCTTCTTACTCATAACAATAGAAAAAGAGTCCTTTTGAAATATGCTGCTCTTTGTATGCTGTTTCTAATCAGTTAAAGGCAGTAGAGACCAGGAGTGGAGCTGTGTACGTCGGGTGCTGGGTGATGCTATTAATGATGGTGGGCACTGCCCTGAGGGTGCAAAGACATGGTAAACCTTGTACAGCTGAGCACTGTGTTGTGGCTACTTGATGTAAACAACATGGAAGTGAATATGATCCTTTAGTATTAACGTTGTTAGCTTAGTCATATAATTTCTCAAGCAAGGCTCCAATAAAGAGGGAGGTAAACCTGCTGTAAACATTGGGTTATACTGGATATTTAGTATGTTGGCCTCTAGGCTGTGGGCCAGTCCTTGCTGGCTCTTGGCCATCATGACTGAGCAAATAATATGCTGCAGTCCAGTGCTCAGTATCATACTTTGGGCAGTATTTTGGTCTTTTTAAAATTGTTTCCTGTAACAACAGAAATTAAACTAGTGCTTTACCATAGTAGTTAAAAGTAAAAAAAAACCAACCAAACAAGACAAAGTTCTTTTATCTGCTCTACCTAACATAGTTTGAATGCAGTAATTATGTTCTCCTTTCATGAACAGATCTCTTAGGAAATTCTGTGATTGTATTGTTTGTCATTAGGTATGTAAATCAGAATCACCATAGCTTGAAAAGCACAGTTTATTTGGGGTATTTTTAGAGAACATATAATAACACTACTTTTATGTCTGTGCGAAGTAATGAATACCAAGTCATTCTCTGCTATGGCATAATAAAAGTATCAGTGTGGGTATACTGTTACCCTTAGTGAAAGTCTTTGTAAAGGAGATGAAATATGTGTTTTGGATAATATACTAAATTCCTTTTTGGGGGGTTGTTTTGGTTATTTTTTTTCTAAACTCCCTTACATTGCATAAGACTACTGCAATAAAAAACACGAAATATACCAGTACCTAGCCATGAAGTAGAGTCCACCTCAGCATCTAAATTATATTAATTTGTATCTCTATTATGAGTAAAGTGGCTTTACACTGTACATTGTTCTTTGTGTGCTAATGTGGCTCTCCTTCAGTGAATCCAGGTTTTTAATAGCGGTAAGGTATGTCACATTTTACTCAGACCACCTATGGCATCAAACTGTAGTTCTTTTTATTAACTTTAAAGCCAATACTATTTAGACAATATTTTCCTTCTCACTCTTACTATCAAGGTTATTCCTTAAAAACATGTATTTCCTGTATTTAACATCAGTATTTTTTTCTACATCCTCTGCAACATGGCCAATCCAGACTTTCAAGGGTTTTTTTTTCCCTTCCTTCTAGCAGACCAAATATTTGTTTATTTATTAATAATAAATTACTGTTTTATCACTATATATTGATAATTTATCATTATATATTTCTCTTCTAGGCTGTTTTGCTGTGGTTCTTTGGGGTTGTTTGGTGGGGGTTTTTTGCTATTCATTTTGGTTTTGGGGGAATTTTTAGCTCTGAAGACTTTGTCTAGGGGGAAAAACCTAACACAACGTCATTGTAAGGAATCTTTGAAGCTGTATTGAAGATCCAAATGAAATATGTTTTCTGCATGAGATTGGTAGTCCTTTAGTTTAATACAGACATACCTGCCAACAAGATTTTAATCACAGTCTGGTTTGGAGAGAAGCTGTTCTGTTTTGGATTTGAGAAGAGTTGATATGCATCAGTCTGTCTTCTGTAATGAGACATCAGTTTAGTGCTGTTGGACTGAGGAGAGGTTTGTTTGAGCCTTTGGCCATTTGTTTCTCAGTTGATGAACTGTCTTTCGGTTTGTCATCTCATCAGCTGAAAGAACACCAGGGAGTCATTCTCAATGTAGACTTGCCAAATACTGCCTTTCCAAGAATCAGTCATCCCTAGGCTTTACCTAAGGATGTATTTTGTCTGCAGTAATTTGTAATTTTCAGGCCAATCGGCTAATCCACCTTACCTTCCCCCCTCAACATTTTTTTTTCCCTACCCTCCGAGCTGTATTAATCCCTAGATGAGATGAGATACTGCATATTGGATTTTGTGCAGATTTAGACAGTCACATTTTTCAGATGCGCAGCTACATTCCTTATCTTGCATGAGAGTAATAAAAACAACGTTCAAATTTGTCATGTTGCAATCAAACGTTTACTTGGGGAGTTTGCAGCTAACTCTTCCCAAGCGCACGTCCTCTGTCTGTGCTGTCTCAGAGCATACAGTCCAGTCCAGGGAGAAGTCAATGCACAGTCCTACCCTCTAGATAGGGCTGAACTTTGCTATGGGGGGGACCTTTAAGGAATATATGAGGGGAAAACAAAAAGACATTTTAAAACTAAGTTAGACTAGTTAATTTTTCAATGGCAAAATTTTGTGCATATTAATTATCGAAATAGGAAGGTGTAGTAATGTTTCTTCAAAATCTGTGATGTGATTGCATGTGAAAACTTTTTATAGATACGAATGCAATGCTAAAGGAAACAACTGGAGTGACGAAGTCTCAGAAGAATGGGCAGGAAGGAATGTTTTTTTTGTTAGATTTCTCATAAGTGTGTGGAAAAACTAGTTTTAAGATTTGTTCAAGTCTGCAGTTGTGAAATCAATGTAATCGAATGTAGACAATTTTGAAAGCACATAGGTGGTAAAATATACCTTTATAAAGACTGGGAGAGAAAAGTAGAGTAATCTGAAAGAGTTAAGTCTATTTAATTTTTTTTATTTTTTTTTTCCAGAACCTTAATAAACAAGCGTTTGATCTTGCAAAAGTCCTGTTGAAAAGGACCGTCCAGACCATTGAACCGTGTATTGCCAATGTATGTAAATTAATTAGTCCATGTTAGCTACAAGTAACAAGTGTTCTTGTTGTTCTCTTGATTTATTGGAGATTGGTTTGTTTAAAAATATTGTTTAGTAAAGTCACGTTTTGTAATGCAGCTATGAGAATACCATTTTCCAAACAGGATATTATTAGCTTGATTGTTAAAGAAGTATGTCAAATGTTTCAAATAAGGGAAGAGGAAATTAATTTTTACCCATCTCAGTTTAAGCTTAAATGTAGGCTGTGAAAATAGATGACCACCAAAAAAATCCTATTGCAACAAAAGGAATTGTTAGAGCTTAATAGGCCCAGCAACCAAGCAGCCTCATTTCATACTGAGCTCTAGGATGAAGCATTTCAAACTACCAGCTCTTTACTAGATATTTTTTTACACCCCCATCCTAAACTTGTTTTGTCATAAAGGCTAAAAGAATCCATGTTTTTACAAAGCTTCCTTCTACTATAATTCCCATTGTTGAATGTCAATGTTGTATGTTCTGCCTATTAAAATAGCTGCTACAGTCTTGTGGGGGATGTAGCCTGTTCCATTCTGTTGCTTTTTCGTGGCGCTGAAGCCCGTGGAATTGATAAAAGCCAGAGTAGTTTAAAAAGGGAATTAAGGCAAACTCATAGCTGTAAGGATTTGAAAGCTCAAGGAGTCTCACTAACAAGTACCACTTTCCAATCCCCCTGTTTCTTTAAGCTTTTGTAATTAGTCATAGCTGGAAACTGGATAGTGTTTAGAGCGACCTTTGAGTTGATTTAATATTATTGTTCTTACTTTCGTATTGAAGTATGGAATAGCTTTGTAACATTTGCACTTCTCAAATAATATTAACTCACATTACCTAATAGAAAGTAGATTAAAATTTAACAAATCCAAAAGAAATCATTCCTATTTCAGGCTACTTTGGTTTTTTTTGTTAGATCGCTAACAACCTTGATACATTACTGTCAGATATCACAAGACCCATCATAAAGTCATCTGACATTCTTTAAAATGGATTAAAAGTAAAGATGCTTCTTTTTCAGCATTTGGTGGTCTTTAATTAGGGTTGGTTTTAAATGGTAAGAAAATTTTAATTAAGAGACTAAATTTTTTTTCTGGATGAATATGCATTTTAAATTAACAACTCTCTTATTACCTGCTAATTTTGCTGGCAAGTTGGTAATTGATATTTCAAATTATCAAATTACCATTAATTAATCGGTCCTAATGGAAGTAGTAGACGCAGATTATGAAGGGTGTTTGTTTGTGATTTGCTTTAGCCAAAACTGTAAAGGTGACTTCCTTTGATGTAATAAACAAAGAAAAAAGCATTGAGTACCTTCCATTAGAATTAAGGTATTAATAATATTATATTAAAATATATTTTTTAAAATACTGTTCGCATCAATGAAGAAAAGTCCGCTAAGTAATATTGTTTGTATTCTAGTTTTTTAACCAGGTTCTGGTACTGGGAAAGTCTTCAGTAAGTGACTTATCAGAACATGTGTTCGACTTGATACAAGAGCTTTTTGCCATAGATCCTCACTTACTGCTGTCTGTCATGCCACAGCTTGAATTCAAGCTGAAGGTAGGTGACAATGTAGCTGTGGACAAAATAATAAAAGTTGTGTGGATATTAAAAGTGCAGAGCTGGAAATGTATTAAATGTTCCACTGGAGGGATAAAAAAATAATATTTATCACATTATTTTAAAGAGAAATGTAATATTAAAGGAGGGACACTGGAAAGTTGTACACAGTTGTGTGCTTTCTGTGCTGGCAAATGTTTTTTATGCACATTAACAAAAAATACATAATCATTGTAATGATAAATTCATATGGTCTAGTGCAAAAGTTACGTGCACTTAATCTTTGGATTTCACCTGAAACCTATGAAGTAATTAGGTTGTGGTTGCTTGCTTCATGAAATGCAGGTATGTCAGGTTCAGTATTGATTTGCAGAGTCTTCTTTTGTGAAATAATAATAGAGGAAGTATTTCCAACTATTTTCTCAGATTTGTCATAATCAGCTAATAAGTCAGCTGATTTCTTTCGAATCTGTGGAAATAGTTAATTCATCTTGACTCGGACTTTGATTAAAAAACTATTTGTTTTTCGTAAGATTGTAAGTGGACCGGAGGAAATGTCTTATGTGAGTGTGTAAATAATAGGGTATTGTGGCAGTAAATAAATAACCATGAAATAGATATTGGGTGAAATTACATATATCTTTTCTAATGCTCATCTATTTTATAGGATCTTAATTGGTGTCTTTATCTATACAAATGAATTAAAGTATGTTTTAAAACAAAAAGAAGATCATCCATTGAAATTGTTAGGGATATATGTTACTCAAACTACTGCGTGTGGGAATTTATTCCTGAAAGAGAAGGAGTTTGCAAAGGACAGCCTTCTACTCAGTGGCTGTAGTATGTTACCTTAATAGGTATTTGCATATTTTTTTATTCATACTCATCTAACTGGGGAGACTAAGGATGTTCAGAAGTTATTTCAAACTCATTTTTAATCTAATTTATGAAAACAGAAGGAAAAGGAATCTTGAAATTATTATTAAGAGAGTACAGATAATGATTTACAGTTCATTTTTCATGTTTTGATTTTTAGAGCAATGATGGAGAAGAACGTTTGGCTGTCGTTCGACTTCTCGCTAAACTCTTTGGCTCCAAAGATTCTGATCTGGCCACACAAAATCGTCCTCTCTGGCAGTGCTTTCTTGGGCGGTAAGAGAAACGGGGATAGAACTTGAATCTCTATACTCTTTTTCTGAATTTTCTGAGAGTATTGCAGTTTTCATTGCGTTTTCAGAGGATGTAACTGTATTTGAGCAAGTTCTTTCGTTAAAATCTTTGAAGCAGACAGTTGCATACAGTTATATTTTAGAACAAAAAAGCCTGAAGGACTGCTGTTATGTTGCTGTCAGCTATGGGAATATAGGTTAGATAGATAGCACATTACATACATAGCAGAAATTACACAATAGATATGCCAGCATTGTTTGAAATTTCATACTGTTCAGCTATACTTGCAACTATATCTTGTTTTTAGAACAAAAAAGCCTGAAGGACTGAAGAAATATTTCCTTTTTGAGTGAAGAAATACTTGTTTTTAAGTAAATATAGAAATGTATCATTTTTTAAAAAGTGAGTGTTTTCAAATGCTACATATATAACAATTTATATTTTTGTCATTTCATATGTGAGTATAGACACGCACACATGATTGAGAGTGCGTGGAGAATTAAGTTCAAAAATCAATGGGCAAAATCCATTGCATCAACATTTCATCCACATGTTTAAAGTCTATTCATCCTTTAATTTTGGTCCTGACTTAATTTCACAAGAAATAACACAAAAAATCTGTATGAGGTCCATTATGTAGATAAAGTCAAAACATTTCTCTTGTGTTTTTTTGCCATATAAAAGTATTCTAAAAGTTAATGGAACATGCTATCAACACACGTTACTACATAGAGAATAATCTTGATTTGCAAGGCTAATTAAAAATTAACATTCATCATCTTCTATCCCTCTAGGTTCAATGATATCCATGTCCCTGTGAGATTAGAGAGTGTGAAATTCGCCAGTCATTGTTTAATGAACCATCCAGACTTAGCAAAAGACCTCACTGGTGAGATGCTCATACAGAGGTTTAGAATAATTTAAGGAATGAGCAAGGAAGAATGTAATTATTTCTGTACATAGCAGTATAGTTCTAAAACATACCAAGTCCAAAGCTTGATGGTGGATAGAGGAGTTCGCTACTGATTAATTGTTTTCTGCTGAAGACAAGTGCTAGTTATTAGAAAGAAAGGAGCATGTGACATTTTGTGGACTTGGTCAGAGAAAATCTGTTAAGAAGCTACCCATTGCAGAATGAGTTTTAAAGTAATTTCAGATTCTAATGAAACTTGGCAAGTCAAAGCAAATATTGATGCAATATCTTGATTTATTTTCAATCTGGGGGATTTATTTTCAAAGCGTGTTCCCCAGTACTCTCTTCCACTGAGTTTAGAAAATGCCAGTGTGCTGATCTAAATCTATGAATTCTCTTCTTTCACTTCAGCATCATTTTAACTATGAGCAGAGCTTCAAGCTTAATTGAAAATACTGTTCTTTTTTGGTGCAAGCTAAGGTCAGCGTTTGTCAGAATTTTTCATTTATTATTTACCTTCTTAGCTCTCTGGGAATGAGAGTCTCTGCTCTTTGTATTTCTTATTACATCCCCCCACCCCTTCTTTATTTTTGGTATATTCTAATCAGCTTTTTTTCACTTCATTGCTTGTTGCAAATGAGGTTTTTGTTAAAGCTATTCACTTTTATATTCTTCTGATATGTATAGTTATGTATTTGTTTTATATTTAATATAGAAAATGATGAGACAGATGTTTCCTGTAGGCAGTTATATTTAATAGATTATACGGTTGATTATGTGTGGCTGACATTTGATTGTTTCGACATTATTAATAAATCTCAATACGTCATGTGTGCATAAAAAAGCCAAGCTTTTTATTGTTTCTGATCATAACAGAATATTTGAAGGTTAGATCACATGACCCAGAAGAAGCCATTCGACATGACGTTATTGTTACAATTATTACTGCGGGCAAGAGAGATCTTTCTTTAGTCAATGACCAGCTGCTTGGCTTTGTAAGGGAAAGAACGCTAGACAAACGGGTAAGTGTTAATATTTTATTTTCAGGAATATGTGCTTCTAATCTAATTTGGTAAAAGTCAAACCAAACAATCAAACCCACAGAAACAGAGAATCCTGGAGTTGACTATCGACTAGAATGCTGTGGGGGAAAACATAACTTTCTTACCAGAACATCTTAGTGTAGATGCCATGTTATGGAGTCATTAGTCTAGGGTTGTCAAGCAAGTAAGATCATTGGTATGTGAGGAGCATGGTTATATTATAAGAGCATAAGAATTGCCACATAGGTATATGCCAAAGGTCCCTATAGCCCAGTTTAATTCCTGTAGTGGTCAGTTTCGGCTTCCAGCAATTTGTGATTTAAGGATTTCTTAAATCTGCTTGATGGTGTATATCATAGTTTTCAATGGTACTTTATTTCACAAATTTGTCAAGTTCTTTCTTGAATTTATTTGTACTTTATAAGCATCTATAACATCTGCATCAGTAAATTCAAGTTTCATGCATGCATGAAAAAAGTAACTTGCTTGTTTTAAACTTGTCTGATAGTTTCACTGGGTATCTCATCATTCTTGCAATGTGTAAAATAATAAATATTTCCTGACTCACTTCTGATTAATTAACATGTATACCATGCTTATCCATTCCTCTGCTTTCCAAATTGAAGATTCACCTGACTAATTTCCACATAAATTGATTATTGTATACTTCTTAATCATTCTTGTCTGATTGTTCTCTATTTGATTGGAACCAAGGTGACCAGACTCTGCCGTGGTATTCAAGGTGTGCACCATGTTGTGTACATACTTCATGATCACTTTTTCTTTTCTTACTTTTTTTGTCTTTTACGCTATTTCTGAGCACTGAGCAGACAATTTTGGAAAACGTCCGTGTTGACTTGAGTATCTTTCCTGAATAATTTTAGATGAGACATTGCCCAATACTATATATGCACAGTTAATGCAGATGGGAAAGTTTGGCCTTATTCTGAGTTTCTTTCATATCATACTGTAAAAATTCTATAGCATGACATCTTCCTGGAATTCCTCATTATAATGTTAGATCTGACTACCTCAGTAAATTCTATACACACTGTTCAGTTCATATGTTATGTTACAGATTCCCTTCTGACTCCATCAGTGGGTTCCCTTCATTCCCTTCATTGTGAAAACCGGTCATTTATTTCTAGGCATTGTCTCCTACGTTTCAGTTAATAACCAATTCCCAATAGAATTTTTCTTGTAGAGTCGTCTGGTATCAGAGTGTTGGAAGATTTTTTTGGATCCTAGTGCATTTTACAGACATCCTTGTGGGTCTGACGAATATTTTTTTTTTTTAGACAAAACATCTCATTATGTAAAACCTAATGACTTGGTCCCATGACTTCATTTTTCAGCAATGCCTGCTCTTTGTTGTTACTGTTTTGTTTCAACCTGTGTGCCCATTCAAAATCAGATGTCCTGGTGACTGTCGCTCTGTCCTTTTGGTACCCTTTGGTTTCTTTCACATTTGCTGTGTTCAATCTGTTCATTGACAGATTGCAGTAACGGAATAGTTAGTATTTGGGGTATCAATTTTAAATTCCTGTAGAAGTCATGAACGAGATACCACCTGGCCTTACTGATTTTGTTGCAGCTTGTTTTATTAATTTGTTTTAGAATGTTTTCAAATGACACTTTAAGAAACCGCTTCAGACCTCTCTCCTGGAATAAATCTTGTTTGTCTTTCAGCCCTGCAAGGGTCTGGAAGGTTTCCTGCTTCTGGAGGCTTTGGTGAAGATGGTTAATTAGTGTGCTTTTAATAATTTGGTTCTGAAATTTTTGCAGCGATTCATCAAGGATTTACCTTCGACTTCCCAGAGCTTATGCTTTTTTCTGTCTACACTCTTTCAGTTGTGGCTTTATGCTCTTCAGAGGATGATGCTTTAATAGCAGGCTTCACTTCTCTGTGTAGCCATGTTGATCTTTTTGTTATTGCTCCTTTTTGATAGGAGCATCCTTTCTATAACTTATGTCATACTAAATAGTTACTCTAATTCTTTTAAAATATTTTTCTTCTTTTTATGTTCCCCTTTTTAATGTTACTGTAATGGATTTTGAGAAAAAGATGTCATCTTTGCATAAAGAGAAATACTAATTTTAAGTATGTTTGCTATTATAAAGCAGCTCTTCGAGTAGTTGGACCTGCAGCCTGACCTTGAATGTTTCTCATGAGTGGTTAAGACCACCTTCCTTCTTTTTCAATCATTAGAGAAACAAGCCCCAAAAGTTCTATATGAGATCTAAAACCTTTTAGTGTAACCACCACTTCCCACAGGGACTTCCACATAGTCAGAGTGGGATAATTGTTACTGTGTCTTCTACACAGCCTCTCTGTTCTCCTTTACCGTGTTGTCATCAGCAAGAAGCAGGCAGTTGTACAGCTACAATACTCGTTTCTACTACTGCTGGGTATTTTCAGTTTGCATAGCCTTAGAACCAGTGGAGTGGTACTTAATGTTCCTAATATGTTTGACTCTGTGATTTCACACCAGTCATAGGTTTGCTGATACATTACATTTCAAAGTTAGCTGCCTTTTCAGGCATTCATTAGTGAATAATAACTTTATCTCTAGATTATTTTTTTTCTTATAAGAATCTCTGGAGAGAGGTTTACTGAAAATACATCCAGAGAAGAAATGAAACTGAGGATTAACTAGAAATGACTGCAAAAAATACTTAGCATTTGGAGTAGACCTTTACTATTTAGCATGTCTTTGTAAATATAATTACTGTTATAAAGGGAATATCAAGGACTTGTAAACTGTCAGAATTTTTTTAAGGCTTCCTCTCCAGTTAGGGAGAGGAGTATTGATATATTCATGTAACTGGTTTTATATTTTCTGTGTAGCAATTTTTCAGTTCCAGACACAGTGAATACCTATTTCAATTATTCTTTTGCTTTAAAGAACTCTATTATCTTCTGCTGATTGCATTTATTCCTTGTAGGCAAGTTTCTGCTGGACAAATCTACTGCAGACTCCTGAGTGATTATTCATCAGTTTGACTTCATGTAATTCTTTTTAGGCCTGTAATCATTTATCAAAAGAGTATAGATATAACCATAAAAAGAACACTTGTCCAACAGGTTGAAGTAAAATGCTGATTGTTTAAACCCACTAATCTGACATTTTCATTCTGCTTTTTTTCTTTAAAAAACAATGGGGAATCTAGAAAACTTTAAATTTTGGCTAAAAGACAGTGGTTCATTTTTAAAAAGACATCCTTGGATAATGTCTACATGAACATTTGTACAATGATTACAGCTGTTAAAAAAAGAACCAACCAAACAAAAAAGCACACAACAAAAAAAGCCCCCAAGCAAACCCCACCACCATTTATAGTTTTCACATCCATTTTTATTGGTCTAGTTGGAAAAGTAACTCTGGGAACAGATGCTTCCCAAAACTGGAATCCAGTCTTTGGTAAGAATTGTTCTGAGGAATTTTCCATTGCAGCATTGTCTCTAGGGTCTTTCCAGTCTCTTCACTTTTCAAAATCATTAATTCTAGGAGACATTAAAAAAAAAAAAAACAGCAAACAAAACCACCAAAAAACCCAGAACATTTTTTTAAAAGCTTCCAAAAATAGTTCAGGTACTTTTCCTTTATACAGAAGTAACCTTAAGAACCTGGAAAGTTAGAGGAGAGTTTTGACAGCTGACTTCTGTTCCAATTTCTCCCAACAGCCTTTGTGGTCTAGAGACTTAGTCCTGTCATGAGAACAGACATTCACATCAGCTGGAAGTCAAAAGCTATAGAACAAGGAGCCATAGGAGCAGACTCCCATTTTCTGTTTCTCTTGATGCATTTTAATTTGTGTTAGTTTTAACTCCTCCTTCTCTGTACGTACTTAAAAAACACTGTGGCTTTTTCCAGATGGAGGAGAAGGATTTTAAGATTTTAATATCCTTAACTCTATGGAAGGAATAGTTTAGCTGTTAAAACAGTGTAAAGAATTGTCTTGAACTTTCAGTAAAAGGTTTTGTAGCAGTCTTCAGTGAAAGAGTTTAATTGTGCTGGTTAACCAAGGAAGCTAAGACTGTCAAAATTCTTTTGTTAATTAAATCAGGGTAGTAATTCTGTTAGCTACGTTTATTGATCTGCTCCCTTTGATTCTTACATACCCTTTTATTTTCATTTGTCTTAATCTTTTACTGTACTGTATGTTCTTTGAACTTTAATTCTCAGTAGCACCTTACTCTTTTTTCTTTTTACTCTTTTTTTCTTTTTTCTTTTTTTTTCTTTTTTTCATTTTTTTTCTTCCTACCTCTGTGTCTCCTGTATCTCCACATCCATGGTGTCTTAAAGTGTTCTTTAAGGGATTCTCATCTAAGGGTGCCTCCCCTCTTCCTGAAAGTGCCTTTCTGTATGCTCTGACTTCTGTGTTCCATAGCAATGTCAATGATCAGAAATCTGTTGACAATCTGAACCTCCTTTCCTTGTAACGCCTTGTTAAGTACTCTGCTTTCATTTAGGCTTAAATTTTCTAGAATAATTTCTTGCAGTCCTTACCCATTTTCTTCTGACAATAGTTTTGCTGTCTTTCCTGTCTCCTATAGGAGATCTAATTAATACTTTTCTAAAAATGTTTCTCTTTCAGACTTTTATTTTCTTTAAAATGTGCTTTAGATTGCAATGGATGCAAACAAATTCCTGCAGGGAAGTTAAACAATAACATGAAATTGTATCTAAAATTTTGCTCTTTTATGAAAGCAGAATAGTATACTATATACTGTCAAAGTAATTACTATCTTGACCTGTTACTTGTGCTTTTAAGAAGTACGTATGAAAATACTATTCTATATCAAGAAGATGGAAAAATGACTTACTCCGGCAACTAATGGCATCTAAGGCTGTTGTGCTGAAATAAACCATATCATCTTCAAGATTTTTCTTTTCTTTGCCCTTTTAAGTGAAGGAAGTCACTCAGTAAAACTATTAAGAAATTAAGTGTGCGATATCTCACTTGGTGTTACTAAAGCAAGCCCTCAGCTTAACAAGATTGAAGAAGTTATCCACTGTGTGAATGATACGTTTATGCTTGATAGAGTGAAATGATTTGAGCAGGTAGTTCTTGGAGTTCAAGGTCAAAATGGGTATCTGGTGTGTTACGTAAGAAATTATCTCTTTCACTTCTGATTTCATGTGTTTCTTTTAAATGGTGAGGGAAAACAAGTTTCTTCTGAGGCTTACTATATAAATCATTCAGTGAGAGACACTGGCTATTCTCTCTGAAGTAGTCCTCAGTCTGTTCTGGTATGATTTCTTCTGCAAGCTAGCATAGGAGAGCTTACAGATCTTGCCTGTTAAAGTTTTTTATAATAGGACATTTCCTGTTTACATGAGGGGATAAAGTAGTGAACACCAAAAGCACAAATAAGAATCCAGGAATTCCATTTGCAGTTTTTACAGTCTTTTTCCTGGATCCCTGGAGTCTTACAGGGATTACTTGGTGGTTTCAGCAAAACTGGTCTCTCCTGCTGTCCTGGAAAGTGGCCTAAGAGTTCAAGCCCTGGCAGGTCGAGCTAGGCCTAAGCTCCAAATCTCTCATTTCTAGACCAGTGTGCTGTAAGACACTGTAAGGCTATGGGGAGATAAAATGCTGCCACCTCTGGTGGTTGCCTCTCTTGGAATAGGTAAGTCTTATAAATCCTGCCTTAAGAAGGCACTTGTTCAGGTGTACATGTTAAGCTCTACTTAACTTTTTTATACTGACTAGCTCCCAGGTTTTCCTCAACACAGAGGAGGGTTCCTTTGCACAGACAGTACTTAATCTACATACTACAGGGAAGAAAACCCTTATATAGGCTTTATAAGTTCTCATGTAGAGGCTCTAAACAGTGTTTTCCAGCTTTTGAAAAGTCTAAATGTAGGAGGTCAGAATGTGGTCATTTTGTCTTGCACATTTCTACATCTGTACTGTATTTTTTTACATGTTTGATACTTATTTGCTAAAACCACTTCCCCACCTCCTTTTCTTTTTTTTTCCTCTCCTCAAGTGGCGAGTAAGAAAAGAAGCTATGATGGGTCTTGCCCAGTTATACAAGAAGTATTGTCTTCATGCCGAGGCTGGAAAAGATGCTGCAGAGAAAGTGAGCTGGATAAAGGATAAACTTTTGCACATATATTATCAAAATAGCATTGATGACAAGTGAGTCAACCTAAGCCTTCCTAATTTTAATTGTAAAGTAATAAGAGATATTGTGAATATATGTCCTTATCCTGAGAAAGCTGTATATCACGTTCTGTATTTGTGATTTTAAGTGTTATATATTTAATTAATATCTTGGTACATGTGCTAATGATTATTAAGGGTGGTTGCATTATCTGTTCATGTATTCATTCTGTTTACTGATGGAACTAGTTCTGTGATTATAGTAGTAGATTGTAATTAACTAAACACTGCATAGAAAAGAATTTGTCAAATTGTGCATTTACCATACCCACTTCTTGTTTGCCTGCAACTTTCCAAAGGCCAGCATGTTGAAATTCATGGTCTGTGAGCATCATGCAGTACACACACACACACACATCTCCTTTTGGTATGTTATGTAGAAATGGACATTTTGGATAGAACAAAAGCTGAAGAAATATCAGACGTGCTTTCACTGATGTCTGATCTTTCCTGGTTTGTTACTCAGGCCCTTTAATTTTTGAAATACCATTTGGGATTAGAGAAAACTCTTTTGGCTAAGGTTGTGGAAGATAGTTTTCAACTCTCCCTATTAATTATTTGTCTTTCACAAGGAAAGCCAAACTATAAGATCACACAAAGGTAGACTGTCAGCCTAGATTTTTAGTACAGCAGACTCTGAAGTGAGCCATTTCTTCGTAATGTTACTTAGCATCTTCTGTATACGGTCTGCTACCCCAGTATGGTTTGTGATCTTAGTGACTAGTCTGAATGGGCTGATAGCATACAAAATGCTTGTCCATAAATATTCAGTTGTATAGCTGAACATTGTGCGCAGTTCTCATTGCTATGGACTGTATTGTCTTGAATGTTCCTTCATTTGAGGGGCTATATTTGGACTAACTGTACAGTCATGTTCTGTTGTTCAAGTTTTGTATTCTGTGTCAAACCTAAAATACGTATTACTGGGTGGTTTTTTGTTTTTTTTTTAAAGAGGGAATTGGAGAATGTTTTTGCTGGTTTGGTTTGCTCTCACTTAGTTTCCCTTTCACTCATTGCTGTATATATTTTGGTGTTCCTTTATCTCCTCCTTTTAAATGTTGATTTTTAGCTTCTGTATTAGCTATATATAGCTAATTAAATAGTTCTTTATTAGCTATATATTTACCTTCTGTATTTAGCTTCTATGTTCTCTACTATTTCCTTCTTGGATACTTCAGATTTTTACTTTTCCTCACCCTTGACTTATTTTCTTGTATTCTTTCTCCTTATTTGGGCTTTTTACTGTTTGTATCCCTTTCTCTTATGTATGAGAGTGAACAAAGGGAGATTCTTAGAGCCTAAGAGTAAAGGGGGAATTTGAATAGTGACAAAGCAGTTGCTCCATCTTAGATCTGAAAATGAAGGAACATGGAAAAGCTCTCAAGGAGCAGTTCTTGCTAATCTTCCTATCAACAGTGGAAAGGATCTTTACATATGAGAGCATTATCTTTTATTGTCAGTTGAAAAATCTAGTTTCAGTGCCTACCAGTATTTCGTGTTCTTTCAGCTTGCCTAAAAGTATCACCCTTTTTGGAAATGTTCAGTTTTTCTCTCCGTTTTCTGCAGATTACTGGTAGAGAAAATCTTTGCTCAGTATCTTGTTCCACACAATTTGGAAACAGAAGAGCGAATGAAGTGCTTGTACTATTTGTATGCCAGCTTGGATCCAAATGCTGTCAAGTGAGTATAGCTTGCACTCAACAAATACCTTCTTTCTCAGCCTTTTCCAATCATCCTATATCATTTCTATATCATCCTACCTGTACTGTCAGGATTTAAATAAAAACATACAAAATTTATTTTTAGTGCTATTTGCAAGTAGTATTTCAAAACATTTCCCTTTTATATACAAACTCTATGTGTGTCCATTAGACAAAAAGATACCTTGATATTTGAGAAGAGTGGTTTTATCCATTTGTTTTCATGCAATGAGATCAATGCAGAGGTAAAAATGCTTAAGTAATGACTTCTAGATTTGCTCTACATTGGATCCATGATGAAGATACATATAACTGAATGCTGGTTGGTAGTGGCATGTTTTTTATTTTGAAAATGTTGCTTTCAAGATAATTAGTGTACATAAGACATGCTGTGGCTGTCCTGCACGTGTGAAATTTTTCCAAGTAGTATAATAGGTGATGTTCTATAAAAAGAGAAAATCAGTTCTACCTTATTTGGAATTATTATTTTTAATACACGTTTTGACTGTACCTAGCAGATATTGCACTTGTAAGAGAAATAAACAAACAGTCTTGTTTACCAAAACGTTCAGTGTGTTCTTGTCATGAAGAAATTGGTAAGCTCTTGTCTGTTTTTTGCACTTTTGCAGAGCGCTGAATGAGATGTGGAAGTGCCAGAACATGCTAAGGAGTCACGTACGAGAATTGCTAGACTTGCATAAGCAGCCCACTGTACGGTTATGGAAATACGTTATCCGGTTGACCTGTTAGATTAATTTACTATTGTTGTTTTTTTAATATTGTACTGTATATTCAGTGTGACTTTATCATTCTGTTGATTTCCATACGTGGACAGTGTTCCTTTCTTATTAAGTAAAATTGCTTTCAGTAATGCTTAAAAGTATATGACCTCTTGATGTTTGTCATTATTTTATATTACTGGTCAATATATTTGGAAAAAGTAGAAAAAAAAATCCATCTTTTTTTGTTTGCCTTTGACATAGCTTTTTTTGTTTCTCACTTTGTAACATATTTTTGAGGATGAAATGTATTCCAACATAAAGTAATTATTTATTTGTTTGAAAACAAGTTTTTAGGTATTTATACTGGAATTTTACGATAAGCTTCTGCTAGTTTGAAAATGTGCTTAAAATAGAATATTGCTTTGGAGTTTTGGTGTGTGGGGTGGGCTTGGGGGAATTGTTTATTAGGGGCTTTGTTTGAGGTCTTCTTCCAAAAATTGATTTTGATCTGTTATGTGAATTAATTAATTTCTCCAGTTCTTTGATATTGCAAGATTATTCCCCCC
>VZRU01005196.1:24768-41805 GCA_013398155.1 Pedionomus torquatus | reverse complement strand
GGGGGTGGGGGGCGGGGGGGGCTGGGGCCCGGCGGCCTGGTCTGACAGCCAGCAGGGCTGGGAGCAGCGTCCCATAGCACTGGTCGCTATTGAGGCTCCTCTCTCGGTGCTTGGGGACCCTGGGGACAGTGCCCCACAGAACTCAGCACTATTGAAGCACCTCTGTCGGGGCCTGGGGACAAGGGAGCCTGGGGATCTGGAGGCAGAACTGGGCTTGGGAACCTGGGGGGCTGCAGCCTGGGTCACCAGCCGCAGGGCTGGCAGCAGTGCCCCACAGCATCAGACACTGCTGAAGCACCTCTGTCAGTACCTGGGGCCTTGGGGAACAGGGGGCCTGGGGCCTGGGTTGGCAGCCATGTAGCTGGGAGCAGTGCCCCACAGCATCGGGCACTATTGAAGTGCCCCTGTCAGTGCCCATGTGGGTGACGTGCATCCCCTTTTTGGCACTTTGCAGACAACAGCAGTACCTAAGCGGTGGCAGGGGATGCTGCCACCTCCCTGGGTTTCTTCTCCCACCGCTGGATATGGCGCCGGCTGCCTGTGTGTGACTGGAGTGTGTCCTGCATAGCTTGTCCTTTGGCATGTGGTGCATGGCTTGAGGTAACTGGCTTCCCACTGAATTTTTTCATTGCAGGGTAACCGTGTCTTTTTCTTTTTTTTTTTTTCATCATTGCAAAGACTGCCTACTCTTGCCTGTTGTTGGGTCCAGTTGTCAATGTAAGTCTTGCGTCGCATTGCTTCTTAGGTAGCTGCAAAGTGCCTGTGTTGTATCCATGCACACTCATAAGGAAACAAGTAAAATTTAAACAAAGCACTGAGATGCTGAGCTTTACTTATAGCAGGAGGTGTGTAAGGAAAATGACATAGAATGGGCTCTCCATTTATATAATCCTCTAAAAATACTCTAAATTATATAAAAAATTTTAATTTGCACAAATTGTATACATTTTTTAGAATATTATTATATACCAACTTCTGCCCAATTGTATAAAATATGTTTTATTTTAGTAAAAATATTTTCATGAAGTCTACCCTTTTTAGAGGATTTGTAGCAGTCGTTTAAAACCCTAATGCTGATACTCCCCAAGAAGTCCTTTGCCCAATGTCTATTAAAGTGTTACAGCCTCAGCCTCCCTGGAATGTGTCTTTGGACACTGTATAATCAGAGCTGTAAATAAACACCAGGTTTACCGGGTATCTAGGTTACTTTTTAAAGCTTAACTTTTATGCGGGTACAGAACAATGCAAATATTGTGAACTGCCTGTGGCAATGCAGCAGGACTACCCAGCAATTTAAATGACGAATAGTAACCCAGGTGACAATTTGCATACAGTGTAGACTTTATGGAAATAATTTTCCAAAAATAAAACATACTTTACAAACTTCAGTAGACCATGGGATGTGAAAATTAATAGCTCCTTCAAATATTAATGATAGGCACTTTTCATATTGCTCCCCCTCTTTTTGTGGTAATACTTTATTTACCTTGCTCCAAACCCAGACCTAGGAAAACTAAAGGAGAAAGATAAAAAGGTACATAGAGTCATAAGACTGCATCTATAAAAATAAAATGGAATGACTTTTAATTCAGAAACAATACCCCTATTTTCAGTCTCAAGGAATGAGAAGTCTTCTGGATTTAACCACCTTCTGCCTGACAAGAATGAAAACTCATTGGAAATTTTACAATAAAGGCCACTCGGGTGTAGCAGAAGAACTCTCACGTTTCACTCCACAGCTGCTTCCATATCATTCTTTTACATTGCATCTGACCTCAGCTGCTCAGGGCACAAGCACAGCCCAAGAGGTTGCTCTGGTGTAAATTGAGGGCAAGGGAAAACTGGGACAGCACCCCCATGCTCTCTAGTGCATTAAAATACGCAAAGAATAGCACCATAAAAAAAAAATTTTTTTGGGGGGCCTCTGAATTTACAGTAGTAACAGCAAGATTACCTCAAGGCATGCCCTGACGTTTACAGCAGACTGAGGCAAAAAGCAGCTACTGGCGTAGCACGTATCAGAGAGGAAGGGATGTTCTGACCCGAGGCCAGAGTCTTAACTCGGATGGGAAGTGCAAAAGGAGCTTTAATTCCCACAGTGCACATGGGAATTCATTCTTCCACATCTCATCAAAAAAAGCCCTACATCCCCAAAATCGGAATGCGATTGCTATCCTGCATCAGCAAAATATTCACATATGTCCCACATCCTGTCCTTGATAGTGGACAGGGAGTGCTTTTCCTGGGGTTTGCTCCCCAGGCTGCCAAATGCGCCGGGATGAACCCATTGTGGAAGGGATTTGAAACCTTTTTCCTGGAACCTGAGGGCCAGATTCAGATCCCCACTTCATCTTTTCTGGAAAGGAAGAAACATAGCTACCACACATGGAAGTTAGCTTTCCTCAGAAGAGTTACATTTGCGTCTGAAAAGGCAGCTGCAACCCAGACACCGGGCTCCAGCCTGTTACAGATCACTAAGGGCTTTGGAGATCTTCTCTTTCCCTAGAAAGACCGCTATGTTTCTCTTTTAAGATCTCAGCACCAGTGAGGAGTACTCACAAAAGCCAGCTTCAGCCCAGCCACCTGATCCCAGCAGGTTCCCCCTGCAGACAGAGGCAGGAAATAAGCTCCTTCTGAAGGTAGTGAGGATACACAAATAAACTCCCTCTCCCGAAACAGCCCAGAAGAACCTGCTTGGTGCTCAGCACACCTTGGGAAAGGCTAGTTAGCTTTTCTGAGTTCCCCCCTTCCCCACCTCGTCTTTACACTCCCCATGCATTTATGTATTAACTTTTCTGTTATTTTCACATGCCTGCCTCCCTCCAGCATTTTTACTCTGTAGTGTGTGTCTGAATCATCCTCTCCCTGTGAGGAAATAACATTGCGCAGCATCGTATCATTTGGGATTGTTCTCATCACTAAGAAAAACCTTCTAAACAGTAATTTCTGCAACAAATTGAAGTTTTTGGGATGGTATATTAACAGTATCTGTCTTTCCACGTTGCTTCTAAAGTGGAAGTCTTGTTCTATGCTGCCAATGACTTCTGTCCAGTGGAAAACACAAGTGAGCTTATAAAATCATGTAATTCAGTTTTGTTCCATTTTAAAAGTGTAGCAATGACAGCAATATAAATGTCAAAGAGTAAAACTTTTTAAAAGTTGAGGTTTTATTTTGCCTCTGGTGGGTGAAAAACATATGGTATTTGACTGCCCACATTTTGCCCCAATATTTTGCATTCTTTCCAAATACATGATTACAGTATTTACCTTTAAAGCTCTCTGCAGCAGGGAAACTCACAGACCAGCTCTGCTCTTCCCATGAACAAAGATTGCTTTGTTTAAAAAACTTACATGCCATTAATTTGAGTAATTCTTTGGGCTGAATTCTCAGCTGTGCCCAGGCTCTGCGAGAACAGCTGATGGAGAGGAGGCACAAAGGAGCTGCTTGCAGCTTTCCTATCAATTTTCTTTCAAGGATCCTCTTAACCACAAGTTGTACCTTGTATTTCCCTTTGTGACAATCCTTCTCATCAGGCTTGCCTTGGCTCTAGGAAATGAGGAGCCTGGATAAGGCATTATTCCAGGCAATATTTGCAGCACAGTTGGCAAAGATATCTGAATATGGCTTTCTACCACATTTCACCTTGTCTGAGCCTGGGACTTTGTAAACCTCAGTTTCATGGGGAGTCCCAAGGGTGCAGGTCACTGTGCCTTGGAGTTAGTTTGATGTAGGTTGGGCAGGTGTAAGGAATTAAGTGTTAAAAGCCATTCCTGAGCCTGGAGCAAACTTGAGTGACTACACCTGAATTTCTACTCCCCATTTCCTCATTTTGAAGGGAACAAAGGGAGGTTTTGCCTTGCCTATGAAGGGCACAGATGTGTGCAGAGCTTCAATTCAAGAGGGGTAAATCACTGGGGGGATTCTCTTTTTGACCTCACACCATGTCTGGATCAAAGTCTGGAGGCTGCTTTGTAATTGTACTTCTAATGGTGCTGGATTTTTGTTGTCATTCTTACCTCCCAGTACTTTCAGGTGTCCTTTGGGGGTTAGTTTCCAAATTTGCTTCATCCTCTATAGCCTGGGTCCTCTATAGTGGGCTCTAAGGTAACATTTAGAATGGTGGAATACAATCCCATGTTTTCATACTCATTTGCTAAGTGTATGTTCAGCAATTGGGAGCTGGGGCTGTTCAGCCTGGAGAAGAGAAGGCTCCAGGGAGACCTTCTAGCAGCCTTCCAGTATCTGAAGGGACCTACAGGAGAGCAGGAGAGGGACTCTTTGTCAGGAAGTTTAGTGATAGGACAAGGCGAAGAAGGAAGATTTAGATTCAATGTCAGGAAGAAGTTTTTTACTGTGGGGGTAGTGAGGCACTGGAACAGGTTGCCCAGAGAAGCTGTGGCTGCCCCATCCCTGGAAGTGTTCAAGGCCAGGCTGGATGGGGCTTTGAGCAACCTGGTCTAGTGGGAGGTGTCCCTACCCATGGCAGGGGGGTTGGAACTCA
Source organism: Pedionomus torquatus (assembly GCA_013398155.1). Lineage (NCBI taxonomy): Eukaryota > Metazoa > Chordata > Aves > Charadriiformes > Pedionomidae > Pedionomus > Pedionomus torquatus. The sequence continues at coordinate 37,303 of VZRU01005196.1, read as the reverse complement.
ATGATCTTTGAGGTCCCTTCCAACTCTAACCACTCTATGATTGTGTAATGAAGTCCTATATCAATTCTTTATCTTTTATCTTTGTTGCAGTTTTCTTTATTTACCGATTGTGGTTTTTTGTGTTTCTTTTTCCTACGCACAGTTTTATATTCATTGTTGTGAGGAACCTGATTTCTTTGGTGAGGTTTTGTGTGAACCTTCCCCACTCAAAAGACAGCAGTTGCATACCAGCTTTCCTCAGCTGAAACCTTTAGCTCCTGCACCATCCCATGTCTCAGATGTGCCCAGTTCTTCCCTGAAGGTGGTTGAAGAGATGCATTTTGTATCTTACATAAAGCCATCTGCAAGGTCTCATGTGGTGAGTTCATGACTCAAGTGGCAAGAAGCAGTTCCTTCAGTAATGGCAATATAGACCATTGCAGTTTTTTCTTCATCCCTTTATTACTGGATGTTTTTGTTCTACAAAGGCCTTCCAGATCCCATGAGCAAACTGAAATTTTAAGTCTTGGTCAAATAATAATTTAGATACTAAAAGGCTGTAGGGGGGCGGGGAATCCCACACTTACCAGGAAAGGTCATCTGCCATTTGAGGCATATAGTGCCAAAACATGAATGCAGAACAGTGCAAGACTAAATTCAAAAGTACATAATGAAGAGCAGGACAGAGGCATTAATTGCCAAGAACACACCCTGGACTGGAGTGTTTACTTTAGTCATAAAGACACAGCTGGAAATTACATGTTTTAAACCTGGGGATCGGAAACAAAGTATTGGTATGAAAGCTGTGAAAATGGAAGGAACAAAGCACCTTGCATCTAGTAGCAAAATCACCTCCTTTTCTTAGCTACAAGTGGGAGAAGAGGAAGTGAGTAACTAATAACCCTACCCACCCAAGGAAGTATGGGTATCAGAAACAAGAACACAGAAGCTAGGGAAGTTCCCCGCCTTTTTTTAGCTGTTTGGAAAGCAAACACAATTACTTGTTTGTGGGCACACACAGACTTCTTTATTGTGTGGTGAACCTCTTCCTTCTGTTCTCCAAAAGTCTGTCAATCCAATTTACTTCAGGCAGGAGGATTCTCCTTGATAGTACCCTAAGGGTGAGCCAAAGCCCATCCGCAATTAGAAGAAAGTCTACACCATGGCTAGATGTGAAGCAGAGTTAAATCACGGCTCACCTCTCACCCTCATTTCTTCTCAAACTGCAGTCCAATGGGAAATGCTAAGGATCATGAGCTCTTAGAAAACAAGAAAGATAAACAAGTATGTGGTCCTCCTGACATGAAAAGTCTTGAATTGACTCTATGCCTTGGAATGAACCCCAGGAAAGAATAGATCAATGTTCAGCTCCCAGTTTGGATGCCGGTCTCTGGGCTGGGTTGTGGAAAAAGCTGCCAAATGGTCCTTGCTGGAGTTACTGGGCAGCTCTGATTCTTTCTGCCCAAGTAAATTCTCCAAACACAATGTGGATGAAAAGCCCTTGGGGAAGATTTCCAGCTATCCGTCACCAGCAAGGAATGTGGTCCATCTAGTTAAATAGCTGTTCCTCATAGGACTCTTCCTGCTGGGAGGAGAGAAGCCAGTGAGAACTGTTCCAGCATCATGGAACCTGACTGTTCCATGTCAGGTTCCAGTGTATCCATAGGGAGAAATACATCCTATGAGCCCTGTCCTATTAGACAGTAGCCTCATCTCTTTGTGAAGTACACACAGAGACTTGGAAGTTTTAGCTAGTGGCCTCTCATCTCTTCTGTTCTTTCCTTCAGTGGTGAAAGTATATAGTACACGAGTGAAGTAAAACATGAGCTTGTTTTACTTTGCCTACCAGGCCCTTGACATATTGTTGGCTTTTATTTCCTGATGAAAAATGCATGCGTGAGTCAATAATCATGTATCTAGGGTAGTGACAGAAGCCATCCAGCTAAATGCTTGTGCTGTCATCCCCATCTCCCATACAGCTGCATACACAGCTGAAAATTCCAGCCCAGATAATTTAAGAAACAGGCATGAACCTACCCCTTAAGGAAAGCTACATGCTCTTCAGCAGAAACTAATGGTAAACCACAAACATGAGTCTAGAGGCTGGCTGTAGCTTCCCATTTTTGAACCTGACTCCAGAATGACCTTTGTCTAAGCAAGGCAAACCTTTATTTGGCTAAGGCCAATGAATCTTTGAAGTAACAAACCTTGTAGAAGCTGCAAGTCTTGTAAAAGGAATCTCATAAACCCATGTATTCTTTCTTCCTTGTTAGCAACTGTCTTTGCTTTGCTAGAATGTTTCTCTCTAGAATTGCTGTCATTTTCAGCCCCATGACTGGAAAGTTTCTTGACCAAAGTTTCTAGAATTAAAACATACTCATGCCGATGTCTGCATGGGAATTTGGCACAGCTGAATGTCAGATGAGTATTTGGAAACACTTGTCTAAGGGATTCCAGAACTCACCTGCTCTCCCAGAACTGCCAAAGGTTTTCCCAAAGAGATAATTTTTTTTAAATCTATTTTTTTTCTGATGTGTGGGTGACATTTGTAGAGGGACTGTTGCTCAGGGGGAACATGTAAGCCAGTGATGGTCGGTGGAAGTTTCTTGTGTGGTCTTTGCTGCAAGACCTTTTCTTTCCAGTCTGTTTTTTTTTTTTTTTCAGGTTTTGTTTGTTTGTTTGTTTGTTTGTTTGTTTTTTTCAGACTTCAGTGCTCCTTAGAAAATAACCTCAGCCCTGGCTATTCCTGTAATAGGAGCTCTGAATTGGTCACACAGCTTGTAAATTGGCACATCTTGCACTTCTGGATATGGTAGAGAACGTGCTGGGGACATTAGTTAGAGCATCCAGAATCCTGGTTTATGATTTACCACTGCCATATGAGGGATGCTTATCCTGAATCTATTTATCCTGAAATCACCCCTGGCAGCAGCTGCAAGAAGTTACTTAAGAAATAGATGCAAGAAAACAAAAATGTGTAATGGCATCTGAAATGTCCCTCTTCTGTTCCCAGTGATTTGCCAGATATACTCTTGTCCTGGTTTGAGGTAAAATGAACCAATTTTCTGTTTTACAATTTTACTTTCTTAGCTAGGCCTCTTCTAGCTAACTGAACTCTGAAATTAACAGCACATTGTTCAGAACTGTTTTGTCTTGCGGTGATAAGACCTGATTACACCAAGGAACGGTCTGCAGAGAGGCCCTTGCTTATAATTATTGCTAGAACAACCAAGGTCAGGTAATTTTCGTCATTTGCCCCATTGGAGGGTTGGAAGCAGAAAAGCATAAAGGGGTCCCACCTGCAAGGAGGGACAGACAGGACAGGTGACCCAAAACTGACCAACTGGGGTATTCCATCCCATCCACATCATGCCCCATGTAAAAGCTGAGGGATCAAAAGGTCAACTCTCCTTCTTCGATGGCTGACGTCCAAGGANTTTCATTAAAGTAGTTTAGTTTTTTCCTAAACTCTTGAATCTCTTTAATTTCTTCCTCTCTTTCTTAAGGGGGAGGACGGGATGGGGACATCATCTGTCTTTTTTGATAAGGTCAGAACCATGACAACTCTTCTGACACACATTTTCTCAACTGTTCCTTTATAACCTCTTTTCTCAGTTCGCCTTCTTCAGCAGGAACCCTTACCTGGGAGAACTTCTATAGCTTCTTCTTTGCAGCCCCCCAGTGGCTCTGAACAAGTTTAATCTCTCTTCTCCTACTTTGACATGGTTGATTTCTTTACCCCCAAATGTATTTACTTCTAATTTATTAATGAGATAGTGCTGATTTTGTTTCTAACTACTGCTTTCTTCTTATGCACAAGCAGAGATTTTGTATCGTATTTTGCTTCCATGGCAACTTAGCTGCACCTTATTTATTTCTTTTAACATTCCTTTAAAATGCATTATTTGGCAATAGGGAGGAATGCTGGAGTAGCAGAAACAACGATTTTCACTTTGTGCTTTTCGCAGCTAAAGGAAAATGAACTCTGCCTTTCCAAACGAGAGCTACTGCTTAACGACAGCGCTCTCTGCTGTTGGGAGCACATGAAGACTTTTCAAACTTCGGCCCAGCTAAACCTGTGGATCTGCTGCATAACCCTAACCTTTTTATTTTTCTGATTTTCTGGCTGCGCTGCATTCGTCTTGATTTACAAGTCTTTAGAGAAGCGTGCTCCAAACAGTCCCCTCTTCATTCTCACTTGAGCAGAGCATGGACACGAGACGGACGGTTTCACTTGTGAAGTAGCCTTGATGGATGAAAGGTCAGTCCCTTCTCTCCATCTTTCACCTTTCTTCCCACCTCGTTTGCGGCCGTATTTATCATATAGCATTTATTAACACCTTGCTAAACCATTTCAGTTTCAACCTTCTCAATCACCTGGCCTTCTTTTTTTTTTTTTTTTTTTCCTACAACATTGGCACAGATTTTTTTACAGATATGTACAAATCATGTACTGGAGTATGTAGTCTCTCTGTATGAAACAGAGCCTCTACCTTCATTTCCCCCACTGTTTTTGTAGTTTGTAGATGACTGGTTTCCTGTTTGATGTAACTTTTCTTTCATTTTTATGTTAGGTTTGATTTGTAGCTCTCTAAGGGCCTTCCTCATTTTATTTCCTCACTTGGACCCATTTAATCAGTTCCGTTCTTCTTACTGACAGCATTTTTCTTGGGTTTTCTCTTCCCCCTTCCCTCCCCCCCCTTCTCTCTTCTCAAAGTCATGGTTCACTTAAAGGCTATTTATTTTCACTGGGAAAATGCAGCTATTGAGGCTGCATTGAGCTATTGAGACCATTAAAGGGAAACAGGCTGGGAAAAGCAGATGTTTTCTTTCTAAAAGGTGTGTGTCCTTGGCTCTGTAAAAGACCACCAAAACGGTAATGAACTTCAAACAGGAGACATTATGCATTGCGTGACATTCTTGGTAGCTGTGGCCAAAGAAAGCTGTTTGGTCCATGTGAGAAATAACAGGAAAGCCATGTACACATTCTATTCCTTGTGTTTATCAACGATCTGGATGCAGGAGTTGAGCGCACCGTTAGCAGGTTTGCTGGTGACACCAAACTGGGAGGTGCTGGTGACTCTTTTGAGGGACACAAAGCCTTACAGAGGGATCTGGATAGATTGGGGCAGGATTAATGGAATGAAATTTAGGAAGTCTACATGCCGGATTCTGTACCTGGAATGAAGTAGTGCTGACACAAGCACAGACTGGAGAACAGCCCTGCAGGAAGGGATCTGGGGGTGCTGGTGGGCAGCAGATACATGTGAGTCATATGTGGCTGGTGTTTTGGCCCAGGCAGCCAAAAGGGCAAAGCCCATCCTGGGGTGGATCAAGCTCAGCACAGCCGGGCAGTGAAAAGAGGGGACTATGCCACAGTGTTTGGGGTTGGTGCAGCCTCACCTTGAGCGCTGCGTGCAGTTCTGAGCCACACCATTTAAGAAGGATGAGAAAGCGACTTGAATGTGGCTAAAGGAGACCAACAAAGCTGGTAGGAGGGCTGGAAGTCATGTCCTGTGAAGAGCAGCCAAGGACTTTGGGCTTGTCTAGTTTGGAGAAAAGGAGACTGAGGGGTGACTTCGTTCTGCTGTACAGCTTCCTGAGAAGGGGACATGGAGCAGGAGGTGCTGAGCAGTTCTCCCTGGTACCCAGTGATGGGTGGGAATGGTTCAAAGCTGCACTAGGGAAGGTTTAGACTGGACATCAGGAAGCGTTTCTTTACTGGGAGGGTGGTCCCACACTGGAACAGACTTCCTGGAAAGGTGGTCGATGTCCCAGATCCATCAGTGTTTCAGAGGCATTTGGACAAGGTCCTTAATGACATGCTTTAACTCTTGGTCAGCCCTGATACAATCAGGAGCTGGAGTACAACAATGCTTTTAGGTCCCTTCCAACTGAATTATCCTGTCCTATCCTTCCCTGTCTTCTCTTGGCTTACAAAACACTGAAAAGATCATTGAAGTTACTGGAAGAAATTGGGATGGTGATTTAATTATCATAGACAGCACCTTATGGCAACAGTCATACTCCCTTGCTGATACAATGCCTCCTGCGTGGTTATTCTCCCCTCTTGAGGTTGCAATTTCACAAAACTCTTATCAGCAACCCTCTGGATCACAGTGGTTTTTAATTCTTATAAATACCTGCACTTTTTTCTCACCTCAAGAATGCCATTCTAGATGTCCTGTGGCATACTGTGTTATCCATATGGGGCTGGCAGCCATAGGCCCAGACCTGTCTCCTTTTGGTGCTCGATGTGCCCCAGGAACGTGTGAAATGACCCTAAATCCCTGGTTCATGCACTGTCTTCTCTCCTGTAATGTTCTGATGTGCGTTGTTAGTAATGCAGCTCTGCTTACTGTCTCAGTAAAAAACCGTTAACTTGTAGAACCAGGAGATTACTAGCAAATTTAAATGTATGGCAGAAGTTCAGTCAGCGATAAGGCTGTCTTACATAGTCTGTACAGAAGCTCCTAATCACATATGCATACGATTAATGGCAAACACAATGCCGAAAAGAAGAAAAGCTGACATAAGGAACAAGGTTTGTGATTCTCATGTAGAAACGAGGGGCTTTTTGCCTCCCTTTTAATGTTAAAGTAACCTTTTATTGTAAAAAAGCTGTTTACTTTCTCTTAGTGTTCCACTCTGCAACCTTATATAGAAAACTTCAAAAATACATAGAGATTTCTTGATGCCATTTGATGTTCCCTTGGATTTAGGCTATCAACCTGAAACAGGATACATGCGAAAGCATTTAAGCTTGGCTGAGCCTCTAAAAGCTGATAAATTTTAAACTGCCCTGCAATAAATGGATTGCTGGCTTCAGAACAAGTATTAATGGCCATGGCCTTGCAAAATAGTTTAAGAAAACACATGTAGTAAAGGAGAAGACTCTTAATGATGACACTTACTAATGCAGGTACATTAAAACTATGTTAAATAGGAAAGGGTCCACTATGTAGGAGAAAATTCCCCAGCAACAGCTGCTCCTCAAGCACCCATGAAAAGCAGTTCCTCTCAGGAACTTTAGACTTGCCAAGTACTATTAGGGCAGTGTTTCTTAAAATGCAAACTGTAAAACATCAGAAAGCAGTTCAATAAACAACAGCAACCTTCTCTCAGTATTGGGAATACAACTGCACCTTTTCATGATCCAAATGAGAAAGTAGAACAAAATGGGAGAATATAAATTAACAGCTATTTACAGAATGAAGCCTGACTTTTATTGGGGTGTAAATCAAAACTACTGTGATAACTCTGTAGATGACACTCCTTACACTGTGGTGGTTTTTTTTTCCTCTCCAAAAAGACTAGATGTCTGTTTCATTTTAAAAAGTCTGAGAAATACCACCCTGAAGGAAAAAAGAACTTGAGAAGATTTATAAAAGAATCACTCAGGAAAGAAAATTTAATTTGCTAGCATTTTGGTTAGAAAGCTCTATTGGCTTACAGCTTTCAGAGGAAAAAAAACCCACAATCAACAGAAGGAAAACAGATGTTTTTGTTGAATCTATCAGTTTCCAATGTAAGTCGAAAAAACAGACTGCAACTTGTGCCTACTAGTGTCGTCCCCCCCCATCTATTATTAATACTATGCTATTAAAATTAATTTGGGTAGTCCAAACAAGTCTTAACTGTTTAATAAAGAAATTAATTCAGCATCATGTGAATACTCAACAGGCTAATGATTGGCAGATACTCAGCCAGCAATAAGAATGTCAAATATGCATACAATTACAGTAGGAATATTTAAAGTTGATTCCAACTCTCAGAAATGTGCTACGTACAATAATTTTAAGTACTATTAAATCACTTCTTAGTGAAATAGGTCTCAAAATAGAATCAGCAAATGAACCTGTCACATAACAATAGCTCTGCAAGATTAACAGTTCACCTAGAATTTCATAATGGGGCGAGAAGCTGAGGAACTATGTCCTACAGACTTGAATTTCTAGGAATGCCTCTGTCCATGTGAAACCACACTGCTCACAGACAGGACATGCTTACGAACCAGGCAGACAAGTCATAGTTCCAAAAAACTTCAAAACAGAACAGCTCACGTTTTTTGCAAGCTGTTCCTCTAAGGGGGGCACCGAGGGGAAAAATCCACACCATTTTTGTGTCTCTGTTGAGCGCGATGACTGTGGTCACACACAAACATACGTGTATGATTTAACCCATGGCGCTGCTGAATAAAAAAGGCCATCACTGCTTCTTAGGAAACCACTAGCATTACCAAACCACAGGATATTAAATGATTGCTTGCTCATTGATTACTTGGTCTCAGTTTTGTCGTCCTACATGCACAATGTAGTATTTAAAGTCAAACTTAGCTCTGTACCTTTTAAAACCTTGCTTTTCCATTATTCTTCTTATATTAACGAGAGTGAGACATTACCTAAACCAGCCCACTAAAATGAGCAGGAAAACCAGAAACAAACTGTGAATTCACTCTTTACCACACAGCGCAAAAATCACAGTCACAGCTTCGTATTTAATGTGGAATCACTTGAAGTATACAATATTTCAAAAGATCCAGAAACTGGTTAAGAATTAAAAGCCAGCAGAACGAAAATACAGGAAATCCAAAATACCTCTTTGACCTTTTTAATCCTAAATTTTAGGGTCAAATGCCCAAATAGACAAGTTTGCTTTATGAGGAAGGAAGCTTTGGTATGGAGTTGAACTAGCCATGTGAATAGCACCTGTAGCTTTCAAAATAAATAGTAATGGCTAACTAGATGCTGTGGCAGCAAGACACCCTCTTATTAAAATAAGATTAAGAACGAGCTTGGAGCTATGCATCAAGGCTGGACAACAGGAACTAGTGTAATCTTTTTTTAAAGTAACTTCAAAACATTTCAGCTTTCTATATTTCTGACGCTGAAATCAGTACAAAATCCTTCCTCCCACGAAGAAGGATTTGCTAAGCACTCATAATCACTCTCCTGAAAATTGCACTACGATGCTTGTAGAACACTGTACTAAATTTTCTTCAAGTCTTTAGACTCCATTTTCCTAAAATACGGTATTTTTATTCCACAGGCCCACACCGTTAGCAACACGTGTTGCAAACAGCAACATCCCCTTACTCCAAGAGTCACTTATTAAAAAGGTCAAAGATAAATTCGACCTCAAAATGGAACAAAAGCTTTTTTTTAATAAACGGTACCAGAAATAACAAATGAGCTTTGTGATGTGTGATAGTCTCCTAAAACCATTGTTAAAGGAATGTTAAGTCTATGTTAATCTGTGGTTTGTGGGTATGCAACAAAGCATAATACACGTTGAACAGAACTTCAGATTCCAGTATATAAATGAATTTTAGTCATTTAATAAATTTTAGTTTTTATTTGTGTATTCCACTGTAGTGCTGTGACAACAAATCACACCTGTGTACCAGAGCATACATCAACAGTATGATGTAATTTTACTTACACCACTGCTATATTTAGCTTTTTGAAAGAGACATAAGCATACACTATGGCCACATCAAATAATTTTCTGGGATTTTTCTTTGATAACCTTCACTTTTGCAGTAATACTTCACTTTTAAAATTTGAATTATTGAAAAAAATCACAGAAAGTTTATACAGGAATAGCTATAAGGAATAACCTCACAGGCACTGATATGACAAACATTTATTTTAAGGGCGAAGAGGCATTAACCGACAAAGTTGACCGAAAAGAATGACTAACTTTGTCCAACTGGGAAATGCCTGCTTTTGCATGTATTTTGAGAAATTAAATTCAGAAAGTTATTTTTTGGCCTTGCTATATCACAAAGTCAATCATACAAAGACCTATGCCTTTAAACTAAAAGGATACTTTTAAAAGCCCTTCTATCAAAAACAAAAACATCATGCAAAATTTTGATCAATTATGCAGCTGCTTCAAAACTGTTGCAAGACCATACTGTATATATTAGCTTTTATACTGCTAATGCACAACTAACAGCAAATTTGATTAGATTAACACAAATTTGTCTTAATTACACTGTTATATCACACACTAAGGAGACAAATGCCACGAGATTGGCAAAAACATTTAATTCTGAGCACTCAAATGGCAGGATAATTATGTGTTGTAACCCCTTCACATTTAGGAAAAAAAAAATCCTGCAGTCTGACTTTACAAAAAAACTTCTGTAAAATATTAATTGTGAGGGGAACAGTTTATACTATCTAACACAAAGTAACTTATACAACTAGTGTCAAAGGCAAACAAAAAACCTTCTAAATAAAAAAATCAAAATACACATAGCAACAGAAGCATTAAATACAGTCAAGGTAAGAAGACAACGCACTTGTTAATAAAAAAGACCAAAAAAAAAATGAAAATAAGAAGAAAAGTTACTAAAGTTAGCAACACGTTTAAAGAAAATGCAACGAGGGAAAACTATTCTTCCCTATGACAACAGAGTTTCCATTTGCAGTCTTTCCATCCATAATTTGTCTGGTACAGTACATCCATTAAAATATTCAGAACCTTACAGAAGAGATAGGTTGTTCTCTTCCAAGTCTACTTCCTCAGTTGCTTTTGGATGTTTTAAACAGACGTTATTATGAATGAAGTAAAAGCAAGGCAACAAATGGACTTTTTATCACCTTTGATCCTAGCACTGATCACAAGCATTTTTAAAAGTTATCATAATCTTTTTTGTCTTTTTTCCCCTCTGCTTCAAATCCATCAACCCCATCACTGTCCCTTCTCCTTTTCCTATTGTTATGGATGTTGAAGCGTTGATTCATCTGCGGTAACGGATCCATTCCTAAAACTTTGTGTATTTGACGGAATGCAAGGAGTCTCAGCGCAAACTACAAAAAAAGAAGGTACTTCTGTTAGAAACAAATGTCAATTTTGAGTACTTTGTCAAACAATTAAGGAACATTAGCAGCTATATTATCCTTAGCTCTCATTGTCCTCTCTTCCTTCCCCTGACAAAGCCAACACGATAAAATGTGTATGTCACATTTGCTGCTTCTGTGCAATGTACAGCATCTTACCTAAAAAGTAAAGTACATGTGTTTTAGCTGCTGGACTTGCACTGAAGCAGCCAAGGCTTGTCACGTGTCCCATTACACGTTAGCAATCTTTAGCAAAAATGAAGAAGGAGGGGTAGTAACCTCTTAAGCTGCTAGCATGAATGGTCAATACTGTAAGCAGATATGTTAAATATTAAAAATTAAACTTACACAGATTTATTAATAAAATACTAAGTGCCACTAATTTTAAATCTCATAGCATATTGTTGTAAAGTGCTTCACACTTTTGAGGAAAGTATGTTAATTTCAGTGAAAAAATCACACTATTATATATCATCTGGTTGTGACATTTTTATTGCCTAGCTTAAGACTAATCACCTGAAAGACTGAACTGTATTCTAAGACTGGAAAATTCACATCCGCCACATAGCTTCATTTAAAAACAAAAACAAAAAACAAATCAAAAAAACCCAAACCAAACAAGCCTTCAGAAACCGGCCATGAAATTTAGTTACTTCACACACATGTTTCCTTACCTGTGCACTGGAAGTAATATCCTCTCGTTGCTGATCTGTCATTACAGCAAGTGTATCAAAAGGATCTTTTTCACAAGGGTCCAGAAGGCCAGGACCACCTGCAATAGTTAAGCTAATTAGTAGCACGTCTCTACCTTATTTCAACCAAGATCACAGATTTTACATTAGTTAAGCGTACAGACACTGATTAAATGCAACTTGCCTTTAAGGATGATTCCTGAAGATATACACTCAAAAACTCTCCTCAGAGCATCCCCAGGACTCTGTGGTCCAGTAGCGCTGCTAATTGCTTTTTCCACAAGCAACTCCATCGCCTAAAACAACAGTAAGAAAATCCAGCCAATTTAGATTAAAACAGAAAAAAGCCGTTACTGTTGTTCAACACAGTACTTTTGAATCTGGAATTTTGAAGAACATTGCACATCACTGAAGACATTCAGTTAAAATTAAAACAAAAAAAAACCAAAAAACAAAAACCCCAAAACAAACAAAACAAAACAAAACAAACAAAAACAAAACAAAACAAAACAAAACAAAACAAAAAATAAAAACAAAAAACCAAACAACCAAACCCTAAGTATTTTATAAAGGTGAATAAAAAGAAAGCTGGAGCAATATTAACACTGAGTAGTGATGCTGATAAACTTCTTCTCAACTCAAGTCATTTACAAGTCTCGTAGAATTGCCCACATGTGCAGGCAGACAACTTGTCCAGCCATTTTTTGAAAGCCTGAAACATGCTGGGTTGCTCGCACCTGTCAGCCACGTGAATAAATGGCACACAGTAGGCACCTAATAAAATTAAGAGGATCCTATAGAAAAAAAATAATTTCTAAAAGCATACAGAAACTTAAAGCACCAAAACTTCCATGATCTTTTACGATTTAAGCGGTTACTTGTTCTTCAGTTTAGCAAAATGGAATTTAACAGTGTTAGCCTATATCCAGGGGAAAATTTGCTAACTCAGCTGTTGGGCAAGTGTCCTGGTTTGAGGTAAAACGAACCAATTTTCTGTTTTACAGTTTTACTTTC
>VZRU01005196.1:6699-24725 GCA_013398155.1 Pedionomus torquatus | reverse complement strand
ATGGCTGACATCCAAGGAGGACTCTGCCTGTTCGTCTGCCTTTGATCCTGATCCGAGCGTTCCTGACTCCAGATCTGGCTCCTGTCGATCACCGGGTCCAGTTTGGGACTTTTCCTGAAGCCTGCTGGTGACGTGGTCGTCATCCTGGGAGCTTGATACGGTTTTGTATATACTGTATACTCCCTTTTTCCTAATTTCCCTTTTTATTATATTACTTATATTTTCATTAAAGTAGTTTAGTTTGTTCTAAACTCTTGAATCTCTTTAACTCCTTCCTCTCCTCTCTGACCAAAAGGGGGGAGGGGGGAACATCTGTCACTCAGGTTTTGGTGAATTTAGCTGAAACCACGACAGCAAGTGTAAAGAAGAACATCATGATAAACATCATGATAGGTTCTTTAAAATGTACATATTTCTTGACATTAGTTGAAACGGTTTAAATTATTAGATCTACTTTAAATATTGTTTTTTCTGTGACTACTTCCATTGTTTACTTTTATTAGAGACTACTTTTTTTTCCAGAAAAAACCCACATAAAATATATTTGCTAAAGAATAGCTTGCCTTAGGTTTTTTTCAGCATTAAATGGATGTTTTAATATCACCTCTTTGGTAATTTTAATTCTCAAACAATATGTCTCTCATGCTATTTGCTGGGTTTTTTGAAGGGTTTAGTTTTCGGTCCTCCAACTCCCCACCAAGCTTACAGGTGTTCATTTGTTGCCTTTTATTTTTACTTACCAGGAGAAACAGCTTATTCTGATGCATGCACATAACTGCAGGCAGTGTTAGTCACAGTCCTTCAATAAGGATGTCCATTCCTTTCTATTTAGGTCCATTTAACTGACAAATTTCATTTCCTGAGCATGGTATTTCCATACTCCCACTGAATCATTCATGATTTAGCAACAGTAAATTTTAGGTGCTTTAAAGTATGAACCAAATACAGCAGGAAAGTAAAAAAAAGCAATGTCTCTGCATTTATTCAAATCTAGTTCTTTTGGGTCCTCATAGTAGTCATTGTAGTCTGCAACTTTATCCTAGAAAAACCTGAGTTAGGATGCCCTGGTTTTATGTGCACAAAAGGCTGGATTTCAAGTTTGAAAAAAATCAACCCCAAGTAACAGTTACTTCTAACTTACAGGAACTTGGCAAAATTCTTCTAATTTTCTTTTAACTTTTAGCTATATAAAGAGGGTGCTACTAATGTCCATATTTAGACTTTCTAATGCAGTCTATGTTTAAAACTACTTGAATTCTTTTAGAAAAGATCTGGCATTTCTTTGATTTGTAACAGGGTTCTAGGATACAGGTTAGGAAAAGTTCTGCATCTAGAGAAATTTACTTCTTCAATCCATGAAATTCCACCTATGACTGGCAGAAATTACAGGGATTTAAAACCCATCATTTTCATTCTGTCATGGTTTTTATCAGGATGACTTTGCCAGCAGGCCAAAAGAACAGCAACCACACAGACTTCAATACTGATAAGGCACCAGGTACCAGGAGCAAACGGGAATCACTTTTGAAGGTATCTGGGAGCAGTAAGGCCTGACACACTGCTCCGTACCTCTTTTCCCGTCTGGATATGCCTCAGAACGGGTAACGTGAGAAGTAAGAAACAACATTCCCTGTTCTTCATCTGCGTGCCTCCTACATGTTGCAAAAATTGTAAGGATGCTTTTCTAGAAGTACACCAGGGTTTATACTCTTTGGCAACTCATATTCGTAGTGATATTAAGAGCATACTTACATACCTCTTAATTGCTTTTAAGCTCTATTTGATAGTGTATCATTCATTAAATGTAGCACAGAAACTGAGACTATATTTTTTTTTACTGCAAATATTTAAGAAACAGAAATAACCATCCCACATCTTTTCCAGAGAAGCAATACTTATTATCAGAAGTAATTTAATGAGAATGTGCGCAAGCTTAGCACAGTCATAAAATGTTTCTCATTGAAATTATGCCAACTGCTCAAACTGCCCTGACAATGTTAGCACTCCTCCTGCCAGAACTTAAAAGGAAGCAGCACGGCACAATAGGATTTCATCTGAGCAACAAAACCGTCAGAGCCAAGTTTACTTCCATGCTATATATTTTTCAAAAATTGTGTTTCAGACTAACTTTGTCCAGTCCACAGACTGAACATCTGTTAGTATTTGGAGCACAAACTGCGCTGCTGGAGACCTTCATTTAATGAAGTCAATGCAAAAGGAATGCTCCACCAACTCTCTACTGTAAGAACTCAAGGCCAGGTTGGATGGGGCTTTGAGCAAGCTCCTCTAGTGTGAGGTGTCCCTGCCCATGGCAGGGGGTTTGGAACTGTATGATCTTTAAGGTCCCTTCCAACACAAAGCCATTCTATGATTCTCATGAGGTACAAGCTAGAGATCTAAACTGAGTCTGATTAAAATATTAACCGTGACGTATCCACAGCCTGCACTGAAGTACTGCGGTATTTCATCTTGCAGAAGGGACAAATCATAGGAATTACTGTAATTTGTTCTTTCAAGTTACCTGACCAATTACAGAACTAGCCAGGCACAGTTGGCATTATTTTAAATAAATTTCAGTAAACTCCAAGCAACCCAGAATAGGTGGTTAGAAAAAAATAGGTTCTTTTATACAGAGCAAGGGAAAAACTGCCAAAATCCAGAACAAGAATGCAACCCACAAAGAATACAAAAGAAGAAAATTCCTCCTGGGAAAAAATAATAAATGCAACTCTAAATGACAAAACCTCAGAAAATTAAATTTTTTGAGGGAATCTGGATCATTTCCTGGGGAAAAAAAAAACAAACCACCACAAAACCCCTTATGCTTCTTATTGAAAAAGCCTACATTTAAAAACCATAGTAACGCTTTCCTACGCTTTACTTGCAGTACTGTGTGTATTAAAAAGAGTCATTCAAAAGAACATCACTCACCCAGCTTGGAAAATCAGACCAAGTTGGAACCCGTTGACAGAGGTCACGAAGAATACGTATAATAACCACACAGGACTGCAGACCATTAGCTCTAGCCTTGAGAGCAATACAAAATCAAATTAATTAATCCCAGCACCTACAGCAAATCGGACTTGTCGAAAGACTAAAACACCACTGTTCAATGGAAGCTCAGATACAAGATTGAAACAAATCATTCTACAACTTTACTCCATGAGCTGCCATTTACAGCAGTATTTTATACAGGGTTAGTAATTTAAGGTGGTAGAAGTCAAAGTGCACAGGTTATACAAGAATAACATTTCTTGATCCCCTGTACACTTTGACCTATGTTCACTTGTAACAATAAATACAGTATCTTTCTATATTAGAAATAAAAGGATAAAGTAAAGATCTAAGAAGTAGGTATAGAGACTGAAAGGTCAAGGGAATCTGTTTGGTTTCTTTATCGTGCCTTTGCCAGAACGCAAAGTCACTAAACCAAACAGTTGCTTCTCACCTTTCATTCCCTACACTTAATGCACTTAAAGAAATAGGAAAAAAAGTCTTAAATCTAAACACAAAGCTTTAAACACATATTCCATTATTTAAAGCAAAGTTACTCTGCAGCCTTATGGAATATATAACAAATATACAACATATAATCACCCCAAGCCGAGTCAAGCTTCCAACATCGCCTTCTCGATGACCAGGGAAAAAAAAATCATGTCAAATGAGCAACAACTGCATAAAGCAGTTCCTCCATACTCAACCGTCTACATTTCAATTTAGGGACCAGAAAAATCTTAAGTATTATTAGCATGAACAACGCTGAGTGTTTGCACACAATTAAACATTTATATCGCAACTGAACTAATCTCTCATAAGGCTACAAGAAGAAAGTAAAATGATGTTCCGAACCTGGAACCACTTAGCGTGGCGTAGAGCAGCCAGAGCGTCAAGGCATTTTTGCCTGTCCAAGACGTCCGGTGGGTCTTTCACCATACCCGAGGTTACATCTAAAATGGATTGAATTGGCAAAATGCAGTGAGGAATGGGTGTTTGACCAGGTGAGCAAGACACTTCCTTAAAGTAGCTTCAATGTCACACATGCCATTTAAAGTTTAAACCCTTGAACAACCAATGTAAATGTTCAATAAAAGCCCTCCAATTAGGATCAGGGCATCAACCCAGTATGAAAATCAAGAGCGTATTGTACTTTAGCTCTGAGGTTATTTTCAACTGCACTGCAGATGATGCAATGCGTTATTTAAGCTAACACTGAAAAAACACATACCCCCTAAAATTAAATACTGAAGGAAGGATGGTTGGACACAGTGCACCAGCAAAGAGAACACAGGACAGAAGGAACACAAAAATCCACTTTAACCAAGTAAAAACATTCAAACTTAGTTTCTTGTAAATTGTAATGATCACGTGTTGTTTGGGACCTACTCTTTAAAAGAAAAGCTAACAAATCCCACAGGCACTGATGTTTAGTAACGAACTTATTTGCCTCATATCTTAAACTAGAAATTATTTTGCTTTAAAACTTGACTAAAGGAACGTGAAATGTTCTTCAATATTACAGAGTCCCATTATTTTCTAGTACCCTCTCTCTTACTCTTACAAAAAAAATTCTTCAGCCCAGAATACATGTATGTGCTCCAGTATCACTTAGGATTCAAGGAAGAATCTGAAAAGGGACTGCTTTACTTAAGATTCAGCAGGAGGAAGAAAAGCAAGGAATAGAAGGAATTTTTAAAAAAAAATCTGAAAGACAGTAAAGAAAATATACTAGATCTTACATGGTTAAATGTGCAGTTACTAAGCTGATTGCTTTGTTACCAAAAAGGAAGAGACAACAGCCTCTTTTGGAAGTGGTATGAGTGGAACCACTGAAGAACGGGAAAAGGTAACCTTGGATTAAAAATGGTGCAGATATAATGCAGTAATCAGCTTTAAAAGTTTTGCTAATTATGAAAATGGCTACTGTGACTACTAACAAAGTACACTAATACCATAACTGGTGATACACCAGGTAAGATGAAAGAAAAAGCCCTCAGTCAATGGCACTCAGTTCCCAGGAGCTGGCAGTATGGAACAATATGGTTTACTCCAGCAAGATATAAATTTAGGTGACTCAGAGAATACATTTTTTAAAAAAAATAAAAAATACAGAGACTCATGAAACATGCCTACAAGGAAAAGCTTTTGTGGATGCTGCAGAAAGAGAGCTCTGAAACCACCTATTTTACACAAATGTAAAATAAAGAGTAGGATAATTTACTATACAGAGAACTAAAAAGCCATGAATGAACACAGTGGTACAAATTTGCAATACGAGAATTACATTTAATCTGATGTATTACATTCAGATTCGAGCAATTTTTAGTGGATAGTCCCATTGCTCCATACAGGGATAAAAGGGGGAGGATTTCAAAATAAGAATGAAGTCGAGAAGAACACAGGTATCTTCTCATACAGATATTCAAACTTCTGGACTATGCATTTAAGTGGAAAGATGAAAATCTGCACTAAGAAGGCATTTGCGGGGCAAATGAAGACATTTAAAGTGGTACCTCCTTTAAAACAAAATGAAAACAAACCAAAGAAAAACTCCTTCAAGAGAGGTGCCAGGTAAGAAGATAACTGATGAAATGAGTACAGTGTGGATATTAGAGACAAAGAGTACACTTAGAGAAAACCCACAGCAGGAAAAAGCGGCAAAGTAAGGTTAAGAAATTAAAAATAAAAATATGGGTTGTTGGGCCTAGTAGCCTAAGCAGCCAATTGTTTACATTCTTCTAAACCTAACAGGCAAATAGGTGACATTGCAAACTTTCAGCCAATAGTTCATTACAGAATTTGAAACTCCCAATTCTTCTAGCTCTGAAAAACTTCAATTTTGAAAATAATTTCACTAAAAAGAAGTGCAGTTTAAGTGCACAGAAGAGAATCTTACTCAGTACTGGAAATACTGAACTACAATCATATGAACACCCTTGAAACTTACAAAGATTCTAAAAGTCAGAAGTTGCCAAGGCACCTATTGCACTGAGAATACATTGACTGAAAAAAAGGTATCAAAGAAACTCTTGTAATATTTAATCTGTGGATTTTTGCATCTGTTTCACACTTCAGGATTAACCCCTTAAAGACTATTTAACTGAATTCAGATGCCTAACTTACGACCCTGTTAAACTAAGACACAAAAAAAATGAATTGATTTACAAAACACAAGCTCAAATTCTTACCCTGTTTAACTTAATTTAACTAGCCTAAAGATAAGGGGTTAATCTTCAGTTAGACATGCTGTGTCCACACTACCTCTTCATTAAAAGTTAACAGGTATATCAATTTTGTTAAGTTTTATTATGGGAAATACATTTTACCCAGTCAACTATGTCAAGACTAGTGTGAACACTGCTTAATTCTAGGAGAAAGACAAAGACGGAAAGAAAGGAAAAAAAAAAACCACACAAAGTAACAGCAGATGCTAGGACTATGCATCCAAACCCCCTCCTTTGTAAAGCATGGCAGGTGTGACACTGAGCTTTAGAAAACCTTGGTCAAAAATCCTTCCGATGTCTTGGCAGCAACCCCTGACAGGAATCAAGTCCCTCTGCTAGAAGGCTTTGGACCGGGGCTGTTAGCTAAGGATAAAAAAGACACACGCGCACACATATCTGCGTTTACAAGTCTGTACACTTTGTTTGCGGAAGGAAAGATTCCACAGCAGGAGTTAGAGCACATCAAATATCGCAGATTCGGTAAACTGTCAAACGCACAATACTGTAAGGAACAGTAGCTATGCGGTTAACAATTTTATGTCACTGTATGTTGTTTGCTTTTTTGTTTTTTTAGCCTTTTATCATGTAATGGGATTATTACACATCACACATGATTCTACTCCACGTGCAAGCCTCAGTCTCATCTTTACACAAACTGGTTCTTCCGGTAAAGCCTTCCTTGTCACCTGAACTAGCTTTCCCAAGCGGGCTAAAAGAACATGAAAACTTTAAACCACTGTAAGACACAGAGCATGAGAAGCTGCAGTAAGAAAAAACACAAACACATACTGTAACTCTGCAGCAAATAAGTAGCAGTCTTCACAATACGACCTTCTTTGCTGCAGTAATTTGCAATTCAGTCTTCTATTTGCTCTAGTTTCAAGAGTGAACTTTTCTGCACATTCATTTTACGCTGCTCAGTGTCTTGAGGAGAAATCTAACTTGATTTTGTCTGCCTAGAGGCAGTACTGCATTCAGCAGCGAATAAACTCACAGTGATCATTTAACTCAAGTGTGGGTCAGACAAAAATACAGATTTGTTTCCTTTAGGTGGTATGAATTAAGGGATTGATGGTAGCAATTTCAAATTTATATTATTTTCAGTCCACATCATAGAGTTTTAGGCCAGAAACCACTTAATTGAAATTGAGTATTGTGGCAGAAATCAATACTGTGCTTCTTTAGAGTATGTCAAGGAATAAACATGGCATTTAAGGATAACTTCATTTAACGGTTCATCTAATAATCAATTCTTTTAAGTTAAAGTACTTTTATGAATTTGAATAATACGTGAAGTCTGGTTCAGCACAGACAAACCAAGAGTCATGTTACACTTAGATTGTCCAAAAAAACCATGTAGAATTGGTTGTGTGTGACAGTACACATACAAAGCCTTTAGAGCCATGAATAATATGCACTGCTTAAAAATCATGTACAGAGCACTCTTAAAGACTCTTCAGAAGTCATCCAAACCAAAGAATGCATCTTGAAATTTTTCTTTCAGGTTATGTAGGACAACTTCGTTAACACTGCTTGCTTACAATGCACTGGTCACAGCTACAGAACACTTACTAATGCAATATAAGAACCTCAAGTACTTCAGAGGACATATAATGATGAGATGAAATAAAAAAACCTCTGTGGCTTATATAAAATACTTATATACACGAGCACATGTATACATACACACATACAATTTTTTTTTTCGACCTGCATATAAGAAGTATTAAGAATAGCCTCAGATTTCCTATTTCAGTAGGTTCACTGTCAAACACCAGAACCCTGTTTGCCATTGATCTCTTTCAACTATGAGAGTACAGGATTAAAAGGAAACAAAAGTTAATTTTATCTGACCCGTAAACAAAAAGAACCAATGTACTGCAGACATTAATCATGCTTGTTGGCTTTAAAGCTTCCGGAGCTTTGAAAGTGTTACAGAACAGACCCTAAAGCAACACTGCTGGCACCAGAGAAACTGTGGACTTCAGAAACGTAAATTGATTTACAAGCTCCATGTTCTGCTTCAGCTCAACGACAAAGCCATTTCTCTTATTGTACTAGTCTGGGTTTGCCAGTTGGATAGAAGACTGATTGTAATACCAGGAGCCTAAATGTACTCAAAACACTTTCCAGACCAAAAAGCAACCTCAGAGAGCTGGAAAAAATCACATTGCCTTTTAAAGCTAGAAGCACTCTTACCACGAAAAGCATTATGAATGTTGCATTTCAAGTGGCGCTGCTATTTGGAATGTGTAAGTGATGGTAATACAGATCCAGTTTAAAACCAAAAACCTGTGATTAGATTTTCTAACACCATACAATCTTTCTCTTAGGGCAAGACTGCTCTAGAAAGCCAGTTTATAGCCACTTGCTATAAAATACTTCATTTTCCACATAATTTTAAAAGGCTGGAAAAAAATAGTCAAGTTCGTACCTTTTCCAGAAAGCTGAGGTTGGACATAAAGTTAGAAATTTTAAAAACGAAATAAACCCATCATACAAGCAATTATTTTAACCAACTGTTCTCTACTGAGACAGGTTGTTAAAACGAAAGGTTTCCATCAAATACGCGTGCCAGCATGTTGCCTTCCAGGACCTTAATGCCATCTTAAGCAGAATATAGATAAACATAAAAAAAACAGGTGAGAAAGAATTAGCATCTTTAACAACTTCCCAACCTCCATCCCTCATGTTCTCCTCCCGAATGACTGGAGATGTCAGTGTGATAGTAACTTGCATTTTGGGTTCCACACATGAATTTAATATTATTGCTGCTTCTGAGACTGCACACTTGATATCATATTTCTCAGGACTTATTACCTAAATATCAAGAAACAGAAATTTCCATTAGCATGCAGGCAATAAAAGTATGGAGAAGAAAATGGATTTCAAGAGTCTTTTTAAGAGAAAGACAGAAAAGCAGTGTAATTATATGAAGCAGATGCCTTTGTGTTGAAAGAAACCACTTGGTACACAATTAAGCTCTATATATGGGCCTGCATACTGCTTCCAAATCATTAACGAAAACACACAACACTCACCAAGCATGCAAAAGTAAAAGAACTACACAGAATCACAGAATCGCCATGGTTGGAAGGGACCTCTGAGATCACTGAATCCAACCATATGCACACCACTCTAAAAAACCCACAACGCCCACACCACAAAACAAATCGCCCAACCCAACAATCTCAGGCATTCCCTGAAGTATTCCCTGAAGTGCCACATCTACATGTTTCTTAAATACTCCCAGGGATGGTGACTCAAACCACCTCCCTGGTCAGGCCTCTGACCTTTGCCTGACCACCCTCTCAGTGAAATAATTCCTCCTAATATCTAATCTGAACCACCCCTGACGCAACTTCAGGCCATTTCCTCTGGTCCTGTCACTACTCACTTGGGAGAAGAGGTCAGCACCCACCTCCCTACAACCTCCTTTCATGTAGCTGTAGAAG
Source organism: Pedionomus torquatus (assembly GCA_013398155.1). Lineage (NCBI taxonomy): Eukaryota > Metazoa > Chordata > Aves > Charadriiformes > Pedionomidae > Pedionomus > Pedionomus torquatus. Next base: position 15,049 of record VZRU01005196.1, on the reverse strand, counting down.
GCAACGAGGTCTCCCCTCAGCCTTCTCCTCTACAAACTAAACGTGCCCAGTTCCCTCAGCCTCTCCTCATAGGACTTGTTCTCTAGACCTCTCACCAGCTTGGTGACTCTCCTCTTGACACACTCCAGCACTTCAATGTCCTTCTTCTACTGAAGGGCACAGAACTGAACATGGCACTCAAAGTAAGGCCTCACCAGTGCCGTATCCAGAAAGGAAACTCATATACAATTAAGTTATGTAAGAAGAATCTTGACAGTGTTTGACATAAAGAAAAGCCTTAGTGCCACTTAAAACATCAGCTGGATGTGTTTCCCATTAGAACATCGGAGCCTTCGAAGGCACAAAGATGCAGTGCCTGTTCTTCAAGCACACAGTTACAGGATGGGTACTGCTAGGTACATTCTACACTGGGATGTGTCAACATGGTAAGAAGAAAGAGAACAATAAACACCAGGGAAAAAATATGAGATTAACTGATGAGGTGGTTACTCTGAATTGCTTCTTGCAACTAGATTTAATGATTCTATATACCCCAAAAATAAAGCTGTAAGCACCTCTGTCATCTTCTTCCACAACTAGATGGACAAGTGACTTTTCCACAAAGTCAAACCAAGACATGCAGTTTCTAAATTTTCTTCTGTTCTGTTACTTCAAACAAGATCAACTCAAGATTATTTTCCAATTAATCTGATCCTGTTGAAGCTCCTACCACTCCACTGATCCTTCAAAACATTTCACCGGTCTATGTTGAAACACTAACGTTGTGACAAGTGTTCTGTAACAATGGTGGACAGGCTTTCTTCAGTAAAGACCTTATTCTACATTTTCATTTCTTGTGGAAATACAGCAAATGGTTCATATGAATTCTGCTGAATGGTCTAAGAGTGCTTTTTTTTTTATTATTTTAAAAGGACCAAACCTACAAGGCATAGTTAACTAATTATGGAACTACAAAGCACTGACACGTGCAAATTGGAAACAAGACATAAGTGTAAACAGACTGGCATTAGTGGAGAACTTTGACCTTCAGGCAGCAAGCTTGCTGTAACACTGCACAAATTACCTCTATCGCTGCTAGTAACTGAATAATGGTCTTTCTTCTGCTCATTTCTATTTCCCAGTTAAATGAAATCATTAAACGATGATGGATATGACACTGATGGTATAAATGACTAGACACTTGTATGGACACAAGGTGCAGAAAGCAAATCATGCAGCATAATCCCTGAGTTCAGATGGAAACACTCAGAAAGTGAGCTTGAGCTATAAAGCACGGGTGCAGTGAGCCTGCAGAAATTTGACTTGAGGACAGATTTTTACAGTATTTTTACAAAAATTCAAATAAAAAGAAAAATCCACATTCTACTTACTGCAAGTTGTTTGGGAAGACTTTCAGCAATACGGCTGAGTAATGTCTTCGAAGGCTTCTCAGCACATAACAAAACAAGATTGACATTTCGGTCTCCACGGAGTAGCAAACCTTTAGCCAAAATGCCTACCCGTAAAACTCCTTTCAAAGCTCTGTGAATTACAGTTAAAAGTTTCATTTAGAGTAATATAAAAATCTTAAAGTTAATCCTGAAGAAAGAAAAGTGAAACAAAATAGGAATATTCAACGTACTTTTGAGGCTGTAGTGATATGACACCATATATAAACCCAAAAAGGAGAGAATCCTTGGAAGCACTGCTAACAGTTTAAGGAAATACTTGAGAAACAAATGACGAGATTCTTTCATTCTAAAAAATGACGAGATTCTTAAAAATTTTTGGTTAAAAAAGTACCTGTCTTTACTGCCATCTTTTTTGTCATCTCCCTCTTTATTCTTGCTTTTTTCATGATCGGTCATATTGTCAGAAACAAGTTTCAAAGCTCGCTCAGTGATAGAAACAATTTTTTGGACTGCTTGAAGTTCTTCTTCTGTTGGATATATAGCGGCATGTTTGGTCATCACATAACGGTCATCAGAGGAGTCAGGGCGGCGAAGAGGCTAAACAGACAAAAAAAGCCTATTTCTGAAATCTGGGTGCACTTCCGAGTTTACAAATGATACATGACCAAAATCCAAGCATGTAGCTGAACAACAGAATATTCAAACGTCAAATTGCTGAAACGTAATAAATCATGAACTGAAGTGTCCTTAACAACTTACACTGGTCATGATCTATCATGTCTGAAAAAACAGGAAATGTATCAAAATTAAACACATTATGAAATCCCAGGATCAAATGTAGATCCCCAACATAAATATCTGTTCTCTATCAAATGGGAAATACTTGCATATTGCTGCAAAACAAGTATTCACGATTGCTATCATAGAACCACGAGAGCATTGGAATGAGAAGAGACCACAGGAGGTCCTCTAGTCCAATCTCCTACACAACCACGGTCAGCTGTAAGACCACATTCATGTTGCTCTATCCAGTTGGTTCTTGAAAACTGCCAAAGGTGGAGGCTGCGACATCTGTGTGAAAAAAATTATGTTCTGTATTCAATCCAAAACTCTTTTGTCTCAGCTTAAGCTGGTTGTATTTTGCTCTCTCATGACTGTCAAGAGCCTGGCTCCACTGTCATAATGCACAGGTATTAGAAGGCTATTACATCCACTGAAGCTGTCTTCTCCCCAGGCTGAACAAGCCCAGATCCCTCAGTCTCTCCTCAACAGGGCATGCATTTCAGTCCCCTGACCATCCTGGCAGTCCCATACTGAACCAGATACGGTTTGTAGTTTCTTTCTTTCTATTTATTTCTAGTATCAAATCTGAATCTCCTCTCTTCCAATTTAAAACCATTACCCCTTGCCTATCACTACACTCCCTGACTCCATGACTCCCTCTCCTGCTCTCCTGTAGGCTCCCTTCAGATACTGGAAAGCTGCTAGAAGGTCTCCCCAGAGCCTTTTCTTCTTCAGGCTGAAAAACCCCAACTCTCTCAGGCTATCTTCACAGGAGAGGTGCTCCAGCTCTCTGATCATCTCCATGGCCCTCCACTACCTGCCAAAATCCTCAGATCCCTAGAGACCTGCTACCCAGCCTGTCGCTGTATGAGATCAAGGGTTTACTCCTTCCCAAGTGCAGCATTAGGCATTTATCCTTGCAGTTTTCCATAAAGTTCCTGTTGAATCCTCCAGCCTGCTTAGGTCCCTCCAGATGGCAGCCCTGCCCTCAAAGGTATCAGCTCTTCTCCCTACCCCAAACTGATTCTGTTTCATGCCAGCTGCAAACCTTGTGAGTGTGCATGCACCCCATAACCTTCCAGATGATTGATAAGGTGCTAATGAGACGCATTTTGAGATAAAGCCATGTGATACTGCACTTGTTACTGACTTCCAGGCAGAGTACAACCCATCACTATTACTCCATAGTACTGAACATAGTACTGACCATCCAATCCCTTTTTATCCATACATTTGTCCATAGTTAAATAAATAATGTTGTATAATGCAATTAAATAAAAGTAGTACACAAATCCACAGTCATTTGTATTTCAGAAGAAACAGTATTTGTCTTTAAGGCATCCTTTTGTCATTTCAGTGGACTTATTTTGGAAGACTGGTCCACCTACACAATTTTATTAGCATATAATGTCTTCTTCACTTTTCCAAATCCTTTACTAAGAAACACTGGATTCAACTGACACAGCACTGAGTAATTTATAGTCCTCAACTGTGCCTCCCAGTAAGTATGATTTCATTTTTTTTTCTAGAGTTAAGAAACTCACAGCTGGTCCTTGTGGCTGAGGAGGCATTCCTGGTCTAACTCCCAGCAGGCCTAGAGGTCCTGGGGGACCATGAGGATATCCTCCATCTGGTATTCTGCGACGGTCATCCCAGTGATGCTGCTCTTCCTCCATTCTCCTCCAGTACATGTCCTCTTCGTATCGCCTGAAATGCATCAATCAAAGTGGTCTCTATATAGCAGTTAATACCTGCAACAATTCCAAATAAATACTTGTGTGTCCTCACTAACTCAGTTCTAGTAGTCATAAGCATACACCAGGGAACTCCAGAGGGTAACTAAAATGAATGGTTATTCTGAAAGTGGGTCTTAATTTACAGCAAAACAATTCTACTAAGTCTGCATTCCTCAGTGGAACTGCATTTCCAAAACTAGTATTCAAAATGAGTAACTACAGAAGCAGTGCTAGTTTTAGATAATCTGACTGCAGCTTTGTCTCACTCTTTGATAAAACAGAATGCATTACCTCATTTCCATCCTCCAGCGTTCTTCCTCTTCTCGCCTTCTCCAGTACTCTTCTTTCTGCATCTGTTTCCTCATCTTCTCTTCCTGAATTTTTCTTGCTCGAATACTGGGCTTTACTTCTACTTGTAGGTCTGGGTTTACTTTTTTCTAATTTAGAAAAATGATTAATTAAATGTTGTTTTTGCTCATCTCAAGGTTACAGAGTTCTTCTGACATGCTTAACACACACCACTCTACCATAAATTCAAGGCAAGTAAAATGCAGTTTTAGAACTGCACTCGATGAGTAGTTGAAGAAGAAAAAAATCCGTATTCAGTATTTTAAATGAAAGAAATATCAACATATTACAAATGGCATGAGTTCCCTCTTCACTTATAAAATAACAAGCAATTTATGACTAAAATGTTTCACAAAATACTAAGTAACTTGCTGTTCACTTTGTAACAGGATGACTAGTCTAGAGCCTGAAAAAGAATTCCATCTTAACTACAGCGTTCTTCCTGATGCTCTGTTCCTGAAGGGTCCCTCATATTGGGGCATAATCATGAGGCACTGAATATAATTTTCTCAGTTTTTTCTCTTCTTTCATCCTATTCATGATTATGCAAGTCCACTGTATCTCCTGTGAGCAGATTCTTCCAATATAGTTTTACAATGATCAAAATGCACATCATATGTCAGTGACGGGTGTATCTCCACTCACAACTAAAAAATATGCAACACTTGTTTCTCAAATCTCTCCAGAAAGGTTTTATGTGCTTTATTCTGTCAAAAACACTGATCAATATAATTTTACGCTATTTGAAATTCAGGGTAAACAACATAAAAAAAACTACTGTTGCTTGCATAATGTTGTACCATATTTTCATGTTGCAAAGGTTGCTCAAAGCCAATGGTGAAACCATTTAGAAAAACCCAAACCAAAAACCAGTTTCACAGTCTGCATTACTTCTTTAAAGACTATAATCCCTAGGAAATGTATTTCTCTACTGTTTTTTATACGCAGTTTCCTCAGAGTGCCCACTTCTGTCTAGCCTTTAAATGTAACAACATGTAACTCAGTGGGCATATGGTGGATATTCAGACGGAAGTATTAGCATTTCTACCAACCTTATACTGAAGTCTGTGCCGCCTCCCTTTTAAGTGCATCTCCTTGGCATTAGGATCATTAAAACTGCATTCACAAAGTTTACAGTGAAAGCGGATCACCTTTCCTTCATCATTTCTTACCTGGAAAATAAAATTACAGTACACTTGTATTTTTTTTCCCATTTTTTACAACAAAACACGTAAAAAAAATACCTAATTCAGTAACACTGAATAATGTCTACCTGTCTCCAAACAGGCTAAACAGCTCACACACAGTAAGTCAAAGAATCCAGAGCAGAACTTTCAATTGACAGAAACGCCATTGTGTTTAGTAATGAACAAAATTCTTCTATTACAAAGGGTATGCAGCTTTAAACTTGAACCTGAACATATTGAGCTGAGTAACTATAAACCTGAAAATCATGAAAAATTTACATCACATATCTCATGCTGCCCATATGAAGAATGCATGAAAGAAACATGCACAATACAAAAGTGCAAATATATGCACAAGCCTTTGCAGGTTCAATGCCTTGAAATTACTATCTTCAAAGAAGACCCAGGGAATTACAAACCAGATAGCCTCACTTTGATCACTAGGAAGCTGATGGAGCAGCTAACCCTGGAAACCATCAGGCATAATCTGCACGATGCTGCCTTAATAGGGCACGAAAATCCTCTGCAGTTGATCAAACATGGCTTCACCAAGTGGAAGTCAAGCTTGCTCAACCTGATGAGCTTCTGTGACAATATGACCAGCCTCGTAGATGTGGGGAAAACAGTCGCTACTATCTGCCTGGACTTCACTAAGGCTTTTGACACAGTCTCATACACAAGCTGTTGATATATGTGCAGGATAAGCCTACAGTGAGGAAAACTGGCTGAATGCCAGGTCCAGAGGGTGGTGATCAGTAGAATAAAGCCAAGTTGGAGGCCAGTAACTAGCAGTGCACCCCACGGGTCAATACCGGGTCCAGTCCTGCGTAACATCTTTATGAATGATCTGGATGATGGGTCAGAGTGTACCTTCCACAGGTTTGCAGATGACACAAGACCAGGAGGCGTGGCTGACATGCCAGAGGGTTGCTCTGACCTCAGCAGGCTGGAGAAGTGATCTGACATGAACCTCATGAAGTTCCACAAGGGGAAGAGCAAAGTCCTGCCCCTGGGAGGAACAATTTGTTCCGCCAGGATGTGCTAGGGGGTCATCCAGCTGGGGAGCAGCTTGGCAGAAAAGCACCTCAGGGGTCCTGGTAGACACCCAAGTTGACCGTAAGCAACAATGTGTCTTTGTGGTAAAGAAGGCGAGTGGCATTCTGGGCTGCATTAGACAAAGTATAGCCAGCAGGTCAAGGCAGGTGATCCTCCCCCCCTCTGCTCAGCACTGGTGAGGCCACAGCTGCTGTCCTGTGTCCCCTTCTGGGCTCTGGATATGCAGGAGAGAGTTCAACAAAGAGCTACAAGGATGACGAAGGGACTACAGCATCNCTGTTTCATGTTGAACAAATTTTAACCGAAATAGTTAAAAAATAGTATGAATTTTCACATTAATACCTCCTCCACATAGTCATGGCCCACAGGCTGGACATCGCTTTGCAAGGCAGCAAGAGTTGTGGGAGTCACTGGTTCAGCAGCTGTGTCTGGTTTTACTTCCTGTGTTTGTACTGTAGCAGCAGGGGTTGCTTTAACACTTTCAGCTGACTTCATTTCTTCCAGTTTACTTCCTGTTGTCTGAAGCTTATTGCCACCTACACATCAAAACAGTTAAATCATTAACTTCCATAAAACGATTATCTGTGATGTGCAAACTGAAGACTATTTGCAAATATCAGTGTTCTGACCAAAGCATTATAAATCTTTTAAAATTTAAAATTAAAAAACTTAAACATATTTTAAATGCAATTAAAGGTTTTTAAAAATAGGTTTAACAACATTCAAGTTATTTAAATGCTTATGTTTTCTATTTAGCAAGAACTTCTTTTGCTCTAGGCAGCTGCAATTTTCTTTATTCATTTCCCTGCTTTTTCAAAAGAGAGAGCACTGAATTGGAACAACTCAGCAAATTTACTTTTGATAATCTTTTCGTCATCAGATCATTTTTCGTTTTGTAAACAGATCCCAAAAAGTATTTCAAAATCTTATAATGTTTGTATTAACAAAGGCAGCATACTCTCGGTGTTGCAGCTGCTTAGGTCTTTCCTTCAAGAGCAGGATAGCTCCGTGTGGAACATCTGCTTCCTATCTCTCAATGTTTGTCATGCTCATTTCAAAATCTTCCACTGTTAGATTTCCATCGTTACAAGGGTATTTCTGTTGCCCAGTTACCAACTGCCAATCTACTGCAGGTTGCCTTAACATCCCAGGCTATAAACTGAAATTAGGACCGACTGCACTATAAGCTGCAATACTCTCGCAGCTGCTACATAAGAAACCAAAGGTGGGAGGCTTCTTAAGAAGGTGGGAGAAGTCACCGAGAGAGGCCACATAGAGACAACCAGGCAAAAAGCACCATAAATTTTGAAGCAAAACTTTTACACACATACTGATTTTCACCTATCAGGAATTCTCTTAAAAACAGTAGTTACTCATGCATAAAATTTACTAAATACATTTGTATTTGCTGCACTAAGTCTTAAAAAAATAATTACAGAATAGGTTAGGTTTCAAAATAAAGACTGACTTCTGTACTTGCCAACAAAGTTTATTTTCGGTGTAGATATTTTCTTTACGGCTATATTAGCAGCGGTTGCAGATGTTTTGTTGTTGGACGCAGTGTTAAGTGGTGTGTTTGCTGTGGGAGTAAGAATTTTCACTGCAGAGGATGCAACAGAGGAGTTCACAGTACTGCTGCTAGTTGCTATATTTGAAGCTGAGGCAGTTGGTTTGGAAGCAGATGTGGATGTCGAGGAAGTAGCTTGGGTAACCACATTTGGTTCAGTTGAAGGAATAGGTTTACCAAGTTTTGTGTGCAACTTTACTACCTAGAAGAATACAGAGAAATTCACAATAAAGAAAAAAAAGAACACAGAGAAATTCAAAATAAACAAAATGAATTGTCTCC
>VZRU01005195.1:50478-65308 GCA_013398155.1 Pedionomus torquatus | reverse complement strand
GCAGTTAATTTGATCTCTGCGCTCCCATCTCACTGTCAGCTCCTGAATCTCATCGTCTCCTCTGTCTCTATTATCTTTAAATCCATCTACATCCAATGTTTTCTTTTTTTCTATCTTTCAGCCCATTTCTATAAACTTTGCTGAAGGAAGAACCCACCCAGTGGAGCCGGGTGCAGGCCTTTGGAGAGCTTCAGGACCAATCCTGCAGTCACAGAAACCCGATAACACCTAGTGTTGGAGCCAACATGGATCTCAGAACATTTCTGAGTGATTCAAAGAGAAGAAAAGGCCACACCCCACCATGTCCCATGTCATGGGTGGCTCAAGGTACGTGCAATTCAAACCCTGGTGTCAGGATGATGGTCTTGGTAGTATCTGTTGTGCAATGTTTCTTCCCTAGTCTGGGTTATCATTCCTTAGGGGTGGAAAAATCAAGGTCCAAGCATCTTCTGCGTATCCCAATGCTCTTCAGAATTGGTGGCTATATCAAGAGGAGGGATGTGCTGCCCTCCCTTGCTGTAGTCAGTCTGCCATGAGGGCCCAAATCTCCTGCTTCTGCGTCACCTCCATGTGTCCTTGAGGGGTGTGCCAGGGTGCATGGCCCAACCCAAGCACCAGGCAATCCCTTTAGCAGGGCATGGGAAGGGCTGGCTTCCTACAAGGCAGTAGAAGCCAGAAAAAAATTAAGAAAATAAGGGCTGGAGCCATCAGAGGGGGCTTGCAGTGATAAGCTTATGGTTTCCAACCCAGGTCTGATCCGAAACTGCAGCCTCACATCACACGCCAACCAGAAAGGGAGGGGTTGGGTTTGTAGGGAAGTGTTTTATTTTCTTTAATTAGTTCGATCTGAACTGGATGGAGACCAAAACGTTTTCTCCCCCGCCAGCGAGCCCTGAGCCGTGCAGTACATGAGCGGAGCTGACAGCCTCCGGGGTGTCGGTGCAAATGCCAGCGAAACCTACCCATCGACCTGAAAAACCCCTACAGATCTGATATGGAACATTTCATGCTCAGGGAATGGACTTTTAAAACGAAACATCAGGTGCAGTTGCTGCTCAGATCCCCTCCCCTCCTGACTTTGCAATTGCAAGCAGTTAGGAAAATCCCTGTGGAGTAACTCAGACCTGCTCTAACAGCCCCTTGTATTGGAATAACCAACTGAAGCAATAAATTTTACCCTATATATATATATATCCAGGACAGAGCAATTAGAGCCTGCAATGATTATTACAGCCAGTCTGGGGTGATTTACCAGCCATCTGAGTGCCTCTTGCACACATCTCTGGGTGCCTCACACTTGTCTTTCATAAGGACGTGATGCTTCCCGCAGGGATCTGCTGAATGAAGGGGGGAATTAAAGGCATATGTTTTCCACTGACATAGTTCATCAACAGACCGGCTTCCCGAGGTGCAACAGCTTTGGGTCTCGCCTTCCAGGCAGGATCTGCTCTATCACGGCGTGGCAGCTTGCCCGGGGAAAGCCAACGCTTCACCCGGCCTCGGAGACGGCTGTGATTTATTCCGGAGCCAGATTGCTGCTTCTGTGCAATGGGGTGGTGAGATATGGGGTTGGAGAGATGAAGTGGGCAGCATCAAGGAGGCAGGGAGGTGGTTTCACACTTCCAGCCTCCCCTCCTGTGACCACTCTCCAATGTTGTGTTCCCCAACCAAGCCTGGGGAAGGCAGTTTCCAGCCCCGCTGGGAGTTTGCCTTCCTGAAGGAACCCCAATGCTTTGCTCCTGGTGCCCTATAGAGCTCATCCCACAGCACAGCCTGACCTTTGTGTGGCAGATGAATCAGATGCACGTAGGGATGTTCAACCAGCTCCATTTCATGCCTGGGTACGTGCTTGTTTCCCACCCTGCAGACCTCTCTGCAACCGTGGCCCGTTTTCCCCTGGGGAGTCTTGCTCCACCTCGAAACCCCATGGCCTTTTGCTTGCAAGCACTTTCTTTCCATCCCCTTGGCTCCCGGCTCTGTCCTATAAACGGAAAGGCTTAGACAGACACCGCTGCGCATTTAGGGCTGTGTGACCATGAGATTTGCTGAAGCAAAACCCAGTCAGCTGATCTCCATCCCGGCACACTCATTAAAGGAATTATTTTCCACTGACATTCAATCCGTGTCTGCACAGGGTGGGGGAGTGTGTGTGTCGGGGCTGGGAAACAGTGAGTCGGTATGTTTTGCATAACTGCTGAATGGAAAGCCCGCCAGCCAGCATCCCAGGAGACGGGGACACGTCTCTCTATGACAGGGACATGCCTATATCACTATCTGCTGTGCTCTTTATCAGGGAGTGGAGCCATAGGATCACGGGCAACCGTTTTAAACTGAAAAAGAGGAGATTTAGATGAGATCTCAAGAAGAAATTCTTTGCTGTGAGGCTGGTGAGACACTGACAGAGGTTTCCGAGAGAAGCTGTGGCTGCCCCATCCCTGGAGGGGTTCAAGGCCAGGGTGAATGGGGCTTGGNGGGGTGGTGAGATATGGGGTTGGAGAGATGAAGTGGGCAGCATCAAGGAGGCAGGGAGGTGGTTTCACACTTCCAGCCTCCCCTCCTGTGACCACTCTCCAATGTTGTGTTCCCCAACCAAGCCTGGGGAAGGCAGTTTCCAGCCCCGCTGGGAGTTTGCCTTCCTGAAGGAACCCCAATGCTTTGCTCCTGGTGCCCTATAGAGCTCATCCCACAGCACAGCCTGACCTTTGTGTGGCAGATGAATCAGATGCACGTAGGGATGTTCAACCAGCTCCATTTCATGCCTGGGTACGTGCTTGTTTCCCACCCTGCAGACCTCTCTGCAACCGTGGCCCGTTTTCCCCTGGGGAGTCTTGCTCCACCTCGAAACCCCATGGCCTTTTGCTTGCAAGCACTTTCTTTCCATCCCCTTGGCTCCCGGCTCTGTCCTATAAACGGAAAGGCTTAGACAGACACCGCTGCGCATTTAGGGCTGTGTGACCATGAGATTTGCTGAAGCAAAACCCAGTCAGCTGATCTCCATCCCGGCACACTCATTAAAGGAATTATTTTCCACTGACATTCAATCCGTGTCTGCACAGGGTGGGGGAGTGTGTGTGTCGGGGCTGGGAAACAGTGAGTCGGTATGTTTTGCATAACTGCTGAATGGAAAGCCCGCCAGCCAGCATCCCAGGAGACGGGGACACGTCTCTCTATGACAGGGACATGCCTATATCACTATCTGCTGTGCTCTTTATCAGGGAGTGGAGCCATAGGATCACGGGCAACCGTTTTAAACTGAAAAAGAGGAGATTTAGATGAGATCTCAAGAAGAAATTCTTTGCTGTGAGGCTGGTGAGACACTGACAGAGGTTTCCGAGAGAAGCTGTGGCTGCCCCATCCCTGGAGGGGTTCAAGGCCAGGCTGGATGGGGCTTGGAGCAACCTGGTGTGGTGGGAGGTGTCCCTGCCCATGGCAAGGGGTGGAACTGGATGATCTTCAAGGTTCCTTCCAACCCAAGGCATTCCATGATTCGTCTTGTAGCCTTTTCTCCTGGGTATTCGGATGAGCTGGGACTACAATGACCTCTATGTATTCTCAGAGGAAATTCCTGAGCAGCCATCATGAGCATGGTAGAGAGAGAAAACTTCCCAAAGCAGATCTGAGGATCAGAACCCTGATGGCTGGAGGCCCTACCCCATGCTGTGTAACACTTTGTAATGTTTAAACAGCTTTTTCCTCTCGAGGAGACGGAAGGACTTGTTGTTCTGTCTTGAACAGGGTTTGTGTAGGTCCAAATCCTTGGACCAACCAAACTCCTGCTGCTTCTTTTGGTTGTCAGAGACTGGATGCAACCAGCTCTTGGGAGCAGCACCCTCCCCAGCACCAGTTGTGATGATGGGAAGAGATGGCAGAAACCTGGGTGGCACTGGAAGAGCAGAGGAGACCATGCCCTCATCTACTAGGGTTAGATTCCACCGAAGGCAGGAGGAATGCACTTACCAATGTGGACATCCCATGTTGGGGGATGGACACCAACCCAGTCAGCTCTGGGCTCATCTGAGGGAGATAAGGAGGAGGAGACAGCTTGGAGACTCTGGCTGATCACAGGGTGTTTAGGTGTGTGATGCTACACGAACAAAGGCTATTGAGATCTTTGGAGGCATCTGGAAGGGTATTTTCAGCAGGTCAGAGAAATACTAGAGCTGTGACGGACCCTTTGCAATACTTTCTCTTGCACAACCACTTTGCTGGTGGCACAGAGAGACCAGCCCAAATCCTTGGACCAACCAAAGTCCTGCTGCTTCTTTTGGTTGTCAGAGTCTGGATTGCACATCCAGGGAGTCTGATGGAGCAGGAAGGTGATTTCAAGCTTATGTTATTCATTCTAGAGCTCTAAACACCCAGCCATCCTCTGACCTGACCTGCCAGTCCCTACAGAGCTCCCTGCCACCAGCACTGCCCACGAGGACTCATCTCCATGTGCCGTTCTTGGCACATAGCGGAACCCAAATAATATCAGAGGCAATTCCAGGCTGCAGCATCCACCAGACTTGTAATTGGGAATACTTACACCAGCCCACAGAGATGGTGGGTCATTTACCAGGGTGCACTGGAGACCAGCCTTCAGCCCTTTGGACCTTGGATGTCATCTCCAGAACCCAGGTGTCCTGCCCACGCTTGTCTTCTGGATTAAATTACCATTTTTCTGTTAGGTTGGAGAAGGGGACAGAGGAAGATCAAAGCTCTCCATGATATCGTGGGTGTCTCCTCCACCTGCAGAGCTCCTCTAACAGACTATTGCCAAAAAGATGTCAAGAAAACTCCTCTCTTATGGCAGTCTAACATCTTCAAGCAGTGCAGGCCTCCTCAGTTTTTGCTGCTCTGAAGTCAAACTCAGCTCATGGCCATAAACCCACTGCTTTCTGCCTTTCCAAATTGCATCCCGTGGTGCAAGACACCCTGTTTCCTAAGCCAGGCTTCTATTGCTCCTGGTATATTCTCTTAGTTGTGTGTTTTTTTTTAAACCAGAGATAGATTCAACCCCCAGAAGACCTGTACCAAGCTCCAGTGCTTATTTTCACCTCTGTGAACGGGACCAGATGCTGGCTGCACATACAGGCTGCTGAATCACAAGCTCTTTCGTAAAATGCACTGCTTATACTGAAAAGAAAGCCCTGCTGGGCATTCAGCAGATGCGTTTTTGGGTTCAGTTCGTAGCTGCCTGAGCTCAGAACTGGTTTGGTCCTCTTTTGTTGGTCCCAGGTAGATGGTTTTACTTTGGCTTCAACCTCTGCTGAGTTGGCCAACTGTAATCTGCAGCCTTTAACTTTCATAAAGAGTATTTCTAAGGGGGTGGGGAAATACTAATGCCATTGTACCAGTCCCTACGAAGGGTCACTTGGAATACAGTTCCTGCAGTTTGGATCAAGAAAAATCAGCCTGGAGCAAGTGCCATTGAGCGGTGATGGGTTCTTCAAGACATGGCAGGTTTGGAGAGGGGACATTGATGTATCAGTTGCTGGATACCAGGCAGAGAATCATAGAATCATAGAATGGTTAGAGTTGGAAGGTACCTCAGAAATCATCCAGTTCCAACCCCCCCTGCCATGGGCAGGGACACCTCCCACCACACCAGGTTGCTCCAAGCCCCATCCAGCCTGGCCTTGAACCCCTCCAGGGATGGGGCAGCCACAGCTTCTCTGGGCAACCTCTCCCAGTGCCTCACCACCCTCACAGCAAAGAAGTTCTTCCTAATNAAAACGGTCATCATCATCCTGGGATGTGAGTCCTGCAAACAGTCTGCCTTCTGTTGTCTGTCTTGGAGAACCTTTGGCTGGTGAGCTCTGTGCAACCCAGTGCAGATATCAAAAAATGGAGGACCAAGTGGAGTCTTGGAAAACAATGACAGGAAAGACTGGAAATCAGGAAAATGCAATTTTTGGGGAAAAATGTATCGAAATGGGATTTTTAGCCAGAATAAACTGGAGACACTGAAGTGGAAACATAAAATGGCCTTCAAACGCATAGAAAAAGGTGGTACAAAGCAGAAAGGAAGACATTTTCCCATGCCCAGGATGGATGAGAGGAGATATTACAGGCTTAAATCCCACCAATTAAGATCAGACATTAGGGAAGAAGTATAAGGACGAAGAGAAGAGGCTGGAGAGGATTTGCAGTTGCCATTGCAGGAGGTCTTAAAGCACATGGTAGATAAACACATACCATATCTGAGCCTGCCTGGGGCAAGAGATGTCTCGGTGGCTTCGTGAGGGCTCTGTGCTTCCAAGTGAAAATTATTTGTTTAGTCTGAGAAAACAATGATGAGACATCACTGTCTATAAATACGTAGGGATTCTGGAGAGGGAAGAGGCAGTCAACAGATGGGAGAGAAAAAAAAAAAAGTGACTTTGAGACAACTTTGGGACAGTATGGACTATCCTGAGTGATGGCAAGGCAACTCTGAGCAGCAGAAGGTCCCGTTTGTGGCAGCAAGGACTTTCTCTGCCACCCAAAATGGGGAACTGAGAGAACCAGACACCCTCAAGGAGGAGCTCAGCAGTCTCTGGGTGAGGTTACGTGCCCTGGTGCAAACGAGGACTGCACCCAGGTTTCCAAATTCCTGATGAGTCCTTAATGAAGCTCAGTGAAAACATCTGATGAAACCATGGAAGGCCCTGAGTCCAACACAGGACTATGGTTTCAACCATAAGTTGGAATATAAGGGAGACCTTATTAATGCTTATAAGTAGCTGAAGGGTGGGTTGAAGGAAGATGGAGACAGACTCTTCTCAGTGGTTCCCAGTGACAGGATGAGGGGCAACAGGTACAAGCTGGAACATGGGAAGTTCCATTCAAATATGAGGAACAACTTTCTGGTGAGGGTGCCAGAGCCCTGGCAGAGGCTGCCCAGGGAGGGTGTGGAGTCCCCTTCTCTGGAGACCTTCAAGCCCAGCCTGGAAGGCAGTCCTGAGTGATGTGCTCTGGGTAAGCAGGGGAGTTGGACTGGATGATCTCTAGAGGTCCCTTCCAACTCTGGCAATTCCATCATTCAACGTGCTGCGACCACGGGCAGACTCACGAGGATGGTGTCTCCTAGGGAGTGTTAGAATAATTCAGTTGGAAGTGACCTACAATGATCATCTGGTCCAACTGCCTGAGCACTTCAGGGCTAATGAAAAGTTGAAGCATATTATTAAGGACATTGCTCAAATGCTGTTAATAAGTCAAACGTGTCCCAGCCAGCACAAGCTGTGACTGGGGCTGCAAACATCTGGCCCAGCTCAGATAGGACCGCCCTGCTGCAGGTGACGGCTGTGTCCCTATGTGTTGGTGACTTGTCTGGGATTTTGCTGCAAATGAGGTCCACATCTGGACTCTTTCCTTCCACCTCCACCTTTCCAAGATCTTCCTTCAGACTCTTCACTTTATACTCCCCTTGAGAAATCAAGGCTTGCCTCCGAGACTACCCTACATCAACCACTGTAAATCATAGAATCATAGAATCATCCAGGCCAGAAGAGACCTCCAAAGGTCATCTAGTCCCACCTCCCCGCAGTCACAGGGACACCCCCAACTAGACCAGGTTGCCCAGGGCCTCATCCAGCCTCACCTTGAATATCTCCAGGGAAGGGGCCTCAACCACATCCCTGGGCAACCTGCTCCAGTGTTCCACCACCCTTAGAGTAAAGAAATTTTTCCTAATACCCAACCTAAATCTTCTCTTCTCCAACTTAAATCCATTGCCCCTTGCCCTATCGCAGCAGCCTTTGTGAACAGCCCCTCCCCAGCCTTTCTGTAGCCCCCTTTAGGTACTGGAAGGCTGCTCTAAGGTCTCCCTGGAGCCTCCTCTTCTCCAGGCTGAACAGCCCCAGCTCCCTCAGCCTGTCCTCGTAGCAGAGGTGCTCCAGCCCCCTGATCATCTTCGTGGCCCTCCGCTGGTTATCCCATGAGTCATGGGCTACCTGGTAGTGCGGTCATCCCTGGATGTCTCCTTCCTAGCACATGGCTGGACCTGCCTGGTGCATACACAGCTAATCTGAGCTTACAAAAAGACCCAGAGGTTACTGGGAGAGTTGAGGTCCCTCACCATGCCTTGCCCAGCCCTGGCTGCACCTAGGGACCATCGCCAGGACAATTATCATGTGATGTCTTTCTCTGGATGACCAATCCTCCAACCCTCGTGATGGGGCAGCTCTTCCCAGTAGTTCAGCATTTGACCTCTCCTGCTTTCCAGAACATGCGTTTGGCAGCTGGAAGAGAGCAGGGACCTTGGTGGCCTCTTGAAGGCTTCTCTGCACAACTGCTGAGAGCTGGAGCCAGAGAAGGTCTCTGCTTCTTGGCTGCTCTTGGCTCCTTCACCCCTGTGACTCCTTCTTGGTGCTTCACAGGGGGATGGCTGAAAAATCTCCAGGCAGAGAGAGGGACTGGAGCGCTCCCATGGAGGGGACAGGGCGAGATGGAAATTCCTGCGGGGGATGAGTCACTCTCCACGTGCGCGACTACGTCTGGAAAAAGCAACCACTGGCAAATGCTTCCCATCCTGTAGCGGTGCTGGGGGAGGTTGAAGAAGGAGCTCACCAGCTCCTTCTGGGGGATTGCTTTATTTTTCATGGGGATGCCCCTCCTGGGCTGAGCATTCACTGGGAGGCTGCAACCCCTTCTGCTCATCAGCCTTTACCCCGGCATCATATAATCACAGAATGGTTAGAGTTGGAAGGGACCTTCAAGATCATCTAGTTCCAACCCCCTGCCCTGGGCAGGGACACCTCCCACCACACCAGGTTGCTCCAAGCCCCATCCAACCTGGCCTTGAACCCCTCCAGGGATGGGGCAGCCACAGCTTCTCGGGGCAACCTGTTCCAGTGCCTCACCACCCTCACAGCAAAGAAGTTCTTCCTAATATCCAGTCTAAATCTCCCCTCTTCCAGTTGCATCTCCTGCTCCTGGAGAGATGCTATCCTTTTTTATAGACACAGCACCCAAGCTGGTTTGCACCAGCCCCATCCTGGGCTGCATCAAAAGCAGCGTGACCAGCAGGTCACGGGAGGGGATTCTGCCCCTCTGCTCTGCGCTCNTCCCACCACGGAGACATACCCTGCGACTCCACGGTTGTGGCATTTTCTAGGTCTCCTACAGGAGAAAAGCATCGGGCTGGTCGCCATCATCAGCTAAATTAATCTCACCAATACCCCACCTTCTTATTCCACCTCTCCCTCTCTTTAGCCCTTGAATAAGGGCAACGACAGCAGAGAAAGCGCATCGCCCCTGCCCATGGCAGGGGGGTTGGAACTGGATGATCTTGAAGGCCCCTTCCAACTCTAACCATTCTATGATTCTACGCACTTTGTAGGAAACACCCCCTGCTCGTGTCTCTCCACCAAAGCTGAAACGCTCCTGCCTAAAAACTTACTTGTCCATCAGGCAGAGATGGTTTAGGCAGAGAGGGAGCAGAATGAAACCAGCTTTGAGTGTGGGTTTTGGTTCTGTGATGGGGCTGTAGAGCGTAACCTGTCTTCAACTTTACTGGGGTGCACCACAGAAATAATAATTAACTCCCCCCTCCCCCGCCCTGGGCTGAATCTGTGGATGATGGCTGGAATTTGAGGAAATCCTGTGAGTTTCTAATCTTAGGCTGCTTTTCCTGGGTAGTTTATTCCTTTAAATAGAAAGGCTTACATGGGATTGACTCCTACAATCCTTCTTCTCTGGACCAGCCTGTAATCTTTCGTGGCCAGCAACAGGCACGGGCGCTGCGTCGCACATCCTTTCTGCTTCTGCTGCAAAGGGAAGAGAAGGCTTAGGTGGGCTCGCTTTCTGCTCCTTTGTCCCAAACCCCCCACTTTTGGGGTCAATTTCAGGCACACTCGATGGGTGGTAGGAGCCTCCAAGCTTTGTGAAACTGGGCAGGCAGACAAAAGTTATACATGACCTGTGGGAGAAAGGTTGGAATATGAGCACAACCCTTAGGAGGCACTAGAGAATCCACACAGAAGAAAGCCTCTACAGTCACAGCCTGTCCTGGGTTTGACTGAGTGATACCATGAGC
The DNA here is from genome assembly GCA_013398155.1 of Pedionomus torquatus. NCBI lineage: Eukaryota > Metazoa > Chordata > Aves > Charadriiformes > Pedionomidae > Pedionomus > Pedionomus torquatus. Next base: position 55,305 of record VZRU01005195.1, on the reverse strand, counting down.
CCAGAGCATCCCTCACTCAAAAAATAGTCCAGGAATATCTAAAACACAACACTTCTGTAAACCCGCAGTGGAAGCAGAATGCTCCAGAGATGCTGTTGAAAAGATGGGTAAATCTGGAGGTCTCACCTCCAGGTGAAGATGCTTTGGACTTTCTAATTGTGTCATTAATTCAGAAGAGCGTAATTAACAGAGCAGTTTAACCAGGCATGAAAGCCAAAGGCAGAAAGGACGCTAAGTGGTTAGAAATCACTGTGCTGAAGAAATCCCACTGGTGTTGGCAGCCTGGGTTTGGTGTTGAGCAAATAACGCGGTGGTACCAGCTGAAGACCTGTCCCACCTCTAGGCCTGCCTCCTTGGAGCAGCAGGGAAAGGACCCTGCTGTCTTCTGCTGCCACAGAAATAATCTGAGGGCTAGAGCCCTTCTGCTGTGAGGACAGGCTGAGAGAACTGGGGGGGTTCAGCCTGGAAAAGGAAAGGCTCCAAGAAGACCTTATAGCTCCTTCCAGCCCCTAAAGGGGACCTACAGGAAAGATACGACAGACACCCTACAGGGGTGATGGCTTTAAACTGCAAGAGGTGGGATTCAGACTAGATCTAAGCATGAAATGTGGTGAGACACTGGCCCAGGTTGCCCAGAGAGGTGATAGATGGACGGGACTCTGAGCAACCTGATCTAGTTGAAGATATCCCTGTTCATTGTGGGGGAGTTGGATTAGATGGCCCTTAAAGGTCTCTTCCAATCCAAACCATTCCATGATTCTATCATTCTCCGTGTCCAGACATCTCCCAGGTTTCTTCCACATGAAATGGGAAAGGAGAGAGTGGGTGGTAAGAACAGGTCATAGAGCAGAAGGGTGATGGACCCGTTGCTGCAGCTCCCTAGCTCCATGGCTCCAGGCCATGCACAACCAACTGCCAGACCATTGCCCAGGACTAACGAAGCAGAAAAAAATTCATGTTGTGCTGTAAATGAACAAGATACAGCCCTGGCCATGGGGAAACTTGAGAATGGGTCCATCTCTGTAGAAGAGATGGTCGCACCAGGCAAGAAGAGGTCCTTGAGGATGCAACCAGTTCTGGGGTGAAGTGCCTCACTGGTGGGCAGTGCCCAGCCAAGCTGCATCCCCGTCTTTTGCCAACGGAATCTCTCCATGTAAGAAGTGTGGTGGACACCTGAATCTTAATTACTCCAAGACATCCTCATCATGGGATCTTTCAGGTGAACTACCTGGGATGCTTTCTAAAGCTTTTTTTTTTTTCATCTGGAAGAGAAGATCATGCTCATACAAACAGGTTAGAGAGCATTGTCTCCCACAGCTTGCAATGGCATGAGGGAATAGCATTTTTAGGATGACCATTTAATGTATCTGGATGACCATTTACATTGCAGGTCTCCAGGAGAACAGTACAACTCATCCCTGGTGAGAGAACGCAGGTTTTTCCATAATTTTCCAGTTGGATTTGCAGTGGGTAGTCACAGATTTGAGAGCTTGGCAGCCTTTTCGGTGGTGCTGTTTCCTGCAGAATCCACTTATTTTTATCCTTGCAGTGAATAATCGTCTCCTGATGTCTGTGCTGAAATCTGTGTAAGGTGCAGCTGAGCTCCTTAACTTAACAAGGTCTGTGCCACCACCCATCATAGACCCCAAAGCAAGATGTGAACCCTGGCTGTACCCATCCTCTTCCTCACCTCTGCAGATCCTTCTCCCTAAACCTACTCCTGGCCCTTCTCCTCAGGCAGAAGAGCATGTCCTGGAGAGCAGGTCCCACTACATGTTGGCTGGTGGTTGACAATCTGTTCCCACGCTGGGCAGCAACTCCTAGAAGAAGATCAAATTATCTCTGTACATCCCTGTCCAGAAGAAGAGTCCTTGCACTGCCCCAGCCTGCCCCAGCTTCCCCACCCCACTGATGTGTCTGCAAAGGCCTCTGACGTGTCCTCAAGGCACAAGAGAGAGCGAATGGAGTGTTTTCCTCCTCCCACCACCCTGTCTTAGAGCATGTGGGAAGTCCGATGCTACTGGGAGATCGTGATGAGTCAGGGTTTGCACATGAAGAGTCACTGCAGGGAGGTGCCGAAGAGGGTGGGATGCCCAGCCTCATCGGGGAGTGTAAATGTCCCAGGAAGAAAACAAATTCCTATTTATGAATTCTGCGTCCAGCTTTGGAGTTCTCAGCACAAGAAGGACATGGACCTCTTGAAGTGGGTCCAGAGGAGGCCTTGGAGATGCTGCGAAGGCTGGAGCCCCTCTCCTAAGAAGACAGGATGTGGGAGTTGCAGGGGAGAAGAGAAGGTTCCAGGGAGACCTTGTAGCACCTTGCAGTCCCTAAAGGGGCTCCAGGAGAGTTGGGGAGGGACTCTTGATCAGGGAGTGGAGTGACAGGATGAGGGGGAACAGTTTTAAACTGAAAGAGGGGAGATTGAGATGAGATATTAGGCAGAAATTGTTTGCTGTGAGGGTGCTGAGACCCTGGCCTAGATTGCCCAGAGAAGCTGGCTGCCCCATCCCTGGAGAGGTTCAAAGCAATGTTAGATGGGGCTTGGAGCAACCTGCTCTAGTGGGAAGGTTTTAGAACTAGATGATCTTTAAGGTCCCTTTCAACCCAAACCATTCTATGACTATGAAACCCACTGAGCTGCCAAGGACAGGTCTCCACCTCGTAGGGTTGCTGCTAGCAGGGTCACCATGGATTAGAACTGTCACCCCATGAGGAAAGGTCATTGCCTGGCCCTGCCTCCACATCAGTCCTTTCAGAGGGGAGATGTGCTGCGTCCCTAACCCATGGTTGCCCTCACAGAACTCTCGTATGATGTGCCAGGGGGTGCCTCTTGGTAGCTCCATCACCCCAAGTCTGGGGAACCATGTCATCCAACATGCTGTACTGGTGGGGTGGCCGTGGAAGAATGACTGGGGAGTCCACAAAGCAGGGCTTTTGGGATGTCTTTTGAGTACAATTAATTCCCAGTCCCTTCACTGATGCAGTTTGTAGCATTGTTTTTTTATTTAGCTAAAGATGCTCTTGAGCACACGTGGTGACTTCAGGTGTGGATTAGCTCAGGGCTTCATACCTGATGCTCAAAGCTGAGTTTAGATTTCAAGGGGAGAATGGCAGCATGGACACGTCCTCCATGCTGGACACCCTTGCTGACACACCCACAGACACCCACATATCATTAGATGAACAGCACAGAGTGCATCTGAGGATACTTTACACACAACCCCAAACCACCCTCTCCCTTGCCAGGCCCTTGATGGCTGTAGGGATGCTCCTCACAGCCAGCCTGAAGGAACCCTGGTTATTTTTATCAAGGCCTTGATTTTCTCTCTCCTTTCTTTCAGCTCTAAAATGAGGGAAAAGAGTGAGCCCCTAGGACGATGACAAGTTCATGAGGAACGATAAGGGGGACCTTCCCCTCTGCAGGTATGGTTGGAGTTTATTCGTTCACACATGGCAGAGTCAGATCTTCCTCCAGAAGGTCTTTCTCCCTTTGTCCTACCTGGAAATTAACCTATTTGCTTTCTCGTATGTGACCTCCTTTCTCTTCACCTTCTCCTTCTCCTGAAAAACAGGCCACAGGCGGGACATGGACACATGACAGTGGCACAAACCCCAGAGAGATTTTGGTTGACTCATTTTGTTCTTCTCGAAGTTTAAGGCTCTTTTCAGGTTCCCTGTTCCGTCTCAGTTCAGTAATAGAGTGAGGCAGTCCTGGCTTTAGATTTTCACCTCTGTTTCCAGCTTGAATGGGATAAATTTCCATGTCAAAAAGAGCTGGAAGAACCACCCCAGGAGCTTTTGGTCCCAGTGACTCTGCTGGGACCTGCCTCTAACATGAAATGAATTTTCTGTGCTTGCTCACAGCAGAGGCCAAGCAGGGACCGAGGCCAGAAAAACAGGGGGTCATGCTGGAGTTTCGTTTTTTCTTCAGTTAGCTCCAAAATAAAAATATCTCTCAGGCTTGTTTGGGGATGAACAAGCAAAAAAATTCATCTTGATGGGAACCATCTGTGGCTGGCAGATGCCGGCTGCTCTCTGCTTTCCACCAGCAGCAGACACTGTTATTCGGGGTGTGTTCCTCTCCCAAATATTATTCCTCTCATCCCTGGGCCGGTCAGAGGAATTCCAACTATTTAAGGAGGCTTTTCTCTCTGGATGGGCCCAGCATTAAAAACCAGCAGCAGCTCGTTACACCTATATAACATAATATTTGCTTTCCTCATTACAACCCCGCTGCCCGGCACAGCGTGCCGGTGGCCGCTGGTCTCACTAGTGTAAATACTGGAAGCATCTTTGGGATAACCTTTCCACCCTAGACGTTACCTCATGTTTAAAACAAATATCTCATGCCTTCTCTGACCTGTCCTGCATATCAGGAGGGGAAACTCTGCCCTGAGGAGTGGAGATGCCCTTGCTTGGCATCTTCTGTGCTGCTGAAAATTAGAGTATTTGGACTAGTTCCCCCCCATCACCATCATGATGTAGAAAACCACGGTGATTGCTAGGGTATCTGCTAACCCCACAATATGGCTTAGGGTGTCTGACAGTGAAATGCAGCTGCTTCTGCATTGGAGGATTGGTGATGGAAGGATAAAAAGGTGTGTTTACAGCACCAGAGAGCATCCAGAGCAGAAAAAGACCTCCGAGATCAGGAAGAGGAGGGGAAACTGTACTTGTGTCCAGCTCTGGAGTCCTCAACACAGAAAGGACATGGACTTGTCAGAATGGGTCCAGTGAGGGGTCACGAAGATGATCAGAGGGATAGAGAACCTCTCCTATGAAGACAGGCTCAAAGAGCTGGAGGGGTTCAGCCTGGAGGAGAGAAGG
>VZRU01005195.1:0-37095 GCA_013398155.1 Pedionomus torquatus | reverse complement strand
TGGGGAGAGATCCCAGGCTCCCTCCATCGGGTCTCCAGGACCCTCCCCTACCCCCCCCAAGCTCTTGGTTTCCAGGCTGTGGATTTGGCTGCCCCCTTCTCTCCTTTAGGCTCTACTTGTTTTACAGGTAACGCTTCATTTTTATACATCGCTCTCAAATTAATGGCATCCGCAGTTTCCCAGGTCTTCACACCGGGATTGTCCGATGCTATAAATTCCCCAGGCAGCCAAATCCCAAGGGATTCTTGCTTGGCTGGGGGAGCACCCTGTGCCCATCCGGCACCCTGAGCTCTCCTAGCACCCTCTGAGGATGCGATAGGGATGTCCTGGGTGGCTTTTGGGAACGCCCTCCTGGAGCAAAGCCCCATGTTAAAGATCCCAGATTTCTTGCCAGGACCGAGAAGAGAGGGCGGATACAGAGGGTGTTATTTTGTCTTGATGCCTGGCAAAGGAATCGCTTGGAAAAAGGACTAATTCAGGAAAAAGTGGAGAAGAAAATAAATATCTCCTTGCTGGTTTTATTGTAGCTGTGTATGTTCACCGCCTCGAAAAACTGGGCGTTGAGGAATTGCGGTGGAAATGTGAGCTTTCCTCTGGAAAAGGTCTGCTGTAGCAATTCCCGGTGTCGAAGCTGCGAAATTTCACCCCAGGCGAGATGGAAAACGGGGGGATTCTTCAGCCAGAAAAACAACCTGGCTGTGTCAAACCCGCCGCGCTTCGGGCTGCCGGGGCTGGGTCCGTTCCGCCGCTGTTATTACTCGCGAGCGCGTTGGCTTAAGGGTGTGTTTTGGGGGCTGGAAAGGGATTACGGATAGATGGTCGGAGCAGTCGTGAGCACGGTGCGTGTGAAATCGAAATAAATACTATGAATTTGTGAAATCGAAATAAATACATTGAATTATGGGTCCCTTTGTCCCCGTGCGAAGGGAAAGGAGTGCTGAGCGGTTCAGCCCGGGCACTTTGCTCTCCGTTAGAAAGTTGTGCCGTGTATGGAAGAGTGTTAAACCCAAACTTTGCCGTTGGGGTGCCAGATTCTCCTCCTGGGCTGCTCCCAGCTGCCAGGAAACTTGGAATGTTGCTTATTAGCGAGCGAAAGTTAGCCCCGTGCTTTTTCTTAATGTGGTTTGTTGGGGTTTTTTGTTTTTTTTTTTGGGGGGGGGGTGGGGGTGGGAGNTTGGGGGGGGGTGGTGGGTGTTTGGATCACCCAGCGACGCAGGATAAATGCTTGCTCCCTTCTTTCCTTCTTCAAAATTGCTGGTTTGCCTTTGGCAGGTGGGGCTGGGGAAAAGCTGAAGTGGGTTTTATAGAATCGTAGAAGGGTTAGAGTTGGATGGGACCTTTGAGATCACCCCGTTCCAACCTCCCTGCCATGGGCAGGGACATCTCCCACTGGACCAGGTTGCTCCAAGCCCCATCCAGCCTGGCCTTGAACCCTTCCTTGAACCCCTTGCTCCTGCCTTGCATTTTGTCTGGCACATCTAGCACGGCATCCGACGGCTACAGAAAGTGGTCCATAAATACCTCATACAGCCTTTACCCACCAGAGCAGGGATGCATCCCCCATCCTTATATCCTTTAACATCTTTTCCTCCCTCCAGGCTCGAAGCATCTTCACGCCGATATCCCGGCAGGATTGAGCTGCAGGGTTTTTCTCCGGGATTTAGAAGGTGCTTCCTCAGTGGCAAGTCCTTTCCAACTCTAACCATTCTATGATTCTATGAAATGCCAGCTCTGCTTCGAGGAGTTAATTTTAGAGTGGGTGTCTGTGTCAAGCTGTACTTTTTCTATTAAATAAGCATGTTCTGCACGTTACGCTCCTCCCTGCGATGAATTCCGCGCTCCCAGGCGAAGCGTGACTGATGTTTGTTTTGTGCCTCGACAATGAGCCGCGCGGAGAAAATGAGTTCTGGTTCCATCAATTTATTTGGTGGCGGGTTGTAGATTTGGAAGGTGCTGGCTCGGAATTAATGATAAAAGGATTAGTTTTCACGAGGCAACAAATTGCTTTGACGAACCAGGAAGATCATAATGAGATACCGAACCGGCTGCGAGGGCCAAGGGACTACTTTTTTTACACTTCTACCCATCAAGCGCGGTGTGTATTCGACCTCAAGTGTCGGCAGTAAAATTGCCGTAGTTTTTAACCCTGCTTAATGCCAAAATAAATGTACTTCATAGAATGGTTAGAGTTGGAAGGGACCTCAGAGATCATGGAATTCAACCCCCCTGCCATGGGCAGCGACACCTCCCACCACACCAGGTTGCTCCAAGCCCCATCCAGCCTGGCCTTCAACCCCTCCAGGGATGGGGCAGCCACAGCTTCTCTGGGCAACCTCTTCCAGTGCCTCACCACCCTCACAGTAAACAATTTTTTCCTAATATCCAATCTAAATCTCCCCTCTTCCAGTTTAAAGCAATTCCCCCTTGGCCTATCACTCCACTCCCTGACCAAGAGTCCCTCTCCTGCTCTCCTGGAGCTCCCTTCAGATCCTGGAAGGCTGCTCCAAGGTCTCCCCGGAGCCTTCTCTTTCCCTGGCTGAACATAGAATCATAGAATCATCCAGGCCAGAAGGGACCTCCAAAGGTCATCTAGTCCCACCTCCCCGCAGTCGCAGGGACACCCCCAACTAGACCAGGTTGCCCAGGGCCTCATCCAGCCTCACCTTGAATATCTCCAGGGAAGGGGCCTCAACCACCTCCTTGGGCAACCTCTTCCAGTGTTCCACCACCCTCAGAGGAAAGAAATTTTTTCTAATATTCAAATTAAATCTACTCTTCTCCAACTTAAGTCCATTGCCCCTCGTCCTATCACAGCAGGCCTTTGTGAACAGCCCCTCCCCAGCCTTCCTGGAGCCCCCTTTAGGTACTGAAAGGCTGCGATTTTGTTTGTATGTTTTATTAAACCTGTGGGTTATAGTAACTCAGGGTTGCAGATGGTGGTGTAGGTGGAGGTCAAGGTGCCGGTAGCAGATGGCTCCTTCACCCCGTTGTTTGCTTTCGAGGCACTTTGATGTTCACAGGTGGTGGAAGTTAGACCTGGGTCCCCTTCTAACAGACACACCTGCAGGGAACGTTGTCCTTTAACTTGCTTTTTTAAGTCTTCCCGAAGAGGTAGATAAAAGGGCACAGTTGCCCCTTTGAAATACTGGTGGCCTTGCTGCCCCGCAGCTATGAGCTTGTGTGTGAAGGTTGGTTATTTCTGATATTGAGGGTGTTGTGGTTGGACATGAATCATCGAATAGTCTGGGTTGGAAAGGACCTTAAAGCTCATCAAGTTCCACCCCCCTGCCCTGGGCAGGGACACCTCCCACCACACCAGGTTGCTGAACCTGGCCTTGAAGCCCTCCAGGGATGGGGCAGCCACAGCTTCTCTGGGCCAGGGTCCCACCATCCTCACAGCAAAGAAGTTCTTCCTGGCATCTCATCTCAATCTCCTCTTGTTCAGCATAAAACCATTACTCATCCTATGGCTCCCATCCCCCATCAAGAGACCCTCCCCAGCTTTCACGGAGCCCCTTTAGGGACTGGAAAGGGCTCTAAGGTCTCCCTGGAGACTCTTCTCCAGGCTGGACCCCTTCAACTCTCTCAGCTTGTCCTCACAGGAGAGGTGCTTCAGCCTTCTGATTGTTTTTGTGGCCCTCCGCTGGACTCCTTCCAACAGGTCATGGCTGGGGACTTAGGGCTCCTCCTGAAAGCAGCTTTCCTACACACCTGGGATGGAGTAGCCTCCAGGGAAAGCCTTCTCCAGTGCTGGTCAGAAACTCCTTTTTCTTTAGAAGATGCATCCAGAGTGGCCAGGTTTCTGTCCAAAAGCCCTTTAACAAGGTGCTTTGCACCTTCCTGCTGACGTTGAGATGAAGTGATGGGATCCACCTGGCAACCACTTGGCTGTGGCCATAAAGGGGGGGTTCGTTAGGCTGTGGCAGCTGCTAATTATGCTTTGAGGAGACCAAATGGTGAGGGAGGAGGTGACTCTGGTAGTTTCTCCTTGTGCAAGGTCTGTTGATGTGAGAAGGCTGTGGCTGCTCTGGGCTTTGTTGGTGCCAACTGGAGCTGCTGTAGGGTGAGTGGTGCCTTTTGGCTTTTAGCCTTGTAGTGGGGTGGTTTTCTCCCCCCCCCCCAAAAAAAAATAAATCACTGCCTGGAGCTGGGCATGAAGCTGAGCGGTTCCTTCTGCTCAGGAGAGGGCAGTGTCACACCAAGGAGCTGCTTCCATGTTAAAACATGCGAGGAGGTGACAGCCTTTGCCCACCCAGGGGGCCCAGGAGGGTCTCACAGGGGTGTGTGAAGGTCCCAGGCACCCCTTTTTTGCTTTTTTCACCCCCCCCAGAGTGAAACATTCCCCTTCTAGCTCTTCACCCTCCAGGTTCTCCCTGACCCTGGACACACTGGTGGCATTCAACAGACCTTTAGAGGAACATTCTAGGCGCGACGCTGGGAAAAGGCATTTATAAGCCTGTTTATAGCAGTTGTCTTTGCTTGCCAGCCCCTCTATAAACAGTGATTAGGTGCAGCTACTTAATTGCATGTCTTGACTTTCAGAGAGGTAAAAAAAAAAACAAAAACAAAAACCAACCCCAAGCTGAACACTGGTGGTTGGCTCTGCTGCTTTCCTCCCCCACCTCTGTATTCTCCCTGCTTCCTCCGAAAATACCCACAGATGCTGCCCGAATATTTGGTTAAATAACGTGTCATTGCTCAATAACCTGGGGAAAGGGAGGAAGGAAAAAAACAAGAACCCAGCAAAAAAAAGCAAGCCTTATTTTTGTAAGTAATTAAATATTTGTCGAAGGTTTCTGCCAAGGAGTGGTTTCAAGGTACAGGGTGTTCCCCTGAAGGGTGTTCAAACGAGGACCTTCTTGGGTGGCAATAGGAAATTTTTGCTGTGCTGGTGCCTATCTGGGCTCATCGTGTGTTTTCACACACTGATTCCATTACCCGGTGGGATGGAGCTCGCTCGCTCTCTTTTCCCCGCCTGGTCTTTGGGCAGGATCAGTTGGATGAGAAATGTTGCTTTTATGAATGCTTTTGTTTTCTGGGGTTTTTTAATTTTTTTTTTTTTTTTGCACTCGTTATTTTTACTTTTGTGTGTGTGTGTGGTGTTGCTGAGTTAGGATGGTGTTTTATTTTCCCCTCTCTGGCCAAAGGGTGGGATGGGGATAGGAGAGAGGGAACAAATAGCACCTCGCTCGGGGATGATGCAGAAATCTGGGCACCGGGCTCTGTGCAGCGTCCCGCTGGCGGCCGATCTCTTCCTTGGAAATAGCTCACGCTGGTTTTAATGCAATTCCTTAGTCATGACAAAACCGAGCACCTCCTGCTCTTTAACCACAGTGTCTCCAGTTCCTCGGGAGCTGGGCTTTCTGCAAGGGCTTTGCCTGGTGCTCGGGGTCCAGGCTGCGGGATCCTGGAGGGCTTGGAGGTGATGGACTGTAAGTTGATGCTCTTCTTGTCTGGGAACGCTCAAAAGGATCTGTTTCGCTTTCGGATTTACCATGTGGCGCTGAGCTAAAGCAGCTTTTATCTTCTGCTTTTCCTCTTCAAGCAAACTTGCCTTTAATTTTGAATTAAATAATTTATTTTTTATTTAAACTCCTGATGTTAGTTTTTAAACTTTGCTGTGAATTGTACAATCTCTTCATGATGGAGCTCTCCAAGAGCTGGAGGGGGACTCTTGGTCAGGAATTGCAGTGATAGGACAAGGGTGAATGGTTTTAAATTGGAAGAGGGGAGACTTAGATGAGATATTAGGAAGAAATTCTTTGCTGTGAGGGTGGTGAGGCACTGGAAGAGGTTGCCCAGAGAAGCTGTGGCTGCCCCATCCCTGGAGGGGTTCAAGGCCAGGCTGGATGGGGCTTGGAGCAACCTGGTGTGGTGGGAGGTGTCCCTGCCTATGGCAGGGGGCCTGGAACTTCCCTGATCGAGTTCCAATCCCCTTAAAGATCAAAGGGATCTTTAAGGTCCCTTCTGATTCTATGATTCTATGATTCTATGATTCATTATCTGGCCCCCACGTTTTACTTCCCTTCCCCTCTCGACTCTTTGATGAGCTCTAATGAGACTTCTCCCTCCTCCAGCCAGAGTTTAGATGCAGAAATATTCTGGTGGCCTGTTGATCGTAGTTGTCCTGACTTTCAGGTTCACTTTTCTGCGGGTTGCTTGGGGAAAGCGTCTTGCATCCAAGTTAAAGAGCAAAAGGTTTTCCTTTCGATAGATATTTCAGGGGTAACACTTAAAAACGATGTAATGGACTGGCTGTACCCTTCAACGGCCAAGCGTCCTTCTGAGCCACTCTATTAGAGGATCTCTGGAGCCACTTATCTCGGATCGATGAATCTCTTGAGCTGACAGTCACCTCATCATAAATCAAAATTGCCTAAGTCCGAAATCAAGTCAAGGGTCTGCAGAATTGCAGCAAAAAGGATAAAATGCATTTAATTTTCCGACTCGGAGATAGGGCTTGGTGCCTGAAGGTGGTGGTGGGGGATGCACTGAGTGCTCCATGAGGTTCTTTGGGAAGAAGGTCTAATTCTGGAGTGGGTCACTTAAGAATTTGGAGAGGATTTGAGGCTTGTGTTTAGGCTTGCTGTTCTGCTGAATTTCCTAGGACTTTGCCGAGGAGGGTGGGAACCTGGTGTTAAAGGACAGGCTTGGCCCTTCCAAGGTGTCCCTTGTGTGTGACCTCATCTGGAACCCAGGGTGCTGACCGTAGGGCTCTTCTCCTGAGTAAAATTTTGGAGGGTTGGTGGTAACAGTGGGATGTATTCAGGGTTGTGCCCTGTGTTGGTTCCTTGCCGTGCCCAGTGCTTTGCCATCATGCTGTCAAGGGCTAAGATGGCACTGGGGGCTTCCCAAGTCATGCAAACTGGAGGTGGTACTGGTGCCCAAACCCAGATGGAAATGGAGAGAGGGGGGTTGGAACTCGACCTTTAAGGTCCCTTCCTTTTTGAGCAACCTGGTCTAGTGGGAGGTGTCCCTGCCCATGGCAGGGGGGTTGGAACACGATGATCTTCAAGGTCCTTTCAAACTCTAACCATTCGATGATTCCGACTCCAACCATTCTATGATTTAACATGGTGAGGTCACTCTGAGATACGCGAGTGGATTTTTGTGTGCATATGTGTTTGTTTTTTGGGTTTGCTGGTTGCTTGTTGTTTTTGTTGGGGCTTTTTTTTCTTTTGGCCAAGAGGTAATGAATGCTTTCTTCGGGATTAAAGTATTTCCCGTGTGTCTCAGCTGCTGATGTAGGAAGGAGTCATCCAACCCTTTGACCCTTTCTTGGAGATGAAGAAGGCAAGAAGTGCGTGTTCAAAGCCAGCGTCTCTCTCTTGCTCAGCTACTTTCTTGTAGGAAAAAGACCCTGAAAAGAAGCTCCTTGAGGCTGACAAGCAGGTGATGTTTTGTAGGCAGTTGCCTGATACAGCAGGGATTAGGTTTGCGGGTACAGTGGGAATTTTGGTGTCAATCTGCTGCTAATTATTCCTGCGTCTTGTCAACGAGACTTTAAACTGCCAGTCAAACCTCTCAAGGTTTCAAATTCAGGCAAATAATGTCCCCATCTGGGTGTCCAGGCACAAATCCAGCTGCTTTTCGGGTTGTGATTTGCCCATCCGTGCCCTCAAACCCGATGTGTTGGTGCTCGGAGATCCCCCGCGGTCGTGACGGCTGAACAGTCCTTGTGACCCAGTGGATGGTTTGGGGCTCGTTAGGAGCCCTGGAAATCGTCAAGCCCAAGAGGTGAGACCTACAGCTTCTCAAAACCTTCTATTTTTAGATGCCTTCCTGCTTATGGGCAGGTTCTGTTTATCATAAAGGATTGCTCTGCGCTTCGTACGCTGAACTTGTAAGCCCTGTTTTCCAGCTCTTGCACAGATACCAAAATGCCTGCCAAATATATATGTATATATATTAAAAAATATAAATATTACTGCCTCGTTTTCCCTCTACACATGAGATGGGTCCTATGAACTCCTGAAGGACTTGCTATGACGCATTTGAGGCTCTGTAAATACATACTGGTGGGTGGCTTTTCTTTTAGGAGTGGGTTATTCCCTCGCTTGCCCTTTGGCATGGGCTGCAAAAGTTGCTGGTGCCCGACAAGCCCGCCAGCTCCTCGCTGTTGTGTTTGTCTTCTCCTCCGTCTCTGTTCCTGCCTGAAACCTGGAGGCAGAATCTGCGCTGAGAAGGAAGCAGTGAAACTGGTATTTAGCTCTGACTTAATCACTGGAATGCAGGGTGCTTGCAGCCCTCGCTAAGATCTTAATTTGAAGTGCAAGGTTGACAGCTCAGCTGGAGATACTTTCCTGTATCACAAGTGTTTTATAGAATTATAGAATGGTTAGAGTTGGAAGGCACCTTCAAGATCATCCAGTTCCAACCCACCTGCCATGGGCAGGGACACCTCCCACCACACCAGGTTGCTCCAAGCCCCATCCAACCTGGCCTTAAACCCCTCCAGGGATGGGGCAGCCACAGCTTCTCTGGGAAACCTGTTCCAGTGCCTCACCACCCTCACAGCAAAGAAGTTCTNGGTGGGGTCTCACAAGCGCAGAGTAGAGGGGCAGAATCCCCTCCCATGACCTGCTGGTCACGCTTCTGTTGATGCAGCCCAGGATGGGGTTGGCTTTCTGGGCTGCCAGCGCACTGCTGGCTCGTGTGGAGCTCATGTTTCCTTCTCTGTCTCCTTTGTGTAAGGATTTGGTTGGATTTTTTTGTGTTGTGATTTTTTTTTTTTATTATTTTCTATTTTTATTTTTGGTTTGGATCTCCGGGCTCTTGGAGAGCCGTGTGTTACAGGAATGCAGCCTCCTTGTCGCTGAGACAGCTGTGTATGCTGAAATGTTCATGTGATGGGGAGTGGATGGTCTGTGGTGTCTCTCAGGCTGCCGGGCAAGCCTTTGTGCCTCGCAAGGTCACGCCGCTGCATAGACGCGTGCCCCCAAAGCACAAACTCTGCGGCTTCTCCTTGGCTTGGCTTTGCGAAGGAAAATAAAGCTGCTTGTGAGATTATAGCGACAGAGATGCTGTCCCTGAAAACACAGGCAGGAGCGTGAGGCTTGAACCCCTCAGGGATGGGGCAGCCACAGCTTCTCTGGGCAACCTGTTCCAGTGTCTCACCACCCTCACAGCAAAGAAGTTCTTCCTAATATTTCATCTAAATCTCCCCTCTTCCAGTTTAAAACCTTCCAGTGGGCAAGGAACCATCCTTCCTTGTGTTTTGTACCCTGGCAAGTGTCAGCCCTGCAAGGTGCTGTGGTTTTTTGGCTTTGGTCCTGAGCTTGCATGGGGGTAGGAGGAGTGGCAAGGAGCTCCGAAGCCTCTCTGAGGTTTGCTAGAGCTCTGGAGCTGAGAATCATAGAATCACGGAATCATCCAGGCCAGAAGGGACCTCCAAAGGTCATCTAGTCCCACCTCCCCGCAGTCCCATGGATGCCCCCAACTAGACCAGGTTGCCCAGGGCCTCATCCAGCTTCACCTTGAATATCTCCAGGGAAGGGGCCTCAACCACCTCCCTGGACAACCTGTTCCAGTGTTCCACCACCCTTAGAGGAAACACTGAGAGGATGCAAGAGGGTCTCTGCATGCAAGAGGGTCTTTAGTGCCAACCATTCCCAATAAATCCCTCTGAGGTGGGTGGGCATCCCCTGCCCAGGAGCTGTGGTGGGGGCAGGAACCTTTTTGGCTTCCCAGGTGTTGTCAACAGGGCTGACACACCACATTTTAAAGTCTTGGGAGCCTTTAAAAAAAAAGAAGTTGTTCACCCAGAGGGGATCTGTTGCAAGGTCCATGCACCTTTTACCTGGTGACTAGGATTTAGGACCTACCAATCTTTTCCTTCTGTTGCGTTTAAGGCAAAAGACTTTAACTGAAGCAAGCTGGAGGCTGTGAGTGTTGTTCGAAGTGAGATGGAAGTATCTGGTAAGGCAGCTCCATTAATTCAATGACGCCTGGAATATTGTTCTCCCTGTTGAAGGGTGAGGGTGTTGGGGAGAAGGTGAGCAGTGCCATCAGAGCAGAGGTAACCAGCATGGGGAAACCTGGGGTACAGCAAGGACAGCATTTGCACCCGGAGTTCTATGAAGCCATCGTGCCTGCTGGCACATGTGGCACTTAGGGACACAGAATTATAGAATGGTTAGAGTTGGAAGGGACCTTCAAGATCATCCTGTTCCAGTCCCCTGCCATGGGCAGGGACACCTCCCACCACACCAGGTTGCTCCAAGCCCCATCCAGCCTGGCCTTGAACCCCTCCAGGGATGGGGCAGCCACAACTTCTCTGGGCAACCTGGTCCAGTGCCTCACCACCCTCACAGTAACAATTTCTTCCTAATATCCAATCTAAATTGTTAAACAGTCTCTTCTTAAGGCATCAAAAACAGGTCATGAGTTCAGGCAACCACTTACCATGGGTCAGTGGGTACTGGCGATTGACCACACGTGGACTAATGAAGCGGCCGGAGGATCCCAGTGAAGGGGCAGAGCACCCTGCCAGGAACTGGGAGAAGTGAGAGCCTTTTACTGTGTCTTTTGCCTTGCCAGGGGAGATTAAAATACACGGCCTCTAAGTGGGAACTTCGGAGCTCTTGAAGGAAGATGCCCATACAAATAAAATCTGAATGTACCTATTTTTTTTCCCCCAAAATGAAAAGGCGTGGGGTGCAATGCCGGGTCCATTTATCCAGTTTTGGGTTTCCAGCCTTCAAAACCCACACAGATTCCGCGATGCAACTCCAGAAAATTGCTGCAGGTTGGAAATGTTCTTTGTTAGGGGTCACCTCCCTGGAAGGTCCTGCCAACAGGTCCCCTGCTGGTGTCCATCTGCCCGGTTGGGAGAGCTTTTGGTGTGCACTGACCTCAGACCATGCTTGCCTGGATCCTGACGCGCTGGGAAGCCTTAATGATGCTGGTGACCTGCTGCGGTGTCACCTGGAGCGGGGTGATAAATGCCTCTGCTGGTGGATGGGCCCTTCTGGCCAGGGGGTGGGAGAGGTCGGTAGGTTAATAGCAAGGCTGGATTTGAGCCCGTGACCTCAGCTCCTGCTGGGCTTGAGAAATCCCTGGTGGCTTTTTTATCTTCTTGATGTGCTAAGCGCCGCTGTTTGCGGTGGGAATGTGATTAGTGAGCAGGGACGAAGCCTGTGAGTTTACTGTGAAGCTGTAACCTCATGTCCGGACTTTCAGAGGTATTTTGCACTGAACAACTATAGATCCACTTCAAAGAACACTCTAAGCTTAAACATGGCTGGGGGTGGGGGGGGGGTGGTTTCCTCTCTGTTTGCAATGTTAAAAATGTTCTGTTGTGGGAGTCCTTAAATCCAAGCTTCTGGGGTAATAATCTGGTTGTCCCGAGTGCTGTATTGAACCCATGAGACCATCACTTACGCTCTCTTGGCTTCTTCCCCACCCCCAGCTCAGGGAATATATTGGCTTTTCCCCCCTATTTCTTGGATTTTCATAGAATGGGTAGAGTTAGAAGGGACCTTCTAGATCCTCCAGTTCCAACCCCCCTCCCTGGGCAGGGACACCTCCCTGGGCTTGGACACCTCCAAGCCCCATCCAGCCTGGCCTTGAACATTCCCAGGGATGGGGTGTTTTTTGTAGCTCAGCTGCGTGTTCCCTTAGAGGGATGTAGCTGTTTAAAGTCTGGAGTCTGCTCTGCTCCTCTCCATGTGCAGCTGGACATCGGGCTGCCCTCCCTGGAGGGGGCTGGGGAGCTTCTGAGGGTACGTGGGGTGAGGAGCAGGGACCCCCCGAGGTCAGAAACTTGGGTGAACGGAGTCAAAAGCCGACGTGTCCCCTCGTGTTTCTCCACCTTCCCTTCCTGGGCATTGCGTGCTTCTCTCTATCTTTGCTGATATTTGTAAATAGTGATAAGAAAGGCCCTGTAACGAGTGTGTTCTGCGGCAGATAACACTCGCTGTGCGCAAGAGCTGTTCCAGCTGGGAGCTTATCAGCGCTTTTAAAACTTTTTCGGGATCAGCAAGGCTTGAGAGATGTGGGTGTTTCGGGTCCTTTAGCAGTAGGGAAACATCCAAGAAGGAAGCAGGCTGGAAGCGCTGCTGCTGCTGCTACTCTGTAAGTCCCTCTAAGTGTTCTGTGTTGGGTTTTTTTGTTGTTTTAAAATATTAATTGGGCAATTTGGGGAATGAGGCTTGTGAACTGGTCAAAGGTGTCTATAATGGAGGACTCTGCTGTACGGTTGTGGGTGCAATGAGCTGGCTGGTGCTTAACGAGGGTAGGAGCAGGTTTCAACGGGGAATGAATTAAATGGAGAGTTCCACCTTCTTGTGTCTCACCAGGCTGCTCTTTGCTTGGAGCAAGAGCTCCTGGTGCTTTTGTGTGGCTATTGACAGCGAGTGCAGGGACTTCTCGCAGCCTGACTTGGTGATGGTCTCCTAGGGCCTTCTCGCGGCTTGGCTTGGTGGCTAGGGATCTTGGTGATGGTCTCCTAGGGATCTTGGTGATGGTCTCCTAGGGAGCTTGGTGATGGTCTCCTTGGGAGCTTGGTGATGGTCTCCTAGGGAGCTTGGTGATGGTCTCCTAGGGAGCTTGGTGATGGTCTCCTAGGGAGCTTGGTGATGGTCTCCTAGGGAGCTTGGTGATGGTCTCCTAGGGAGCTTGGTGATGGTCTCCTAGGGATCTTGGTGATGGTCTCCTAGGGACTTCTTGTGGCCTGGCTTGGTGGTGGTCTCCTAGGGAGCTTGGTGGTGGTCTCCTAGGGACTTCTCGCCGCCTGGCTTGGTGATGGTTTGCTTGGGACTCCTCGCGGCTTGGCTTCTTCTAGGGCACTGACCCTCTGCAAGGATGGTGAAAACATGGGTTGAAGCTGGTAAAGGGTATGGTGATGTGAATCTGGGCGAGGAGTTGCTTGGTGTTCCCACCTTGATTTTTTGAAGTGCACAGTTTTCAGGAGCTCCCATGTGTTACCTGAATGCACCGAGATGAGTGGGGAGGCTGCTGACACCTGAGCGTGGGCCTGTCTTGTCCTCTTCAAATTTGGGCAACTGACTCCATGCTTCTGCAGACACCTCCATCCTCTTGGGATCTGCAATGTGGAGCCTTCTCTGGTGGGAAGGTGTCCACAGCTTCTCTGGAGAAATGTGAATAGAGTTTCTTTTCCAGTGAGAAACAAGACAAGAGGGAGATGTGGTGATACCTGCTTTACAGGAGAGTGGCGTCATCACTGCTTCTAAACTTCTTTTTCCCTTTTGTGATGAGGAAATGGAAATATTAATCTCCAGCCTCTGGAAAAGCTCCTTTCCCATGGTGGGGGATGGAGCCTGGAGCTGGAAACCAGGCAGATAAGAACAAGTCAAAGATGTGAACAGGGAACAATTTTCTTTGACTGCTCCTCCTAGGAACTGGAGCTGGGATGGGAAGGTATTTTCCTTGTTTGCTTCCCTTTTGTTTTTTATGTCTCCTGCCACCAGTGCCACAAATGAAATCAAGCAGAAGAAGTGTGGCCAGCAGGGTGAGGGGGGGCATTCTGCCCCTCAGCTCTAGGGAGGACCCCTCTCCTGCAGTGCTGCCTCCAGCTCTGGGGCCTCAGCACAGGAGAGATACGGACCTGTGGGAGGGGGCCAGAGGAGGCCATGGAGATGCTGGGAGGGCTGGAGCCCCTCTCCTGTGAGGACAGGCTGAGAGGGTTGGGGCTGTTCAGCCTGGAGAAGGCTCCAGGGAGAACTTTGAGCCCCTTCCAGTCCCTAAAGGGGCTCCAGGAAAGCTGGGGAGGGACTCTTGATGAGGGAGGGGAGCAGTAGGATGAGGGGGAAGGGTTTGACACTGAAAAAGGTTAGATTTAGACTAGATACACCAAAGAAGTTCCTCCTGGTAAGGGTGGTGAGGCACTGGAACAGGTTGCCCAGAGGAGCTGTGGCTGCCCCATCCCTGGAGGGGGTCAAGGCCAGGCTGGATGGGGCTTGGAGCAACCTGGTGTGGTGGGAGGTGTCCCTGCCCATGGCAGGGGTTTTGGAACTGGATGATCTTGAAGGTCTCTTCCAACCCAAACCGTTCTGATATCCTCCTTGTACAGCTCAGCTACTATTGCCTTCCGCTGGATGCTTTTTGCAGCCGTATCTCAGTTTCAGAATAACTTCATTTCTGTTCCATTTGTAGTGCTATTCCGTGTGGATTTCTCCAGAAGGGTGTGAGGAAGGCTGGTATGAACCAACTGGTGGCGTGGCAAAGGAGATGGAGGAGAGAGGGAGCTGGGACTTGGCAGGAGTGGTCTGTGCTATAGTCCGATGGCAGAAATACGCCCACCTTGGCTTCTGATGGCAGAAATACGCCCACCTTGGCTTCTGCAGACAAAGATTCCGAGGCTCAGCTGGCCCAGCCACAGTCCCTCCAAGGAACATCAGCCCTGGCTGTGCTGCGGGTGGTGGGAGCTGTTGGAAGAGATGGCTTTTGGCAAAAGGGGGGGAGCAAAGGCTCGTTGCCATTACATGCTGCCGTGTCCAAGGTCAGCGTGACCGTCTGGTTCCCAAATTGGGCAGTCGGGTTGACTTTATTTTTTTTTTCCCATCAAACACTTGCCACCGCTCAGCCGTGTAATCAGCTAATAGGTTTTAACACAGCATCCAGCTTTTCTAACTCTGGCTTTGTGATAGCTACTTCATCCAAAAAAGCCGGAGTTAAAGTCAGTGGAAATGTGGGTTCCTGGGGCGATCCAATTCCAGCACCTCCCGCAGCAAAGCCATCTGATGTCTACCAGAATTGATACACTGATCGCTGTACCTGAATTGACTCAAAATGCTGCAAAGCTGGGGAGAAAGAACATCTGTTGGTACTTATTCTAGCTCAAGACCCTTTGCTTAAGGCAGTGGCTTCTGTGACATTTCTCTTCTTTAAATTTCTCTTGTTAAAACAGGAGCCGGCAGTGTGTGCTGGCAGCCCAGAAACCAACCCCATCCTGGGCTGCATCAACAGAAGCGTGACCAGCAGGTCATGGGAGGGGATTCTGCCCCTCTACTCTGCACTCGTGAGACCCCACCTGGAGTCCTGTGTCCAGCTCTGGAGTCCTCAACAGAGAAAGGACATAGAACTGTTGGAACGGGTCCAGCAGAGGGCCGCAATGATGATGAGAGGGTTGGAGCCCCTCTGCTGTGAGGACAGGCTGAGGGAGCTGGGGCTGTTCAGCCTGGAGAAGAGAAGGCTCTGGACCTTCGAGCAGCCTTCCAGGATCTGAAGGGAGCTCCAGGAGAGCTGGAGAGGGACTCTTGGTCAGGAAGTGGAGTGATAGGACAAGGGATAATGGTTTTAAATTAGAAGAGGGGAGGTTTAGATGAGATATCAGGAAGAACTTCTTTGGTGTGAGGGTGGTGAGGCACCGGTCCAGGTAGCTCAGAGAAGCTGTGGCTGCCCCATCCCTGGAAATGTTTAAGGCCAGGTTGGATGGGGCTTTGAGCAAGCTGGTCTGGTGGGAGTTGTCCTGCCACTAGACCTGACATTTCAGCCAAAATCTGGGTTTCACCCCAATTTACTTGCTCATGTGTCTGTTTTGCCTATGACCCCTTAATTAGGCTCCATATGATAAATATTTAAAAAGGCTTTTGGAGTCCCAGGAGGAACATTTTGTAGGGAGGAAAGCTCTTGTCTGAGTGTTGCTGTTTCATGGGAGTGCTCTTATGCTTGGTGAAGAAGCTGGACTTCACATCCTGCTTTTTCCTCTCTGCTCTGGTGAGACCCCATCTGCAGTGCTGGACCTTTTGGAGCAGGTCCACATCAGAGGGTTTGAAGCTCCTCTGCTGTGAGGACAGGCTGAGAGAGTTGGGGTTGTTCAGCCTGGAGAAGAGAAGGCTCCGGGGAGATCTTGGAGCCCCTACTGGTATCTGAAGGAGGGACTGGAGGAGGCTGGAGAGGGGCCTTTTTACAAGGGCATGTAGTGATGAGATGATGGGTACTGGCTTCAAAGTGAAAGAGAGGAGATGGAGATTGACATCTGGGGAAGAACTTCTTTGCTGTGAGGGTGGTGAGGCACTGAAACAGGTTGCCCAGAGAAGCTGTGGCTGCCCCATCCCTGGAGGGGTTCAAGACCAGGCTGGATGGGGCTTGGAGCAACCTGGTGTGGTGGGAGGTGTCCCTGCCCATGGCAGGGGGGTTGGGACTAGATGGCCTTTATGGTTCCTTCCAACCCAAACTGTTCTTGCATGTGTCTCAGCTCAGCCGCTCTTGGCGTCTGCTGGCTGCTTTTTGCCTAAAATTTATCGCTGTTTCAGCATTGCCTGAAGATGATGGGATGTTCTACTCCCAAAGTGGCTGTTTTTGATGACAGATCCCATATGTTTGATTCCAAACAGCTGACTTTTTAAATATTTTTTTCCCTTTTTTAATTTTTTTTTTTTTTTTGCAAGGAAAGGTATAAAATATCTCCTGAACCACTTGTGGCTGTCAGCTCTTCCGAGCCAGCTCTTGGACAGGGGTGCGAGTAAAAACCCTGTGATGTTTCACGCACCATCAGGTTTAATGCTCGCTAAATGGCAGAACTGTCGAGCAAAAGCCTTGGGCTGAGTCCATGTAGCTGCTATTAAAGAAATGAATGGAGCTGCTCGTGGCTGAGCTTTGAAAATAAATTACGCTGTGGCTGTTTGGTGAGGGGATGTATAGGAACTGCTGAGGTGTCTGGGTTGGGAAGGACCTTGAAGATGTAGATACCCTACAGGAGAGCTGGAGAAGGGACTCTTGGTCAGGGAGTGTAGCAAGAGGATGTAGGGTAATGACTTCTAACTGACAGTGGGGAGATTTAGATTGGATATTAGGAAGAAACTCTTTACTTGGAGTGTGGTGAGGCACTGAATCAGGTTGCCCAGAGAAGCTTTGGCTGCCCCATCCCTGGAGGGGTTCAAGGCCAGGCTGGACGGGGCTTGGAGCAACCTGGTGTGGCGGGAGGTGTCTCTGCCCATGGCAGAGGGGTTGGAACTAGATACAGAATCATAGAGTGGTTAGAGTTGGAAGAGACATTAAAGATGGAGTTCCAACCCCATTAAAGATGGAGTTCAGCTGATGAGGTGACACAAACAAAGCTGTGGAGCAGTTGTACGTCAAGGGAAGAGGCTTGTTCCTGGAAAGCAGGTCTCCTTAGGTGGGCTGCTCAGCCTTTTCCCAGGGTGACACTGTTAGTTTGAGCTTAGTCAACAACACTTTTCAGGTGTCTGCTCTAACGAGAGGGAATCCAGCTCCAATGACATGTTCAATGTATTTTTAGCAGGTTGACTGGAGGGAGGGTGACAGCCCCTCCAGCAGAGCTGCATCACACTGCTGGTAGTACTTGAAATGCACCACGGGTGCCTTTTTGGGTGCAGACAGCTCACAAAATCACAGAATGATATAGGGTTGGAAGGGACCTCTGGAGATCATCTAGTCCCAGTTGCTGCCAGAGCAGTTCCACCTGGACCAGGTTGCACAGGAATGTGCCCATGTGGGATTTGAATGTCTCCAGAGATGGAGATCCCACCACCTCTCTGGGCAGCCTGCTCCAGGGCTCTGCCACACTCACAGGAATGATGTTCCTCCGGATGCCACCCTCAACCACGCAACATTCCATTTTCTCTCTGTCAGTGGATGAGATGCTCAAACCGACTCTACCTGAGTATCTGTATCCCTGAGGTTGTGGAGAAACTGGAATCCAAGCCTCATCCTGCCACCCGTGTCCCCAAATGCTTTGTGTGTCTGCTCTGCAGTGGGCAACAGCATTGTCTGGGAGCTGCCATGGTGGAGTTGAAGGAACCCTGAAGGTGGTTGAGGAGCCCTGCAGAAGGTGCTGGGTGGCCTCTGCAGGGGTGGAGGTGACTTGATGGAGGTTTGTCTTTGGTGATGAGGTGGAATAGGTAGGGTGTGCAACACCTGCATGGAGCAAGTTGGCTTTCCTCTTGCAACAGGCAACAATATTGTCCAAGAGCTGCCATGGAGGAGTTGAAGGTGGTTGAGAAACCCTGCAGAAAGTGCTGGGTAGCCTCTATGGGGATGGAGGTGACTTGATAGAGGTTTGTCTTTGAGGTGTGTGTGCAACACCTGCATGAAGCAGGTTGACTTTCCTCTTGCGATGGGCAGCAACATTCCTGAAGAGCTGCCATGGAGTTGAAGGTGGTGGTTGAGGAACCCAGCAGAAGGTGCTGGGTGGCCTCTGTGGGGAGGGAGGTGACTTGATGGAGGCTTGTCTTTGGTGATGGGCTGGAATGGGTAGGGTGTGCAACACCTGCATAAAGCCTGAGGGGTGAGATTTTTGGATGATGGTGCAGGCTGAGATGGGAGAGAGGGTCTGGAAAATGCAACGTAGGAGACTTTGCCTGGCTCCAAAGGTTTCATACCTAATTATTGCTCCATTACAATAATAATATCAACATGTGAACCAGAGATAGAGGTCCACTGGAGGACCATGGCCACTAGAAATGGAGTCTGTAGAACAGGATAAGGAAGGGGGATCTGCAATAACTTTCCTCCTACCCTTGTCCTTTCTAACAGTTCCTCTCCAGTGCAATAGCCAAATGATGAGCACTTAATTTGTGATGTTTTTCTCTTCCACGGTGATGGATGGTAACTAGATACTATAAATACTTGCAGCTTTGGACACAACCCACCAAAAATAGCTGGGAGCTCTGTGGGGGCCGATACTTGGCGAAGGGCTCTGCTCACTTTATCCCGAGCGTGCCAACGAGCTGAGTTCACGGAGCATCTTTGGAGCCAGCGGGGTGTGAAGGTGGTGATGGGGAAAACCTTCCTGCTGCTGCGGTGGTGACACGGGGACCGGTTCATCCCCTCGCCGGGATGCCCACCCTGTTGTGCTTTGCAGCTTAAAAACCGTTACCGGAGCATCGCTGCTCTTCTTCCTGATGGCTGAGTAATTTTGGTACCCTGAGGGTTGGACTGAGATCACAACGGAGGTCCTCAAACCCAGGCAGCTTGTAATGGTTTAGATGTGTAGAGGAGGCGTCTGTCCCAGTATCCGTGGATCAGCTGGGCTGGGAGTAAAATCCCAGTCTCATGGGTCTGATTACAGGACTGGGAGCTATCTATAGCCTCTTTCCTCCCCCTGTCCCCCCCCTCCTCGAAAGGCATTTGCACGTGGCGCAGAAGTGTCTGGCAGCTGAACCTGTCTCTGCTGTACCCCCACCAGCCTGGTTTAGAGAGACTCCGTGGGTTGCTCTGCGAAGAATTTGGGAGGAGGGCAGCAGCAGGGAATGTGGTGGCTCCTGGCGTTTAATATGGAAATGGCACTTTCCCATCTGGGGATGGGAATAAGTGTGTGTGTGTGGGGGGTGTCGCTGCAGCTGATGATGAGCATGGGAGGTATGCTTAGTCCTGAAGCTTCAGCTTCCCACTGGTGCGCTCGGGCTGCTCTTAAGGCTGCTGGGAAACTGGAAAGCATCGTTTTTGTGGTGCTTACCCACACTGGAGGTGGGAACAGCATGGAGGTCGCTTCAAATGGCGTGACGAAATTTCTCCAGCTGCTGTTGGCAAAAGAGTGGTTTTCAGGCTCGATGTGGGTCTTCTCAGGACAGCTCGTGAGCTGTTATGGGATAAAACACAGAACAAAGTGAAAACTGATTTAGCTCAGAGCAGCCTCAAACTCTCTCTTTTCCCTGACCAGGACCAGCAAAGCCGATTTCTGCTGAGCAGGGGCTGTGAACCTGGTGGGTTTCCCCACAGCGTAGTGGCAGGAGGACAACGCTTGTCATTGTGACAGGCTGAGGGAGCTGGGGCTGTTCATCCTAGAGAAGAGAAGGCTCCAGGGAGACCTTCTAGCAGCCTTCCAGGATCTGAAGAGAGCTCCAGGAGAGCTGGAGAGGGACTCATGGTGAGGAAGTGGAGTGATAGAACAAGGGGTTATGGTTTTAAACTAGAAAAAGGGAGATTTAGATTGGATATTAGGAAGAAACTCTTTACTTGAAGGGTGGTGAGGCACTGGAAGAGGTTGCCCAGAGAAGCTGTGGCTGCCCCATCCCTGGAGGGGTTCAAGGCCAGGCTGGATGGGGCTTGGAGCAACCTGGTGTGGTGGGAGGTGTCCCTGCCCATGGCAGGGGGGTTGGAACTGGATGATCTTGAAGGTCCCTTCCAACTCTAACCATTCTATGAAATACCATATGAAGCTGATGGGTGGGGTGAGGTGAAGCTCGGGGGATTGCTGAAGGAATATTCATAGTCCCTAAAGCGTTTGGTCCATTGCGAGCAAAAGGAGAGAAGAATCATAGAATGGGGTGGTTGCTGAAAATATGGTTAGAAATTTGAGTGGTTATTCTGGTTTGAAAGAAGTGAGTGTGGAAGATTGCTTCCCATGCAGCGTTTATGTGGTCAAGTGGGGCTGAGGAAGGTGCCTGTGAGTGCACTGGGTCTGGATCTGGCCCCTTTCCTTCCCGCTGGCTGTGATGGTATCAAATCACATCCACACTTGTCACTAAGTGCAGTGATTCTGCATGAAGCCGGTGGCCTTATGGTGCTAGTTTTGGCTGTGGGGTGACTTGGCTTGACTGCCTCTGTTTATACAGCACAAACGGATTTGCCGCCCAATAGCATAATTATACCATTGAAGAAAATCACACTAATTTCCTGCCTGTGTACCTGCTTCCTTGCTGTTTGCTTTTCTCTGTTCCTCCAGCTCACACTTTCATGCTGCCTCTCTGCTTTGAAGATTACAGACAGCACCCGAGTCTTCTTAATCCCATTTCTTGGAGTCATAGAACAGTTAGAGTTGGAAGGGACCTCGGAGATCATCAGGTTCCAACCCCCCTGCCATGGGCAGGGACACCTCCCACCACACCAGGTTGCTCCAAGCCCCATCCAGCCTGGCCTTGAACCCCTCCAGGGATGGGGCAGCCACAGCTTCTCTGGGCAACCTGTTCCAGTGCCTCACCACCCTCACAGCAAAGAAGTTCTTCCTAATATCTCATCTAAACCCCCCCCTGTCCTATCACTCCACTCCCTGACCAAGAGTCCCTCTCCTGCTCTCCTGGAGCTCCCTTCAGATCTTGGAAGGCTGCTCTAAGGTCTCCCCGGAGCCTTCTCTTCTCTTCTTGGCTGCAAAGATCACAGCTGCTGTGGCTTTTGTGTTTCCACCCTGGACATTGCCTGTGGACTGTAGCACCTCTGGAAAGCTTTTAATTTTTTTTTTGAGTAGTTAATTCAGTGCATTACTTATTTTAATTTTATGTAAAGGTCAGATAAATGTCTGACTGATAAAATGATGCTTAGTGACACGGCTTAGTGTTGGGTGTTTATCAGAGTTAGGTTGTTGGTTCAACTAGATGATCTTAAAAAGACCCTTCCAACCTGGACAATTCTATTGCTTTGGAAAGAGCTGGCTGCTCCCGAGTTTTTCCTGGGATGATTGCATTTTCCTCTTTACTGTGAGACTCCCAACTGCTGATGCTATGTGGAGCATCAGACTTGCTGTGCTGGACCAGGCACAAAATAGCACAGAGATACCTCCTCGTACCCAGCCCAGAATAAACTCTGAGCAAATCTGGACGCTAATTTTGGCATCTCCTGGTGTGGGAGAGCTGTGCTGGGAGGCAGGGCAGCAGGTACTTAGTGGAGCGACCTCGGAGGAATCTTTATCTTTGTGGAAACAGATGGAGTTTGACTTTGTGTCAATTATGAGCCTAGAATAACTCGGTTTTACTGCAGAGGAAGTGGAAAGGTACAACGCTGCCACAGCCTGGATGCTGACAAGCAGGAATTGAGCTCTGAGGAGAGCTGTGCCTGGCACGTACACTGGTGATTTCCACACTTGGGAAGCTTGGCCACCACAAGCAAACTGCACTTGTTGTGTTTTGTAAAGGCCTTCACTCAGGGAGGTGCTAAACAGGGTGTTATAAAGGGTGATTCTGCCCCTCTACTCTGCGCTCGTGAGACCCCACCTGGAGTCCTGTGTCCAGCTCTGGAGTCCTCAACAGAGAAAGGACATAGCACTGTTGGAACGGGTTCAGCAGAGGGTCACAAAGATGATGAGAGGGCTGGAGCACCTCTGCTGCGAGGACAGGCTGAGGGAGCTGGGGCTGTTCAGCCTGGAGAAGAGAAGGCTCAAGGGAGACCTTGGAGCAGCTTTCCAGGATCTGAAGGGAGCTCCAGGAGAGCAGGAGAGGGACTCTTCGTCAGGGAGTGGAGTGATAGGATAAGGGATAACAGTTTTAAACTGGAAGAGAGGAGATGGAGATTGACATCTGGGAAAGAACTTCTTTGGTGTGAGGGTGGTGAGGCACTGGAAGAGGTTGCCCAGAGCAGCTGTGGCTGCCTCATCCCTGGAGGGGTTCAAGGCCAGGCTGGATGGGGCTTGGAGCAACCTGGTGTGGTGGGAGGTGTCCCTGCTCAGGGCAGGGGGGTTGGAACTGGATGATCTTGAAGGTCCCTTCCAACTCTAACCATTCTATGATTCTGTTCTACTGAACTGCAGCCTGGCGACAAAACCCATAGCTGAATATTTCTCTTGGAGAAAGGATGTCACAGCCAGTGTATGAGAGAGGGATAAGGGATATGAGCCTTAAGAGTTCCTCTCTTCTCCTCTTACTTGCTCACTGTTCATGTGTAGCTCTCCGTCAGCTCTATATTTAGGAATGAGGATGGAAGTGGAACAGGTTTCATGTGGTTTCTTTGCTTTTCGCTTTCTCTGCAGAGTTTGTGTTTTCTGCTCAGCATTGTACATTTTGGACAGGAGGTGCTGGGGTGCTTGGCCAGTTACTAGTGGTTCTACCAAATCACTGTGTACCATCCCATCTTGCCCCATCTCTGTGTTTGATGCTCTGGAGTTGGTTTTTCTGGAAGTCTCAAAGCTCGGCTTTGTATAACACCGCTGTGTCCAGGGCTTGCAGCAGTCACCTGGACCCCAGTGGTCTTCAGAGGTCAGTTTGGTGCCTGGATGGAGGCACACAGTGCTTTGGGTCATGGTTAGATAGTGGCCTTCCATCCAGTTGGTTGTATCATGGCCAAAAAAGCTGCCTGGTGCTATAGATCAAAAGAGCAGTTCAAAGGGAGCTTCTACGTTAGTTGCTTATCCTCTTTGGGGTGAGATGTGGGACCCTTGGGAGTGTTATAGGTCTCCAGGTAGGTTCAGGTTTCTACAGCTTCTATGCTCCACAAACTTCTCCTTAAACTGATGTTGAGCTGCTGCATCTGCTCTACAAGCCTCTGTGGGAAGGCTGGGTAAGGTCCTAGTGCTCTTCCACCAGCGTGTGGGGTAGAGCTGCCTGCCAGCTTTGTGGTAGTGGCTTGCTGAGGTCTCCAGCTAAATTTGCACGGAGAGCTGAATTAATATGTGTGCAATGACCTCTCATCCTCCAAAAAGGAAACCAAATCTCTGGTACTACTCTAGGGAAGAAACTACCCTTGAGGGGGAAGGAGCCATCACGCTGCAGCCGTCCTCTTGGCTAGTAGATATCTATGAAGGCATTGAGCTGAATGCTTGCCCTGGTCTGCAGCCTTTGGGGTGACTTCAGCACCAGGAGAAACTGTGGCTTCAAAACTCACCTCCTTCAAGCCTGTTCCCAAAGCTTTTATTTTATTTGTCACCTGGTTTTCCTCAGCTGGGGGTGGGATTAAGTTCAGCCTTGGCTGGATCTTCTCCCTGAGCTTGAGTGTATCTCTGCACCCCTTTCCTTAGCGGTCTCTGAAATGGGAGCAAATGTAGAATGATAGAATGGTTTGGGATGGAAAGGATCTTAAAGTTCATCCAGTTCCAATCCCCTTGTTAGGGGCAACTCCCACTGGACCACATCGCTCAAAGTCCCATCAAACCTGGTCCTGGATGAGATGGTTGATAAGCCCATTGAAGCTGTGGGCTGGAGGAGAGTCTTGTGGAGGACGTCTGCTCAAGTAGCAGTATCATGATATAGTTTTCTCACAGCCCTGCACATGGATGGTCCTACCTGTCCCTACCTGTGCCTACTGGGTGCTGCCACGTGTGGATGGCTCCTTAGCCAGGACAGAAGTGGTGGAGGGGGTGAAACAAAGGCATGACTTGAACCTCGCTGCCACGTGTAGACGTCTCTTAAATGTCCCTTAATATGTTGCAACTGACTTCTTAAACTGAGGTCTCTTGTCCCAGCAAGTGTGGGCCTCTCCTAAGCAATAATTAAAGTTTAACCCCAGTAGTCCTTGCTGATGTTTGCCTTTCCCTTTAGAGGAAGGAAATGTGATCCTAATCTGTAGATCAAATGGCATCTGGGCTTCCATTGACAAAAGTAGATTTGTGATGTGCTTAATGAAGCCTAGCAAGATGTTTCAGATAATGGACAGAAAATATCTGCCTCTTAAAAACTGTTGCCTCCCAAAGTTATTGCAAGACTTCCTATTATGCTTAATCAAGTTTTTTTTTTATTTTTATTTTTATTTTTTTTTTTATTCCTTGAGCTTTCAGAGGAGAAAATTCCCTGCCAGATGTCAGAGTTGAATTGAATGCTGCTTCCCTTAATGTTTGGGTTGAAAGTGTTACCTGGAAACCAGTCTCTGTCTTTGTGGGAGATGCCAGTGGAAGGCAGCGGGTCAAAGAAGTGGAGAGAACTTCTGAAATTTGACTTTGGTTGGTGAGGGTGGTGGAACACTGGAAAAGGTTGCCCAGAGAAGCTCAGAGTCTCTCAGAGTACAGGTTGGGACTGAGCTGTTGGGACAGATCAGAGAAGTTGTGGCTGCCCCATTCCTGGAGGGGTTCAAGGCCAGGCTGGATGGGGCTTGGAGCAACCTGGTGTGGTGGGAGGTGTCCCTGCCCATGGTAGGGGGTTTGGTGCTTGATGATCTTGAAGGTCCCTTCCAACTCTAAACATTCTATGACTCTAAGCTTTGGTTGTCTACCTCTGTAACCTGACACTTGGATGGGTGTGTTTGGGAAGCTGGCTGCTATGGCAGGATGCTTAAATTCTTCTTCTAGAACTCACCTTTGTCACAAAGCTCTTCTGTAACCTGGAGAGGTGGATTTGGAGACCAGCTTCCCTGGCAGGTCTGCAGCTCCTGTGTTTGGGGAGGGGGGTGCGTGGTGCAGCAATAGCTTATAAATCAAAATGCCTGTTGGTAACTGGGGGTGGAAGAGCAAGATTTCATTGCTGCGAGCCCTGTGACTTAAAAGGCCCACTTAATGTCCAGCCAAATGTCTGACGAGATCTGTTTTCGAAGGTGAGTGGTTTTATTGCTGCCTTTGTGCAAGAGATCAAACCCGGGGTTGCTGGGAGAACCTTCCTTCTCTGGCCTGGTTCCTCATTTCTCAAGGCGTGTGAAACACCACAGACAGCTGATGGTTGTTCTTGGTTTAAGAGGAAATAAAAGTGAAATTAAGACAAGGGCACATGAAAGTGCTCCTCTTGGTCCTCAGCCCTGGCTGGATGCCATCATGTGTTTGCTCTGGCAGGACATGGGGCAAAATAGGGATTGTCTTGGATCTAGGAAGGAGAAGGTGGTAACGTGGCTGCTAGCTGGCTGAAGGAACAGGAAGACCAAAGGGGAATATAATTGTTATCTAGCAGTATTTGGCACTTCCAGTTTTGGCCTGAGATCTTGGATAATTAGGAAAAAGAAAAAAAAAAAAAGGAGGATTTGGAGATAAGGTGGCTTAAGTTTAATAGCAGGACATCTCTCCATTGGTAGTGATGTGCTGGGACACAGCTGTGGGGCCTCAATACTCCGGGTTTTGAGAGGCTCTTGAACAAGCCTCGTGCATGACTGGCAGCTAATCCCATCTGCAGAGGTGGGAATCAAGTTGGGTGATACCTCAAGGGTCTTCTTGACACTGCTTCAGGCACATCCTCCTTCTTCGTGCTGCCAAGGCAGTTTGTCCCTACTAGTGTCCCCTCTGCTTGGTGGAAAACTCAATTCGCAGAGCACCTGTAGGAACTTAGGAAGAGGATTCGTTAAGGAAGGAGTGGTGTCTGACCTCATACTGCTGCTGTAGCACTGAAGTGCACAGATATTTATAGGATAAAGCTTAAAGATACTGGGACATGTGAAAGACAAGCAGACATGTCCAGCTTCCTGTGGGAAGAGGTGCAAAAACATGTTTCCAGCACTAAAAAAGAAGGTGGGAAATAGCGCTTCGAGGTTCTTGCAGAACTTGTCAACAATTAAATTCCAGAGTGGTTTGTCTCTGCCAGCCATCGTGGGGAGGTGATTTCATGAACATTCAGTTAAAGGTTCATAGAATGGTTCGAGTTGGAAGGGACCTTCAAGGTCATCCAGTTCCAACCCCCCTGCCATGGGCAGGGACACCTCCCACCACACCAGGTTGCTCCAAGCCCCATCCAGCCTGGCCTTGAACCCCTCCAGGGATGGGACAGCCACAGCTTCTCTGATCTGTCCCAACAGCTCAGTCCCAACCTGTACTCTGAGGGACCAGGAATGGTCCAATGTAGTGATGCTGGGGTGGGACAGAGCAGAGAGCTGGGTCGTTACTTCTGTTAGCAGTGAAGGGCTGGGTAGCTTTGGTGGGATTAGCACGAAAGGCTTTGCACGGAAGGGTGGTTTGAGTCTTCAGATGCTTTGAACTTCTCACGTTTGAAGGAGAAGGTGTGGTAAGGTCTTTGAGACAGTGTCAGTAAAAAAACCCAACAGACTCAAACACTAAAGTTATTGCATGGCTGTTATGTGCTAATAGGATTTACTTTCTGCAAAGCTTTTGATGAGAAGGAAAAAGAACTATCTCAAAGGACCCACAGGTATTTTGGCAAAGGCTTAAGCGGAATAAAATTCAGCTGCGATCATGTTGCAGCAGGGGAAGCTTGGAGTTAACTGAGCCAGAGCAGTGAGTTTTGCTAGTGGGATGTGCGCTGCCCTCTTTCTCCTGCCTGTGCAGACGCCATAGAATCATAGAAAGGTTCATGTTGGAAGGGACCTTAAAGACCATCCAGTCCCACCCCCTGCCCTGGGCTAGATACCTCCCACCAGACCAGGTTGCTCCAAGCCCCATCCAGCCTGGCCTTGAACCCCTCCAGGGATGGGGCAGCCACAGCTTCTCTGGGCAACCTGGTCCAGGGTCTCACCACCCTCACACCAAAGGAGTTCTCCCTGAAGTCTCATCTCCATAGAATCATAGAATGGATAGAGTTGGAAGGGACCTTGAAGATCATTGAGTTCCAACCCCCCTGCCATGGGCAGGGACACCTCCCACCACACCAGGTTGCTCCAAGCCCCATCCAGCCTGGCCTTAGATACTTCCCGTCTCCCTGCCATCTCTCCCCTTTCAGTGTCAAACCCTTCCCTCTCATCCTAGGTCTCCTCTCCCTGACCAAGAGTCTCTCCCCATCTCTCTTGGAGACCCTTGACTGACTGGAAGGGGCTCTAAGGTCTCCCAGGAGTCTTCTCTTCTCCAGGCTGACCCACCTCAACTCTTTCTCGTGTCCCTGGGTTCTGTCCCTTTTGGAAAGAGGAGGGATCTCCTCGATGAGAGGAGGAAAGGGAATGGATGGCAGCGGGTCTGTGGGCTTTCCCAGGAAGGTTCTTGTAAAGCTTGCAGGTCTCTTACTATCCCAGCTGGGACTTGAATTTGTGGTCCAGGTGTGAACTTCTGCACTTTGCTCCTATTTCCTCAGGGCGTTGGGGCTCTTGGGAGTGATGGAGCAGCGCGGTGAAAGCATGGTCCTGTGGAGGGAGGTGGAAGAAGAAGGAGGCAGGTTCAGCTTTTGTGGATTTGAGGGGAAGGGGCGCGGGGAAGGCTTCCTTCCTGGGGAAAAGGGCTGGCGTAAGGCACCTCGGGGAAAATTCAAACAAAGCAGTTTCTCTTCCCTTCTGCCTCGGGGTGGGAACATGATGTCAGGGTAGCCCTGAGCCTTCCCAAAGAGTATGGTATTTCCTTTATTTTTTAACCCCCCCCCCCCTTTCGTTTTTCTTGTCATAAACTTCTTGGGGGTATGGTGGGGGGATCGGTTAATACACTTTATTGTTAAATCTCTCAAACAATGCTGCTTCCCTTTCCTTGGAGCCATTGTTCCCAGCACGACGGACTCTTCCTTCCTTTTCCTCTCCATCATGGGAAGCGCTTTCTTGATGATGTATGGGCTCAGCTTTAGGCTCTGGTTTACTTGCCTTTGTCCTGCTCGGGTCCCTCTAATTCTTGTGTCATTTCTGCCAGGGTCCTTGTCACAGGGTCCACAAAACCAGCTGTTGTAGTGCTGATAGAGGAGAGAATTGGGTACCACAGCAACGTCTACCAGCCAGAGAGATGGGACTGCAAGATCTTAGCAGGCTTCAGAGCACCCTGGAGATTCCTTCCCTCAGGTTGATGTAGCCTCCTCTTGGCAGGGCTGCTCTGGAAAAGCTGATACTTCTTGTGATCAGTCCAATCTCAAAGTCTTTTGACTTCATCCATTTGAGGGACCATGACTTGATTTATCAATATTGTTTTTAATTGTAGTGGGTCTTTTTTTTTTTTTTTTCATCTGTAATACCCAAGAATCTCTTTGATTCTTCCTGTGTCAGGCTTTACGTCTTCTCTTTCTGGACCAGACTCGGAGCAGAAGAGGTGAAGCCAAACTGGCCAGTGGGTCTGAGCAGCTGTCAGTGAGGTGGCTGAATGGAGACAGACACCCATTTCTCCATCTGGGACAGGAGAAGGTGTCCATCTCTGACCAGCCAGTGTTTTGCAAATAATTAGATGAAAGGCTAAAGCCATCCGAATTCCTACTTTTGAAGTCTCTCAACCCTGTGTATCATCTGCTATACTAAAAATTAGTAGACTTGTCTTGAATGCTATTGATAAGAAGGATGTGGACCTGTTGGAGTGGGGCCAGAGGAGGCCATGATGATGCTGGGAGGGCTGGAGACCCCTGCTGTGAGGTTTGAGAGACTTTGGGGGGTTCAGCCTGGAGAAGGCTGTGGGGAGACCTCGGAGCCTCTTCCAATCTCTCAAGGGAGACTATAGAAATGCTAGGGGCAGATTTTTTTAGCAGGGCCTGATGGGATAGGACAAGATGTAATGACTTTAAAGTGAAAGAGGGGAGATTTAGATTAGATATAAGAGAAATATGTTTTATGCTGAGGGTGGTGAGACCTCCAGGTTGCTCAGGGAGGTGATAGATGCTCCATCCCTGGAAATTATAGAATGGTTAGAGTTGGAAGAGACCTTCAAGATCATCCAGTTCGAACCCCCTGCCATGGGCAGGGACACCTCCCACCACACCAGGTTGCTCCAAGCCCCATCCAGCCTGGCCTTGACCCCCTCCAGGGATGGAGCAGCCACAGCTTCTCTTGGCAGAATATTCCAGATCAGGTTGGATGGGGCTTTGATTAACGTGATCTATTTGAAGCTATCCCTGCCCATGGCAGAGCTGGATGGCAATTAAATGTCCCTTCCAACTCAAACCATTCTATGGTAACTTTGGCTTTGTTCTCCAAGAGCATTTCCAATGAAAATCTGTCCTGAATCAGGCTTTGAGAGAGCAGCACGAGACAGAAACTTAGCTGTTCATGAAACCTTTGCTGTGGATGCATGGGTTGACGTGGACCTGAGCAATTCATGGTGTGCCATACGCAGAAATAATAAGCCCTTGGATATTAGAGGCTTAAGGATGTAAGTATCCACCTGATTATGCAGTTACTTTGCTATGACCTACTTCTTTTTCAAAATATCCTCTAGATTCCACGGCACAGCAGATAAATGCTGAAAGGATCTGGAAGTTCTTATCAGAAGAACTTCCTGCAGGGAGCTGTTGGTGATTTATACAAGGAAGGAAGAGGAAAGGCGGCTGGTGTGAATGTTTCATGATGGGCTTTGGGTTGCTGAGCTCATGGGGTGAGCTAGGAAAGGCAGCAGCAAACTGGTGGGTTTTGCCCTCTCCTGTTAGGTGGAAATCACGTGGTCTAATTAAGCAACAGCAGTTCTGGATAATATGTTTTAAAGGGATTATATCATGCTTTGGCAGAATGGGGCACGCAGCCAGAATGCATTCATCCTCCTGATAAGGCCAACGCCTACTGTAAATGCAGTTATTAACAGTCTGAGCCTGTGTGTGATGTTCTAGTGGAAAGCTGTAACCTGAGAAGAAGCAAAGAGTTTGGAGAAGCCCGTGGTGGGTATTTAAAACCCTGTTCCCTCGGGCAGTGGCAGACTACCTTCTTGCATAGGGTAAAGAGGGTGAGCCTAAACCCTTCCAGCTGCAACTTAAGATGTGATGCAATCAAAGAATCATAGAACGGTTAGAGTTGGAAGGGACCTTCAAGATCATCCAGTTCCAACCCCCCTGCCATGGGCAGGGACACCTCCCACCACACCAGGTTGCTCCAAGCCCCATCCAGCCTGGCCTTGAACCCCTCCAGGGATGGGGCAGCTACAGCTTCTCTGGGCAACCTGGGCCAGTGTCCTACCACCCTCACAGCAAAGAATATTTTCCTAATATCCAATCTAAATCTCCCCTCTTCCAATTTAAAACCATTACACCTTGTCCTACCACTCCATTCCCTGACCAAGAGTCCCTCTCCTGCTCTCCTGGAGCTCCCTTCAGATCCTGGAAGGCTGCTCTAAGGTGTCCCTGGAGCCTTCTCTTCTCCAGGCTGAACAGCCCCAGCTCCCTCAACCTGTCTTCACAGAAGAGGTGCTCCAGCCCTCTCATCTTTGTGGCCCTCCATTGTACCCATTCCAACAGGTCCATGTCTTTTCTCTGTTGAGGACTCCAGAGCTGGACACAGGACTCGAGGTGAGATCACACAAGTGCAGAGTAGAGGGGGAGAATCACCTCCTGTGATTGATATAATTGGGTTTCGAAGACTGTCCTGGTGTCCAGGCTCTGTCCTGGGGCATTGGGATGGTGCACATCTGTCCTTCTGGGTGTAGCTTTTTTTTGGAGCCGGATCCTGCAGCCTCGTGCAGTTCATCGTCCTCTCTCCACTCTCATTCCCCAAACTGCAGAACAGCAATAAAGTGCTGCAGGACCTGCTGTAGCGAGTCGGTGCATAAACACTTCCTCTAGCAAATGAGAGCCTTGGGGTTGGACTTCAGGAAGAAGCAGCAGCTGAAAAGTGAAAGCACATCTGCACTTCCCTGCTAAAAATTATTGTAGAGGAGGAGAGGGTGGTGTCTCCCTGGAGTACAAAGCTGATGAGCCTCTGAAAACTTTCCACTTGGCAGAGCTGATGTTATCTGGTGCAGTGGGGAGGACTATTCCAGTCCCCAAAATGGGGAAGGTGTAAGTATGTGACTGAGTTTCTGCATCAAAGCCAGACTCACCTTCGGGGGGCTCTTTGCTGCCATAGTTACGTTTTTTTGGATGGGAGCTTTTCTTGGAAAGCTCAGGTTGATGTGTTGGCTTGAACTGAGGGCTTTGTAGTGGAGACTTGCACAGCTGGGTGTTCTGCAGGAGCGTGGTCCTCTAAGGAAAGCAACTCATGCAGCAACGTGGAGGATGACGCCAGTATTTCTGGAAATCATGTTAGTATTTGTCTTTGATCCTAGAGTAGACTTAAATTCTAGGATATGTGGTAAGAATTGTGATAGGACCGTAACAAGTAATCAACCAACTCTAAGGATTTAACACTCTTCCAGTAGAAGATCACGAAGATGATTAGAGGGATGGAGCATTTCTGCTATGAAGGCAGGCTGAGGGAGCTGGGGCTGTTCAGCCTGGAGAAGAGAAGGCTCCAGAGAGACCTTCTAGCAGCCTTCCAGGATCTGAAGGGAGCTCCAGGAGAACTGGAGAGGGACTCTTGGTCAGGGAGTGGAGTGATAGGACAAGGGGTAATGGTTTTAAATTGGAAGAGGAGAGATTGAGATGAGATATTAGGGAGAAATTCTTTGCTGTGAGGGTGGTGAGGCACTGGAAGAGGTTGCCCAGAGAAGCTGTGGCTGCCCCATCCCTGGAGGGGTTCAAGGCCAGGCTGGATGGGGCTTGGAGCAACCTGGTGTGGTGGGAGGTGTCCCTGCCCGTGGCAGGGGGTTGGAACTTGATGATCTTTGGCTCTAACCATTCTATGATTCTATGAACACCACCTTCTCCTTCTAGTACAGTCCACAGGCTAAGTCTGGGATCCAGTTATTCACTGGAAGGCTCCAACTTTGTCTAGGAATGTGAAACTCGAGTCATCTGGCTTCAGTGGCATTGCCCATGGTTTGATTGAATTGTTTCTAAATTCCCTTGATCTTCTGGTTGCCTTTACAAAGCCAATGTAGCTAATGAGAAATGGGGAGGAGGGAGTGACTTTTCCATTGTCAAAGCAAGAATCCTTCAAAAAACCAAAGATGGCAGAGTCGTTCTAGTTCATATGTCAACTCTGTATTTGTGGAGTCATCACTTCTGGTTTTAAAGGAATCTTTTGGGGTGAATGTTAAACTTACCCTCTCTAACCTCCTTCCTCCTCACATATCAAGGGGGACCAGAAATACCAAGGGACTAGCCGAGGCATCAAATGGTCCAGATAAGGTGGAACCTCATCTAAACATGATCTAAAGTTTAATTTCTTTAGAGAAGTAAATCAACAGGTTGCAGGCATGTGAATATGTTTCCTGGCTTTCATGTGACTTCCTGTATGAGTGGAGGAGAAGGTACTGGATTCTCCAGGCTGTGGAGATGAGTGTAGGATCTGCAGTGGTTTCCCACCTCTGATCATGTTTCTTTCTCATGTCCCACATTATGGCCAAGCTCAGTACCAACCAGCCTGGGTTGTGGAAGTGATGAGGGGCTTTAGCTCGTGGGAGAGGTTGATGGATGGTTGTTACATGGAGCAACCTGTGGGAAGGTGAGAGCACCTTCTGGGTTTACTGGAATGGAAATTACCTTCTAGCACATGTTTTGCCCTCCAAAAATATCAGGCTAAATCTGGATTGTGGAGGTGCTATAGAGCAAATTTAACTTTTTTTTTGAATGCTTACCTAACTGGCCATGGGTGTCTGGTGGACAACAGGATGAGCCAGCAACGTGTCCTTGTGGCCAAGAAGCCCAATGGCATCCTGGGGGCCTATCAAGAAGAGTGTGACCAGCAGGTGGAGGGAGGTCATCCTGCCCCTCTGCTCTGCCCTGCCCTGGGGAGGACCTAGCTGGAGCTCTGGGTCCAGTTCTGGGCTCTCCAATTTCAGGACAACAGGGAACTGCTGGAGAGGGTACAGCAGAGGACCACCAAGATGATAAGGCGCCTGGAGCATCTCTGTGCTGAGGAAAGGCTGAGGGAGTTGGGGCTTTTTAGTCTGGAGAAGAGAAGGGTAAGGGGGGATCTGATCAACACCTAGAGATCCTTCAAGGGTGGGTGTCAGGAGGATGGGGCCAGGCTTTTTCCAGTGGTGCCCAGTGACAAGACAAGAGGAAATGGGTACGAACTTGAGCATAAGAAATTCCATCTAAATGTGAGGAGCATTTTCTTTACTCTGAGGATGGCAGAACA
Organism: Pedionomus torquatus; assembly: GCA_013398155.1. Lineage (NCBI taxonomy): Eukaryota > Metazoa > Chordata > Aves > Charadriiformes > Pedionomidae > Pedionomus > Pedionomus torquatus. Next base: position 3,825 of record VZRU01005195.1, on the reverse strand, counting down.
CTGGGAGAGGCTGCCCAGAGAAGTGGGGGAGTCTCCACCTCTGGAGACATTCAAACCCCACCTGGACACGTTCCTGTGGGACCTGCTCTGGGTGGACCTGCTCTGGCAGGGGGTTGGACTAGATGATCTCCAGAGGTCCCTTCCAACCCCAGATCATCCAGCAGTTCTGTACCAGGTGCCTGCCTTCCCATGTGTGCAGGAATCGAGGCTGTTTGGTGTCTTAAATAATTGAAACCAATGCAAATTCTCACTCTGGCTTCTCCTGTGAGCTGTTAGGTAGGCATCCATTGTTGTTCCTCTTTACTTTTTTACTAAAATGGGCAAATAATAATCTTTTTTTGTGCCTTTCTCAAAGCACATGGAGATCAGGAATTGCAAGTAATCCTCTGAAATGATTATTGACTGAGGATTGCTTGGAAATGATGTTGTTTGCTGACTGGACAGATAAGATCCTGAAAGAGTGCAAGCTGAGCTGTACCTGAGCATCTGTCCTTGCCCTATTCGCTGTCGCTTCAAGGCTTTACCTGCATCTGCAGTGGTCGAAAGCCAGATGTATTTTTAGACAAGGTTTAAATAGACACTGTTTAATGCTGTCTCATGGGGACAAGAGTGGATGTTGTACAGAGGACTCTCCTCTTGTACTGAGAGCTCGTTTGGGCATTGTGGGAAGCCCAGAGAGGATGGTGATGTGGTGGGAGCTGGGTCTGAGGTGGCTGCAGTACCTAAAATGCTACCCCTGATGCTACTGGGTAAAGCTGTTAGGTTGTTCTTTGTTTCCTTATCACTGCTTTTAATTTAAAAAAAAATAATAATGAGAAACTATTGAGAAATATTCAGGAAATGGCAAGTCTCTCTTTAGCAGGGGTCCAGACACTGAAATGATGGCCTGGTGTTGGCCAGGCTGGAGAATCTGGAGCTCAAGACACCTCATGGTTGACTTCTTCTGGGACGTGGGTTGAAGTTTCCCCCTTCCCTCCTCTTGGGAGGAAATAATGTGTTCTCTAAGAAAACCCTCCCTGCAGGAAATGTCAGAAGTTTGGAGAGAAGTCCTATAGAGACCAAATTGGGTACACTTCTAAGCACTGTAGATACAGCTCTGCTCTTGTGTAAGAGATGGACTCTTCTCATTGATTCCCGGTGACAGGATGAGGGGCAACGGGCACAAGCTGAAACATGGGAAGTTCCTTTCAAATATGAATGAATGTTCAAATATTCGTAATATATAAAATATAATTCAAATATTCAGCCTGGAAAAGAGAAGGCTCTGGGGAGACCTTCTAGCAGCCTTCTAGCATCTGAAGGGAGCTCCAGGAGAGCTGGAGAGGGACTCTTGGTCAGGAAGTGTAGTGACAGGACAAAGGGTAATGGTTTTAAACTGGAAGGGGGGAGATTTAGATTGGATATTAGGAAGATCTTCTTTGCTGTGAGGGTNTGAGGAGAAACTTCTTTCCTATGAGGGTGCCAGAGCCCTGGCAGAGGCTGCCCAGGGAGGGTGTGGAGTCCCCTTCTCCGGAGACCTTCAGGCCCCGCCTGGATGCCATCCTGAGTGCTGTGCTCTGGGCAACCCTGCTTTAGGAGAGGGTTGGACTGGAGGATTTCTAGAGGTCCCTTCCACCTCTGACAATTGTATGATTCTGTAATAACATTACTGGCCTGTCCAGAAATGTCAAATCCATCTCCAAGACAAGCTCCCGTGTAATTTGCAGGAGCCCAGAGATTGCTGGAGCCTGTTGTGAATCAGAAATGCGCGGCGGATACAGCTGTAGTAATGTCGTTTTTCTCAAGTGCTGATCCGCTTCCTTCCTTTCCAGTTCCTCAAAAGGAAAACAAGTCAGTTGATTTAGGCACCAGAATGCGCTGCTGACTCTGCACAAGTTGGTTGCTTTTCTCTTGCATCCTTCATTTTTTTTTTTTTTATTTTTCCTTTCTTTTTTTTTCTTTTATTTTTCTTTCCTTAGCTGAATTGCCCCAGAGTTTGGGCCCCAGGAAAAGTAATTCTGGAAAGTCCTCAGAGCCAAGCTGACCCAGAGGCCTAGAGAAGAGAGGAGGAACAGAGTCTATGCTTAAAGATACGTTGTCCATCAGATACGTGCTTCCAGTCTCCAACCTTGTTGCTTAGAGACCTCGTGTAAAAATTACATCTCTGTTTAATTACAAATAGTTTGTTGGGTTGGTTATTTATTTATTTATTTATTCCCACTAGGTCTTGGTGGAATTTGCTGTTGAAAGCATATCCCCCATGAAAAGTCTATAAATACTCACCTCTGCGTCCTATTGTGGAATTATAGAGTCATTTTGGTTGGAGAAGACCCATAAGATCACTGTGATCTATGCTGAGGAGTTTTGCAAGTGGGCTGACTGGTGACCATCTCTGTGTGTTGGACCTGTCACTCTTGGTGGAACCACCTTGTGAAGAGCACAGGAGGCTCCTTCACCTCCTGGTGTGAGTTCTGGGCTCCTGTTCTCTGCCACGTTTCTGCATATTGGTCCCTAGGCGGACCATGTGCAAAGCCACCAGCCTTAGCTTGGTGCTACAGAACGCTGTGGAAGACATTGGAATCATGGAATCGTTCATTAGAGTTGGAAGGGACCTTCAAGATCATTTAGTTCCAACCTCCCTGCCATGGGCAGGGACACCTCCCACCACATCAGGTTGCTCCAAGCCCCATCCAGCCTGGCCTTGAACCCCTCCAGGGATGGGGCAGCCACAGCTTCTCTGGCCAACCTGTCCCAGTGCCTCACCACCCTCAGAGGAAAGAATTTCTTCCTAATATCCAATATAAATCTCCCCTCTTCCAGTTTAAAACCATTACCTGTTTTCCTGTCACTCCACTTCTGACAAAATGTCCCTCTCCTACTCTCCTGTAGCCTCCCTTCAGCGCATGTTCCTTCAGTGTCATGTCCCTTGAGACCAGGACAGTGAAGAAGGTGGATGGGGCAGGTCTCTGCTGCTGCCATCAGGGTGGCTGCAGCTCCTGTTCAGCCTGACCTTGACTGTTTCAATCCCCCCCGTTTAATCCCTGTGCTTATTCCAACCCGGTGTCAACAGAGAACGTCTGAGCAGAGATTAGCGGCAGATGAATGAGGCTGCCTGCAAAAGCGTGGAGAAAAAAAAAAAATCAAAGGTTTTATAGAGCTGAAAATTAGCTCCAAATTCTTTGTTTTGGTGTGGGGTTTCTCTTTTTCTTTTAGTATTATTTTTCATAAACCTTTGTGTTCTGAACCAGTTACCGAAGAGCTACCTCAAGGGTTGTAGTGCAGAGGGATACCAAATACCAGAACCCCTTCTCCTCCCTGCATAGGACCATCCTGGTGTGCCAGAGGCCCTCCTTCTCCCCGTGTAGAACCATCCTGGTGTGCCAGAAGCCCTCCTTCTCCCCGTGTAGAACCATCCTGGTGTGCCAGAAGCCCTCCTTCTCCCCGCGTAGGACCATCCTGGTGTGCCAGAACCCTTCCTTCATCCCTGCATATAGAACCATCCAGGTTCTCTGCTGGCCTCCTGCATCACTGCTGGCACGGGCCAGGTGCCTTTGAGGTGACATCTGTGGGGTGGCCCTGACCACTTGTCTCGCTCTGATTTATCTGTGCTTAATGTGTTTGTAGAGTCGAGCCTGTTCTGCTAATAATAGCCAGCTTTGTAGGAGATAAGCATCAGGCTGACTTCATCTGTGCCCATCACATTTGGCCCGAGAGGAGCTTATTAGCTTGTGTTTGCTACTGTGGCGTGCATGAAACTAAGAGAGGGAAAATACTCCTGTGTTGAGTCCTCCACATAGAGAGGACATAGACCTGTTGGAACGAGTCCAGCGGAGGGTCATGAGGATG
>VZRU01005194.1:40200-74736 GCA_013398155.1 Pedionomus torquatus | reverse complement strand
GGGGGGGTGTTTTTTGTTGTTTTTGTTGTTTTTTTTTGTTTGTTTTATTTTTTGCAATCTGAATGCAAGGTGACAAAGACTACTTAAGCAATGTTATGACAATATCTAACCTGTATGGAACAGGATATGTTCTCAAGGTAATACTTTTTAAAATGCATCCAGGAATAGTTTAAGCTAATCAAGGTTAGACTATAGAAGCAATCTCTGTTCTGTCATTAGCTCTTTATGGTTGACTAGTTTTAACATTTGGAATTGCTGCCTGGGTAAGAATGCATTGAATTATTTTCTGCAGTGTTGTCTATCTTGATATAGTGCTAATTTTGTTATTCTTGCATATGATGTATTCAAGTTGGCATGAATGTGAAAGACATAATTCTCATTACCTGTGCTAAGCCAGGCAGTGAGGGAAACAAGCTTGACTAAATGCTTGGATTTCAGTCAATGGTGCAGCGAACTAATGCTGGTTCTGAAAATGAAAACTTACTGTATACTCATCAGCTGAAAATGTTATGAGGTTTAAGAATCAAAATTTAAAGGAAGAAACCGAGGACACTGGCAAATTAACCCTCTTCAGCTTAAAAGCTTCAGAAAGAAAATTCCTGTGAATAGTAAAGGTACTTGTCACTAATAACAATTGATGATTTTATGCTGAAGGACGTATTGTGTAGCACTTTTATTTTTGTGTTGATGCACTCCTTGGCAGCAGCAGACAATAAAATGGATAGAAATGTTCAGTACCAATAGCTGCTTCAAGAACTCTAGTAGGTCAGTTTTTCAGAATATGCTTTAAAACTAAGAAAGTTGCAACAGCAAGAGTTACAGTTGTCCTTGAGAACTTGATACCAACTTTGAACTCCTTGCTTTCACTGCAGTATGTAATTGTCCCACTGTGTTTATGGACTGGCAGTATTCTTATTTAGAGCATTGTCCAGCTCTTGGAAACAAGCTATTCCCATTTGTGTAGCTCAGCTGCTCCTATAGCTTAAAAGCATTATTCCCCCCCGCCCCCCCCGCTATTTATTAGCACGTGTGGCAGCTTAAGTGGCTCTTGTCAACAATTAGCAATTTAGAAAAGAGGCAATCTTCATTTGTGATATTGTAATGGAAATGATTTTTAAACAAGCTTCTGGTGTGTTTCGTAAAATATAAAGGGATATCTCTAAAATATATTCTGTGAGGTTGAAAACAATTCAAAGAGTAATTTGTGCTCTACAACAGATCAAGATGGAATACAATGCTAACATTTTTTTCAACTTACTCGGAAGACCAACTTTTTCTTGTGCTCACCAGCAAAGTTATGCCCCACATAAATTCTGGTGGTTATAACAATACTGTTTTACAAAAGTAGTCATGATATAGAGCAAAGGGGGCAGCATTAGAACAAGTAAAATGTGTAACAAGTAAAATGTGTCAACTGTAAAATGAAGGGTAAGAGAGAGAAAAGGGGCTTAATTTTCAGCAGTTCCAGCAATATTTTTTTCTGAAAATATTCACTTTTCTCAAACTCTTGCAGCGTTTTTTAAAAAGAGCAAGAAATTCTGTCACCACTGAAACTAATTGGTAAAACACCATTCCTGCATGATCAGGGTTTGACCCCTAGTGTCCTCATACACTGCTGACCATGGTCTATGGGGAAATTAGATTTGCACATTCTAACAGTAGAGATTTACAAATAGCTTTCTGAATAACTACCTAAATCCAGAACACATTCAAGATCACAAAGTGTTCAGTAAAACAGGGAAGGGGGTAACTGAATGGATGTCTCTCCAGAGTACTTGATATGCAGCTTTAATTGGGAAACATACAGAGAAAATCACACTGTGTGACAGTCATACTTCCACAGTCTGAAAGCACATAAAATAAGTAGCTGTGACCTAAAATAGGTTAACAGGCAGCCTTTTTGCGAAGAATACAGTCTGTATGTGTGTCTCCCTCTCTGTAAAAACAGCCACCTCTCAGTATATGTGACTGCAAAGAGCTCTGTAAAGCAAATATATATTTTTTTTGGTAAAAGTTGGAGCATGAAAAAAGATTACTTGAACAAACTTTTATCCATCTACTTTAATGTATACCTGTTTGCTATGTGCAGGTGAAATCAGCCTCAAACCTATTCAATTTTTCTCACACTCTTACCATTCTCTCACTTGACAGTACAACTTTAAGTTGTTCATAGGTAACTCCAGAGGTTACTTTGTTTACATGAAGGGAGAGCACGCATACTTTACAGACTATCTGTCTTTTTGAAGCAGAGCAACTAAAAATATTTAATTGCTATAATTTATATGCATCATTACATGCATAATATGTATATAATTTAGGTGTAGAGAAGGAGAGGAAAATCCCTTTAGAGGGGAAGCAGGAAAATTGAGAGCTGAGCTATCAAGATGTGAGAGAAGACTGCAAATTTTAATGTCATACTTTCCCTTTTCATGTTAATCATTTCTAATTTATGAGCCTATTTCTTGTGGAAAGGTTAGTCCTAATCCAAAACTCTGTTTCAAGAAGAGACCTGAAAGGTAGAGTACAAGTATGATGGACTATGTGGGGAAATAATTTGACATGTTCTGCGTATACGGTACATCTTCTTGTATACCATGTCTTCCTAGCACTGTGTAGTTTACTTGGTTTCTTTTCTATGGTTTATTTTCCAAAAGTCAGTGATGTCATTCCTGATTGCTATAATAGTAGCTCAGTGTCAACAGTTTACCAAACAAATATATAAATCCATGAGACCAAAAGGTCTCGTCATGGCTCTGTAAGGGTGTTCCTGTCCTGAAAGTTTCTAGACACAATTAGAAATGCTACTGGTATAAAGCTTTCATTGAATTCCATAAATTGTCCTGTCCTGTAAACCTTTATTAAACTGGAGGAAAAGGTGACCTACTTCATAAACAAAGAATGGACTGCACTGAGCAGCTTGGAAAACATGTCAAAGAAAGCTATGGCTTTGTTTTTATTATTTTATTATTATTTATAGTTTCTAACCATATTAAAATACTGCCCTGCAACATTTCCTTGTGCTAGCCTGTGGCCCAGAATTAGAATAGTGTAACATAATCTTTTATCCTATCCCATGCCTTTTTTTCTTTCTTAAGTTTGATTTCTTTTTCTGAAAAAAATATTCAATCTTCCAGGGTCTTTCAAACAATGCAAAAATATATTGTAGGTAAACTGAGAATACTTAAACAAAATATTTGAGTTAGGAAAATATTCAAGAGGTAAATGTCTTTAATTTCCAAACTGATTTGTCTTTACGTTGAGACTGTGGGCTATGAATCAATGTTATTGATTATGCTTCTTGGTTTTCAAGTAACTTTGTTTTAAAACAGGATAATTGTTTTAGTTGTAGTTGTTTTCTAAAGGACACTGACATCCCAAGATAGCTGCCTTAGGTTTAATAAATATATGCACAAACAACTAGCAGATGTATTTTAGCCTTTATCTACAGTTGTAGTAAACAGTGAATATGTGCTATGTTAAGACCTAAATTAGTCTTTTGTGCCATTGGAATTTTTTGCTTTAATGAAACATCAATTCACTTGGCATTTTTATTAACAGCCACTACTTTTCTTTATTTCTAATGAAGCAAGATCTTACACTATATTACCTTTTTTGCCTACTATTTTTGGGGTGTCATTGTGGCTTTGAAAACCAATTTACTTCACATTGCACCTCTACCGCCAGTTTGATCAAAAAAGGCTTGATTATATACAGAAATATAATAGATGCACAGGTGAAAAGACACTCATGTTAGAGAACATGTAGATTACAGTAGAGGGTAATATAACCAACTGAGCAGAGTCTGTTGTCAGAGCTATAAGAAGAGCTGTATTTAGATGTTTATAGTTGCAGTTTTGATACTTTGTCTTGAAAAAAAAAAATAAAATTCTGAAATGAATCAATACATTATTCTGTCTCCTGGTCTGAATACCTCTGTCAGGGTATCTTTGTTCCATTTTGAGATGTATTTGGTAGGGATGACTTTGCAGAACCATTCACTCTCAGGTTGTGGTTTGTGTCATTCTGTATGGCACTAGCAGTAGTAAATTGGTTACTTTCTAAGTTTCTTGCTGTTAGAGGTGAAAGAGACAAACTCGTATGCTATGTAGGATTGTAAAAGTTACAGAGGAATGCAGTTTCTTAGAGGAATTAATTTCCTGCTTTGGTAGAAAAGGATAAAAGGATCAAAGAAACTGTAAAAGATAACCCATCCATATGCTTTTACATGTGGCTTCCTAAAGATATTAGTATAATAGTATAAATATAGTATAGTATAAAGTATAATAGGACAGCAGACCAGATAAAATGGAAGATTCTCATCATCATCATCAACAAAATCCAGCTACTGCAAACTAGGAATTTATTTGGAATGATGGTAGATGCAATCGCATAGCCATTCTTTTTAAAGTTCATTTTCCCATATTATGGATGCAGACAGATATCCAAATGCTTCTTCCGCAAAAGCATGGGTGAAGAAAATAGGCAGACAAATTTTAATTAAACTTTATTAAATTTTTAAATAGATGAGAGCTATAAGGCATTCTTGTTAAAGTTTGACATCAAATGATTTCAGGATTTTTCCAGGTTAGGAGTAATTAGTTTATAATAAGGCCAGAAAAAACAATCAGCTTAAAAGCTGACGTTATCTATTCTTTTGTTTGCTGTACTACATACTGTTTGAAGAAAATTAATCAGTTCACCCCATGTTCTGTGCTGCAAATATAAAGGCTATGAAGGCCTCTTAATCTAAATCTGAAATACTCTTGCTATTACTGAAATTGAATCTGCTGTGACCTGTCATCAAGTAGATGCACTAGGCTCATTCTTTTTACTTTATAACATCTGTAATTTTCCCATTAGTTAAACAGGCCAAGGAGCTTGCAGTGTTAATTTGCTTAGTAAGCACTTTGTGTAGTGTGCAAATATTGAGTGAACTCCTTTCCGTGCATACCCTTGCACTAGTCTATACAGGAATGGGGCAGGAGTGGGTGTGGGAGGGTACTGGGCACACATAGGGATAGCAGGATTAGTCACACATGGGATAGCAGTTTGCAAAAGAGATTGAAGCACTGGTGGTGGGCATTTTTCCTTCAGAATTTTTCACCACAATAATCCACAGCAAAATGCAGTGTTTGTATTCTTGTGGTTTTTTTCTTTTTTTAAGACTTTATTTTATCAAGTTTTTTATTTTAAAACTTTAAATATTTGGCATAAACTCACCCTGGACAAGAGGTAATCTTCCTCAGTTTTAAGCTTTGAAATGACAGAGTTTTGTCTTTGTGGTATAACTTAGTCCCTAAATTTTCAAGAAGGAAAAATTCAAAATCCAATGGTTACAGTTTACTTTTTTCTCCAGACAAATTAGATAAATAAGAACTTGGGTGTTTCTTGGGCAGACTGAAGGTCTTTTAGTCTTTTATAGGTAGGTAGATCAATCTAAAACATCTAAGAAAATTACTCTTCTCCATGATATGATGTAACATGTGTCATACTTGCTGTTCTGTGAAAATGCTGGATCTATAGCTTGTTGTTGTTCTGAGGATCCTGTAAACTAAGAATCTGGATAAAATCTCAGAGTTGAATCTGTTATTTTCCAAGGAGCATTCAAAAGGAGTACGGCACTGCCTGAATCTGCAGCCACACTGTAAAACTAAGAACTAGTTGGGGTCCTGAAGAGCGCGGCAGAGAGTGACCACTTGGGATATAGTCTCAGAACTCTGTCAAACAGGAGAGGAGAGCTCTGAAACAGCACAGCCATCAAGCAAGAGTAATTTTTCCAACAGCAATCATGGAGTCTTAAAATGAACAAACAAAGCTCTAAAAAAAAAAAAAAATCTTAGAAAACCTTTTTGCTAGCTGGTTAAAATTAGCACAAAAAGTACTGAAAAGTAGGCATGGTGGTGGAAGCAAAAAGTCATTTTGCTGTTTAGTTTCATTGTGGTTAGAAATGCTTATCTATGAAGAACAAATTTGCCACCAAGCTTTTGTGTTTGACAGCCTTTTTGAAGAAGAGACATTAGCTACAGAAAAGTCTTGGGAGAGAGGGCTGTTGGTGGTGAAACAGTATTTCTCTTTCCTTTTTGGTATTTACTGGAGGTTTCAGGTCCATCACTCTCCAACTGAAGAGCTCATGCTTCTCTCCTTCCAAAGAGACTATAATCAGTAGCAGTCCATTGAACTAATTGTTTGCTTGCTTGAGTGCTTTGAAACAACAAAATTAAGAGAGAAATAGAAAGAGGCAGGCTGCCCTCTTAAAATCCCAGAAGTAACAGAGGCATTTTCTGTGTTGAAAAAGCCTGCAGCCCAAGTCTCTTTTATCTGAAACTGACATATTATTCTCTGAGTTCCTTAGAAAAGAGAAAAATTACTGGTCAGTGGGCCATTTATTTTTGTTTCTGTATGTTTAAGGAAAAAGAAACACAGTAGATATTGCCTGGCTCAAAATGAGTTATTCACTGTAGAAATTTTTTTCCCTCCATTCCTGATTCAGAGAACAAATACCAATGGTGATATTTTGGGGATGCTGTTCTCAATTTTGTTGCCCTTCCAGTTAAAATAAAATATAAACTTTTGTAACTGCCAAGTAATTGGGTATATATTACTACATGAAATAACACATTAATTATTGAAGTTCTCTCTTTGATATTTCTTTATCACACTCAGGGACTCAGCTACATACCAATGAGCAGAAATTCATATGTGGATTAGGTTTCGACCAAATTTCCTCCCTTTTGCAAAGAAACCTGCAAGTAAGTAGATACACTTCATGTTGGGTAATAGAGCAATGACTAAGAAGGCATTAAACTCTAAATTTTTAGTAATTCTTGGAAGAGTTAAAGAAGACTAAACCAGCTGAGAAGCCAGTTCCTGCTCCCAGGAAGGTTCTTAAGGTGCAAATTCACTGATGTCAGTGGGTAACCTAAACAGAGGATCTGAGAGGAGAACTTAATGGCTACTGACTCTTACTCAGTAGCAATCCTAAAAACTAGATTGCAAGTATGTATACTTTCTGATTTTTGGTTGTGGCTATTGTAGTTTCTAAGGAGTAATTTTCTATTTAAAAGCACAAAACAATCAAAAAATACTTATATTGAGATAATCACTCATTTTGATGCCTGCATTTTGCTTTTATGATAGCTATCATTAAGAATTTTGTTTTGTTTTGTTATAGTAGGGGATAGAGGCTGAAACAGACTGAGAGATCTACCAACCCTCCACTAGTGTTTAAAATCCCATGAGAGGAACAGAAGGGATGGGGGGGTGGAAATATAAATGGGTGAATTAACCTGTTTTAGACAATGTAGTGGTAAAGCTGGACTAATCCTTGAGATACAGTGTAAGGATTTAGGGCTCATGCTCACTGAATGAACAGCTGTAGCAGTTTGAGATGTTACTACCCTTTGGCAGAGTTGCCATCCCCAGAGCAGACAAGATTTGTCTCATTGTCCTGCATTTTGATGTGAACTGCTTCATCAGAGGTGAACAGAAGCTTTTGCCCTGTGAAGGGGACTGCACACTCGTGCTCCCCTGGTGGCACCACAGCCTTGCAGGGTCACTAGCTGGAGCTGTACCAACTTGACCTATAACAGCACAGTTCACCACAGCCGGCCTTGCTGAAGTCTGTCATTTAACCACATTTTCCTCTCTCCTGAGCATATAATTAATTTTCATGATAAGAGTGTGCTGATGATACATGTTGTGTTGCTTTTGGTTTGTGGGTTGTTTTTCTTTCTTTTTTTTTTTTTTTTAATGGTAAATTGAAAAACAAATAACAATAATAAACAATAAAAGAAAAAATGAAAGGTACATACAGGTATCTTACCTGTAATATGCAGAGGTTGATCTGTTACATTCAACTTAGATTTTAATTTGAAATGGTCATTTGGATTAGGCTTCATCAACAGCAGTGTTCTTGAACAAGTGGAAATTTGGAAGGGATCCATTTTGTGCACTGCTTATTTGACTTCTATGTTGATGAATTAAGCAAGTAGGGTAGAAGAACTATGAAAGGATACAAGTGTCAGTGTGTGCCAGCTGTGAACACATCTTTGAGGCTCATACTTTGTACTCTTGATGTATATATCTGTCTGTATTAAAAATATCTGTGATTTGGATAGCTGTGAAATTCCACAAAGAAATGAAAAGCTTGATGCAAACATGATTTTCTTAGTAGCATAACTTTCATCTGCTTTAATTTACCAAGTTTTCTTGTAATTAGTGGAGAAATTCTCCACTTGGTGTTGACATGAGGGCAGGGTGCAGGATTTATATTCATCTATTGGAAAACCTGAAGTCTCTGAACATGTTTCACAGATCAGTGGAGCAAAGTGACTTTTGTGGAATTGCTGCAAATAAGATGAGAATCAAACCTGCTATCTGGAGAATTAGATCTCAGAATAGGTTTTACTCTGAGCTTGCACTCTATTTTGCAGAATCTGGTCTAAACATATACCTCCTCACTAAAGTCTCTTATCCTCCTAGATATTTATGAAAAGCAGTCAGAGTGAACAGTATGTACCTATCTAAAGGCTGATTTAATCCTTAAGGAAGTTATGTCTGGTTTTAGATTTCAGGATGTTCTCAAAAGATTGTTTTCCAGTTTGTAAAAATACTGCAAAAAGAAAGCAAAGATGGAACTCACTGGCTAGTAAGTTCTCCAATATGCCTAAATGCAAGTCTGTAATCTTTTCCCATATTTAACACAAAAAACAAAGTGCTTTTCAGTGCAATTATATGCATCTAACTACATACATTTTTCCGCAATTGTAAACTCTATGTTGTTGATATAGCTGTGGCAAGCATTCATTCGTTTTCTTCATCTGAATTTTTAAAATAGGGTTCAAATGATGAGTGGGCAGAGCACTGTGCAACAGCAGAAATTTGTTATCTGTCAGTATCTTTTCTGCACTGGAGCACTGTCACCAGCAGTGATACACCATTAGATATGGGGCACAGTAGGGTGCTCAGTGAAGTGTTGGGAGTGTAATCAGCACAGTCCTGTTTTACAAGGGAGGCCGTTTCCCAAGGTCCTACTACATGCTCAGGAGACTCATGGTGTTTAAAGACGAAGGACAAAGCTTAGCTGCTTACGGGAGGGTTGTGTTCAGCTGTAACTCTCTGCTGAACCTTCCCTGGGGGATTTATGTAAGGCTACTCCTAACACTCAAACTCCTCTATGTGTGTGCATGAATGTACTATAGACATAATGGAATTCTGCTATGCTCATTATATAACTTAAGGTGACTGGTGGGACCATTACCTTACGACATGGACTCTATTTCACTGCTGGAGATCAAGAGAAGTCTTGCATCAAAAGAAGTGTGACCAGCAGGTCATGGGAAGTGATTCTCCCCCTCTACTCTGTGTTCGTGAGACCCCACCTGGAGCACTGTGTCCAGCTCTGGAGTCTTCAACTTAGAAAGGACATAGAACTGTTGGAATGGGTCCAGCGGAGGGCCGCAAAGATGATTAGAGGGATGGAGCACCTCTCCTATAAGGACAGGCTGAGAGAGCTGGGGCTGTTCAGCCTGGAAAAGAGAAGGCTCCGGGGAGACCTTAGAGCAGCCTTCCAGTATGTGAAGGGAGCCTATAGGAGAGCAAGAGAGGGACTCTTTGTCAGGAAGCGTAGTGATAGGACAAGGGGTAATCGTTTTAAACTGGCAGAGGGGAGATTTAGATTGGATATTAGGAAGAAATTCTTTCCTGTGAGGGTGGTGAGGCACTGGAAGAGAAGCTGTGGATGCTCCATCCCTGGGGGTAAGGCCAGGCTGGATGTGCCTTTGAGCAACGTGGTCTAGTGGGAGGTGTCCCTGCCCATGGCAGGGGGGTTGGAACTCGATGATCTTTGAGGTCCCTTCCAACTCTAACAATTCTATGATTCTAAGAGCACCATGTGCATTTCATGGAGCTCATTGTGTGGAGGAGGGTGAGGCAAGCTCCTGCTAGTGAAATATGAGAGGGAAATCAGACCTTATTGCATTTATTGCATTGCCTTTCTTCTCTGATATCTTTGAGCAATACAAAGGTTCTGTTTCCAGTTGCTGTCTCTCTTGGGCTTTTTATTCTGTCTTCTTCTCTATGCTACTAGAGGAAGTGCAGTCTTCTGGAAATCAAAACAAACCAGATATTACTGATGAAATTACAGTTGTTCCCACTTCTTGACATCAGTGGTTCTGGTAGAAAAGAGACTTTCAATAAATGATTGCTACTATGGCTGTTGTGTTCCTCGGGATGATATAAAAAGCATGTATGCACACACCCTCATCTCACTAATGTATATTTAAAATGTCTTATGTGCAGACTCAAACTGTGCTGGATATTCTAAAAGGAACAAATGGTTAGCTTCAACAGAAAGGGTTTCTGGGGGAGGGATTACTTCAGGGCATTTTCTATTATGTTTGTTTCCTGATCTAAATACAAAGAATTCAGACCATGCTAATAATTTTCTGAAATGATTCATAATTCCTTCCCACGCTCCAATAAAACTATAGAAAAGAACACTTTCTTAAATCTGTAGGATAATTTAAACTCCTGCTAGAGTTTCTGTTAAAGAAAGCAAACCTTATCTGTTCACAAGACCTGACTTTTGGGGGGCTGGAATTTTATACTTTGGAGAGTGGAGGGGGGTTAGATTCTACTATTCTTTTCCTTTTTTTAATTTTTTCTTTTCTTTTCCTTGAACTGACAGCAAGATTCTGTCCTTGTCCTTCATGTTCATGAATCTCAAGAGAACAGCACATACCATTTCTGTGCTATTTTTACTCCTTTCTCCTGGTAATCCTTGGTACTTTCAGCCTAAATTAGGCCACCTTGAGGATTAAATAATGGCAGTATGGGAAGCCATTTCTGGAAGAAAGTCAGTTGGTTTATTTCTTTTTTTTTTTTTTTTTTTGCTGGATGAGAAAAGGGAAGTTTTTGTTCTCTGGAAAGGACTCTAGCTTTTTATCTTTGATATTCTTAAGCTATAATATGAAGGTCTGAGACACTTTTTTCACACAATATTTAATCTTAATTGCATTGATTATTTTACCATACTTTAGTGGGTAAGTGGTTAGAATTGGCTTTATATCACAAGAGAGAATAAAGTGTCTTACCAAATGCCTGTGAGTTGGCAAAAAAATTAGCTACCATTTTATTTGTGAAAAATTGCATTGCTTCAGCTACATTGCTCTAGTGATACAACCTCCTGCATGCATTTCTCTTCAGCCTGTTTATGTGTAGAGATCCCCTCATGAAAATAATAGGTTATTTATTGTGATAGAATGTTTATGGCTCCACTTCCTCTGGTTAGAAACAACCTAAGTGTGACTGAAATAGTTCAAACAATGTCCCTGGCTGTTGGCCATCTGTCAAGATTACAGCAATGACATACTTTGGCAATGAAACAGAGTCCAAAGTTGCCATTCCCTCACAGGGATCAAGCGCTTGGTACATGTCCTTCTGGAATCCCTTTGAGATTTTTTCATTATTTCAGTGGTCTTTGGATGCCTTTGAGTATAACTTTTCCTTTGAAAAAAAATCAGCTGATGAGCCTGTTTTCTTTTGCTGTTGAGAATACCAGTTGTATTTAAAACCATGTTTTTTTATATATGTATCATACATATGTGTGTATATCATGTATATATTAAAGGTCCAACAGAAAATTACAGCTAAATGCAGCTCTGTATTAAGGAGAGCAATTTCATCCTTCATCTTTAAACAGCATGGGTCTCTTGCATGTATTGCAACCTCTAGAAGCTGGCTCCCCTTCAGGTCTGTGCTCATCACACTCCAAACACCATACTGAATGCACTGAGATTAGACATGTATATGTGTGCATGTAAAAATCATAGGAAGATTGGAAAATGTGGGAATTCATGTGGGAATTCATGTGGAAATTGCCTGCAAAGTCTTGGCAAGCAGCCAGAGCAAATGGGAGAGAAAACAAATATCTTTTTTTCCAGATAGCTGTGCGGTGTTTGGTACTCCAGTCTCTCCTGAGCAGTTAGGGATGCAGTTATGTGCAGTGGAACTGTAATTCTGTGTATTTCCCCATTACCCTTAGCTCTAAATTTGTCTTCCAGCATCAGTGCTACCTGCTGAGAGTCAAGTGGGGCTCTTTACACCCATATCCACGATGATGTCTACTCTAATGAAATACATTGTGTACTTAATACTTTTGTTTTAGGGCATGAAGTCATTAGAAGGAACAGGGAGCCCAGTTCTCTGGCATCCCAGCTGAGTACTTACTTAATAAGCCCAAACTGATACTTTGTCAGCTCAGAGCAGCCAAACCTACTTTGTATTTTATTCTGTCTGGCTTTGATTTCTACCTGGATGATATTAGTGTCTAAGCTGTACCCATTTATTCTGATATATATTGGAAGTGTTTAACGCCAGGCTGGATGGGGCTTTGAGCAACCTGGTCTAGTGGGAGGTGTCCCTGCCCATGGCAGGGGGGATTGGAACTTGATGATCTTTGAGGTCCCTTCTAACTCTAACAATTCTATGATTCTCTATATATAAAGAATTTCAGCATAAATGATGCTTGAAATGGTAATCACTCATATTTCTATCCAGTTTACTTCCTAGAGGTCCTGCACTTACTGACTGCTGATCCATTGATGTTCAATTTTGCCTGGATGTCTAAATCCCTTCTGAGTGCTCTCAGTCTTGTAAACCCTAGAAGCTGTTTTGTGCTTGCAACAGCAGTAGTCTTTCAGCCTCTGGAGACCTCTCCATCCATGCAGTCAGTGTCAGGAGTAGATTATGGAGAAGCCAATTAGGACCCATACCCAACAAATTCTCCACTGAGATAAAAGAGTTGCCAGAGAGGTCTTCTTGTTTCTGCTTACAGAGATGTCTCTTAATAAGCTCCAGAAGATCTAGGAATGATTTGATTACTAGGAAGTTTCTCAAGGGGGCACTTGAAGAATTATGGAAACTTGAATTTTCAGGATGATTTTCATGCCTGCCTTGTCTGTGTGAGGCAGAGTGAGCTAAGATTTAAGTTTTTCTTGGCTGTTTCTTACTTTACCTTCTCTTTCTCTGCCTGTGAACTTGCTGCAACTGAAGGAGGAGGGGAGAAGAGGGTAAAGACACTCAGCAGAAATCAGTCAACTACATTAATACAGACATGTTTTTAAGCTGGCTTTACAGCCAAGACTTGAGGGAGGACAGGATTTTAAAGTGTCAGCAGGGCATAAGAGCTATTGTAGAGTCCAGTTGTCGCTGGGTTTGAATTCCCAAACAGATTTTTGAAATAGCATAGCATTTCATGTTTGACTTCAGCCATTTTAATCTCTAATAAGGAGGAGGAATCCAGGGCAACAGTGTCAGCTGAATTGTAGGTGAATAAAATTAAAGGCTGTGGCTGGAAGAGATTCTTTTCAGTGACATCTTCTAGAATAACCTGGTATTGCCAGGCAGGACAGCCGCCTTCTCCCTGCTCAGAGCTCCTCTTACCAAGAACAAAGGAAATGTAACTACTGTCACTGAAAAATGGTATAAGGTATTACTTAGCACTGTTCAATTATTTATTTGGTCAGTAGTATACAGAGCTATTGAGTTTTATAGCAGTGGTTTTGATGAAACTGTGACTTCCCTAAAAGGAGAATAATGGGCAGAAACTGACTTTGAGTCACCACTGGGTTAGGAACAAGAAAGACAAATACAAATAAGAAATTTTGGATGAAATTCCAAAAGTGCTAATCATCACTACTTTGTCTGTAACATCAATAGCTGTGATGCCTAAACTGTTTTACGGGGAAATTCAGTCATTATTGTGTGGTCTTTTGGAGTTCTTAGGCAGGTTTTCTGTTCCTAATCCTCATTAATTGTGTTAAATTCTAATACCTGCTTCTCAAAGGTCCAAATTTAAATGTAAAACCTGTGAATACAGTAATTACACTTCCTTCATATCTTCTCAGAACTGCAAAGAAAGCATTCAGGGACAGAAAAGGCATAAAATGAACAAGCAGGCTATAGGCACGTTTTCATGGAATTCAAAGTGCAATCATCGCTTCTGCCAGCTGAGAAGTTGTGTCTGAAGCAAATAGCTAGCCAAAATGTAGCAACCTGATAAATTTAAACATAGAAGTATAATATTTCTTCTCCCCTTCTTCCCTTCTGTCCTTTTTCAAATAAGGTTGGATTGATGAAGTGTATCACCGTGTCAGGACTGGGAGTTTCTTGCCATGTAGGATTTTACTGGTTAAAGCCAACATCAAAATATGGACTAGAAACCAGCTAAACTTTTATCTGACAAAATCAAAGTAATCTCTATGACAGTAGTGGCTTTACTCCTGGAGACAGACTGTATAGACATAAAATCCATTTAGGATTCACATTCAGGATCTGTCTGGATTCAAGTTATCTGCAGTGCTTAAGGACTTTTTTTTTCTGCCAGGACTTTTTGTGATGCAGTCATACTAAAAGTTTATATATTCTTCTAGACCTGCCAGTGAACTTGTAAAACTGATTTTCTAAACCCCTAGACTTCAACAATTTCATACTTTAAAACTTATACAAAAAATTGTTTGCATCTGCCATCTACTAGATATGTTGCCAGTTGGTATAAGCTGCATGCACAAACCTCTCAAAGAGATGAGGAAACTTTTGCAGCAGTGGGAAATATGGCAATTGCTTTGTATTTCAATTAAAAAAAAAAAAAAAAGAAAAGAAAAAAGCATACAGTTGTCTTCTTTGCTAAATGTGGTTTGGAGAGCTCGCTCTTCACTCCATCAGGCTGTCATATCAAAACAGAAAGGACTTAGAAGCATTACCCTTGATGCTGGTAAACTCAAGCTCCATTTCTACCTTCAGCAGAAATCTGGACTCAGAATGATTCTAAATGCTTTTAATTACTGCATTTTGACACAGTGCTTCTGCAGCCTGTACCTGTGGAGAGTTATTTTTTTTTCAGCACTTGGTTTAAAAAGTGTCCAGCAGATGGCGCAACGGGATTTTTGTTGGTGGTTTCTTCTGTTTTCATAGATAAATGCTTACATCTTGAGATTTCCTTTAGATTGAAATTAAATGAAGTAATTTTATATGATCTGATATAAAGCTAACATTTTTTTTTTAAATTTAATTTTAGAAACATAAATATACATGTTCTGTACTTCTTTGCTGAGGAAATCAGGTGAATTTGATATGTATTTTTGAAATACCTCCTCTTTCCTTATAAACACTTCTGAAAACAGAAGTGAATTTTTATGGAAACCATGACTTTGCTTAATCCCCATAAATGGAAGCATTCAGCCATTGTCACCCATGGTTATCACAAGGATCTGACAAAGTGGGGCTTAGAACCTCTACTTTCTCTAAGAAACAGGAGTTGCTTATGACTCTGTCTGTAGGAGAGTTACTAATTTTGTACTATATTTGCAGTTCAAAACCAGTTGGCAGGTTAAAACTACACTAAACTACACTTGATCTTCCCCAAAAGGCCAAGAAGTGACCTAGAAAAATAGTTCTTTTCTAGACTGAACAGTAATTTCCTGATGTTAATAATCAGTGCTAGACAAGACATCCCTATTTCCACTTAACAATGATTAATTACAATTAATTAGAAGACTGCTTTTTTGCACAGATAGGTAAATGGTCTACCTATTTGGTTTTGATGCAGCCCTTCTCATACAAAAACAAAGGGTTCATTTGGTGTTGGAAATTGCAGGCCCAAATGCTGCAATTTGGCCAGTTTTCTACAGAATACCTGAGATATCACTGGTTATGAGCAGAGTTGATCACATCCCAGGAACCTTTACAATTCTTACTCAAAAACTGCTAAAAACCAAAAAGAACCCAACCCAAACCAAAAACCTGCAAATATTCATATATATGTATGTATGTTGGGGTCACAATTAGCAGAAATCAGAATAATAGAATATCTTAGTAACAGAGCAGTACAAAGATGATATGAATTAGTTTTTCCTCTCTGATTCTTTTAAAATGGGCCCATCAGTTTGTCAAAATTTCTGAGAGGTTGCATCATTGAAAAATGCGTGCTGAGGAATCTGAGTTGTAAAGATCTGCAGAGGCTTGAATCCCCCTGCAGCATATGCTTCTCCTATGTTCTTTTACTCAATTTCTGACTAAGTTACACAAATTTAGCTTTAGAGCCAGAAGTGATGACTAAGGAGAAAAAGATGTTGTCTTTGGAGATAAAAGTCAAACTGTATCTAGAAGAGCATCAACAAATTCCTCCCAGAGTTGTATGGACTCGCTTCAGCAATTTGCTTAGTGTTTAAAACAGCCATTAAATTACTTGCCCATCTCCTGTTAATAATAGAAAACTTCTCATAAGCTGAAGACCTGAACAATGGCAATGCCCCAAAAGTGAAATAGCTTTTATTGTAATCATGAAACCACAGTCTATAAACATTTTAAATCTCTTAAAATTGTGTTTCAAACTCTCCCTTTTGTGGACTCCTGAATGCAGTCCTAATGTGAGTGAAATGTTTCTGGGTAACTCAGGGAAATGTAATCAGATTCAATTTAATACCAAAGTGCAACAAACGTGGATCAGTGACTGCAGCAATTGATTAGTCAGGAAAAATAAAACCCAACTCAATGGCTTGCAGAGTTGTGCCACTTAGTAGATACTCTTCTAATACTCAGAAATCAAGACTTTTAATCTCACATATTAATGCCCCAGAAAAACTCCAAATTATTAAATTGAACAGATTATTTGCCTACCTTTGGTTTTAAGGCTTATGAATAGCACTGCTGATTTATCTTTTAAGTAGAGGAGAGGGAGATGTATGCAGCCCATAACTTCTGACAAATCTTATGCACTGTTCTATATGAAGCATCGTATGGTTATAATTTCAAGCCTGTCATTGTCACTTAAACTCAACTTTTTACCACACCCCAGTAACTGTTAGGAAAGCATATCCAGGATTTCACTATAAACACATAGTAACTTCAGAGATAATACACTGCCAGAGTTTTAAATATATTTTATATCCATAGAGCAAAGCTGGAAGCAGTGAACAAAAGTAATCACTGTGCATTATTCTTTATCTTTTTGCATTTAATAGTCTGATTTGAATTCTGAATGATTTGACTAAGCAGCAATGCTGCAAGACTAGGACCCCTTCGGTCTCTTTTTCATGTTTTGATTTAGAATTCTAATCTTTAAATAACTTTCCTGATGCCAACTGAGTTAGCCTTGCAACTGTTTAAATAAATATTAGCTAACTTGTAAATGGAAAATATTTTAAAATTTCCCCTTCTGAAACCTTGTGTTTTATAAAACCTTGGTTTTTATAAAGCTGTTTTCTTCTAACTGAAATACATGCTGCATTCACAAAATCCCCTCCCTTTTTTTTCCCAAGCAACAAGAGATTGGCATTTTCCATATACGCAAGAGCAGTAAATTATTACTATTATGATCTCTGTAGGTTTTTCAAAAAGAGTAAGGGAGTTTTTCTTTATATTATTCATATGGCCTTCACTGGAACTGATAATATGGCTCCTCCAGCCCACTGGAACTGGAGCAGGGGTGGAATGGACAAATTGATCTCATAGGCTGGGTCTTGCCTGAGACTGCCCTCTCCTACATGTCCTGATGCCGTTATAGGACCTGGAAGAAAGAAAGCAGAAGAGATTTACTGAAGAGGCTTACAGTCAGGGCTACACAGATTACAGCAATCATCATAATGAATTTGGTATAATACGGAATTCAGAGAAAAGGGCAAGTATCTAATCAAAATAGCATTGACTCCCAAAGGAAAGATAAAATCGGTGAGACAGGAGTGATTTTTAAAGATTTATCAGCCAATTTATTCACTTTAATTCAGACAGATTAAAGTATAAAACCTAGCTATCACCATGCAAATATCAACAGGATTAAATAATATAATCTTTGGAGACAAGTATTTAAGTCAAGTAATTTAGCCAATCAGTTAAACTTTCCTTCCCAAACACATCTTTTAGCTTGCTTATCTGCAATGCAGATCACTTGCATTCAGTTCAGCTTTGGTCTGCATGAATAATTTCCAGTAGGAGTTCAGGATTTGAAAAAAGCGAGAATGTCTGTAGAGCTCTGCAGTGGGCTAAGGAAATCGGACATCTATCTTTTGAAAAAAAAGAAAAAAGTAGTTCTGTACCTGCAGCTGTGCGATTCTATATTTATATTGGTATTTAAAATTAACCTTCTGTTTTTTTGTGGTTTTATTCCACTGAGGAGTTCATCTTGCTTGTTGCTGGCAGTGGTTGGGTTGGAGGATGGTCAGCCACTTCTTCCCCAGTTCAGGCTCAGAACAAAAAACAACCATAAATATCCTACCCTATTGATAGTTTACTAAACCTTTGCCAAATTCAGAATGAAAACTGTTAATGTAATTGCAATAGAAACCAGGGGACAAGTGAGGCCTTTGTCACCAAGTGAGGACTTTGTCACCTTGGTATGTTCAGTCCTTTCCTTTCTCCTTGTGATTTTTGCTTAAGGGTGAAGTGATCCCATCCAGTGAGCCAAGTGGCCAAGCTTTTCTCCTCATGCTTTATGTTTTTTTTTCCCAACAGGTCCCTTTGGCACTCTTGTTGAGGCAGCCTAGGGGCTGCATAAATGTGGTGGTGTCTGTATGTGGCACCTTTATTGTGGCCAGGCGATGTGATGTGTATGAGGAGCTATAGGATTGGTATGTGCATTTGTTCTGCCTTGAATGCAAATGGGTTTTGGTGTTCAGCTTCAAAGTCATCAAGCCAGTTGTGACTTCTCATCCCAGTACTGGTGTGGGGAGGCAGCTCTTTTGGCTCCAGCTTCTCTTCTTCCTTCTCTCTATTTTCATTCCTGAATCACCAGCTTCCCCTTTTCTGAAGAAAAGGTTCTATTGTCTCTGAGCATTGCAGGTTTTGTTTGTTCCTTTTCTGTTATTCATATTGCTTCTGCTCAGGTTGGCTTTGTTATTACAGCTGTTAATATTGCATGATAAAATGAATTGTTAATTGCCGAACCTCTGAAGAGCAGACAGCTGGCTGCTTATTGCCTACAGCAGACGTGAGAGGCTGTCAAGGACTGTTGGACCTAGTGTCAGATCAATCACACACTGGAGGTTCACATCAGAAGGTAGTTTTGAAAGTGAGGAGGAGGATCCAGTGTTAAGAATATTCCTCAAACCAATCAGTTCCTCCCTGTTGCTGAAAGGTGCTCCTTGAAGTGTTGGTCTGGCTTAGCTATAAATTACTTGCTGGATATAACTGGTACTAACTCTTGTTAGTACTGCCAGAAGCTGCTACAAATTATATTTTCTCTTGACATAGAAATAGTTGGAAATGTTTTTCTATGATAGGTTTGTCTAAAACTATGTCCTGTGTTGTAGTAGCTATTTAGAGACGTTTACAATTTAAGAAAAGAACCACACCAGTACTCAAGGATGTTAATTATCCTCTTTCCCCTCCTTACTTCAATAAGGACCAGCTGTCTCTGTGAATACTGCTGCTTGCCATTGTGTGACTGTTATTTAAAGAAAATTGATGCAGATTTGTTGTTTTCACTTATTTTTGTGAACATGTGAGGCTATTTTGCCTCCTAGGCAACATACTCCCCCCCTTTCCCCAACTCCCCCAGCTCATTTTTAGCTCTCCCAGCACTATTGGGGAATATGATTTATAAATACTGAAGGAAAAACCAGAGAGAAGATTTCTGAGTTGGTCCTTTAGTTTGAGATTAGACAAATCATTCCATATGAATTTATGATGTGGTATGACAGCATAAAGAGTAAGTGTAGTTTCATGCTGCATTATTATTTATTTGATTTATAACAAAACTGCAATTACAGGGGAGCCTTGCTCCTTCAAATGTGCTGACACATGATCAGCATGCACACTAGTGCAAGTTTATACTATTGTAATGTAGCTGCTACTATCACAAAAATGGGTTTAGAGACAGCAGTGAGATTTTATCTAGAAAAAATTAATCTGGAACTAAAGAATACCTGCAAATTTCCAAAAATTCTTGTGGTGGAAGTTGCGGCCCAGAACAGCAGAGGTGGCAACTGACTTCCAGCACAGTGACATTCCTCTAAATCTCTTCAAGTTACTTTTATGGATTGAGGAAACTCTGTCTACCCATCTATTCTTTTGGCTTCTGTTTATAAATAGAATGGTGGCATTTCAGATCCTTTTCTACNAAAAAAAAAAAAAAAAAAAAAAAAGGTCTACAATATGTATGTACTAGGGTCACAGTTAGCAGAAAGGTAAAATATTAGTAAGACCAGTACAAAGGTGACATGAATTATCTTCCTGGATTCTCTTAAAATGTGTCCATCAGTTTTTCAAGAATTGAGAATGCACAATATTGGAAAATACACAGGCAAACATAATAACTTATTCTTGTTCATACAAATCTCCACTGCCTTCTATTTTCCCTTCAATCTTACATCTTAGTCGAGAGATAACAATGGAGGAAGGATGGAGAGAACTATGGAGAAGGATCCTGGAGAAGATCAGTTTAGCAGCCTGCCTGCCTTTTAATCTGTATTGATTCTATTTCAATTACAATTATTTGATTTACAGAAATGAAAATCACACTGATCAAATACAACAGTGCTGTCTGATAACTGGCATTGGGAAGATAGTCATTCACATGCACAGCAATGGCCTGACTATAAAGAAAGATAAATCCTTGCTAGTCCACTTATTTTACTTAAAGGGCTGTAAAAGAAAGTGATGATACACTTTGGTGTTTGGTTTAGTTTGGGTTCTTTTGAGAAATTGCACCTGAAGAATATTTTCACTTAGAAATCAAGAATGCAAGAAACTAGAAGGAGCTCACAGAAGGATAACACAAGGCTATCAGCACTGAGGTTATCCAATTCTCCCTTTCCTCACAACATAGAGTGCTGTTGGATAGCTAGAATGCAGTGGATAGCAGATGTATAGGATCATTGCTGTCTTCAGCTGACAGCTCACTGCCAGAAATGCAGTGCTACTGGATGGACCTTAGCAGAACCCTGCAGATACTGGTGCACTTGATGAAGGCAGGGCTGTTGGATTGTGCTGAAAGCCATGGATGCATGCATGTAGACTGGACTGGATTCACATCCAGACAGCTCGAAGCACAGCTTATGTCTGCAACCAGACTGGATAATACTCTCTAGTCTTTCACTCTCTGCCATTTTGTTCTTGCTAAAAAATCAGCCCAATGTATGTAATGGAAGAGAAGAACATCAGTATGAAGGAAGAGCAAGTAGGATCTGCTGGAATTGGTCCATAATTTTTAAGTATAAGTTAATGATTAAATGTGACTGTAGGGAAACTAATTTTCTTGAGAGCACGCTTTTAAAAAGAGATATTAACACTGTAGCTTTGTAATCAGACACTGCAATATCCATGGTAAAATGCCAATGTTCCAGAGATCTGACAAATCCAGCATTTGTTATTTACCTATCCAAAATATTTGGCTTTGAAAAAGCAGTGCCAAGTGCCAGCAGAAGGGCGTTCATTACAAATTCAACACAAAACACAGTCAGCTTCAGCACAGAGCTAACTATATTGGGTTTCTTTGGCTCTGCTTGTAAGGTAGAAAGTATATTAATTTTCTCATAATTCAAGCTGAAAAAAAAAAAGAAAGGAGAAAGATAAGAGCTGTCAAGGGAAGCAGGTAGGTTCACTGGTGATTTTTGGGTAGTGATTTGAGGGAAAGGAGCACTTACCCTTGAGAATGGCACAAAATAATTTGTAAAGTCAGTAGTCTTATGAATTATTTTGACTGTTATTGTTAATTGTTTGTACTCAGAGAAAAGAGTTATGCTAAAAATCCTGTTCTATTGATTTCTGCAGAAGCACACAATAAAAAGCAATCTTTCCCTTGAAGAGCTTTTAATCTTAATGCTGCTCTTTATTCACATGTTTAGTCTTGTCATTTTCATCATTTAATTTGGTATTTC
Organism: Pedionomus torquatus; assembly: GCA_013398155.1. Classification (NCBI taxonomy): domain Eukaryota; kingdom Metazoa; phylum Chordata; class Aves; order Charadriiformes; family Pedionomidae; genus Pedionomus; species Pedionomus torquatus. Next base: position 52,864 of record VZRU01005194.1, on the reverse strand, counting down.
CAGCCTCTCTTTTATTCCAGTACGTGGCACCCGAACCTCTTCCTCAGAGCTGTGTTGGTGTTTGGCAAATATGAAATTCATGCAACTGCACTCTTTTATGTCTCTGATTACCCCTTGGTTTTCCTTCCTCTCAGTGCGTAGTTCCTTTTCCCACAGTTAATTTCCCCCTTCTTTTATTTTCTTGTCTCCTTTTCTGCTATTTCTTCTATTGTCCCAGTCTCCATTTTTTGACCTTTCTCACACTTATCTTTCCCACACAGTCTTTTTGTCTGGAATTTTCCTTCTTGCTTCTCTTTCTAATTTTGGGGGAGATCCAGGAAGAAGTAACTCTTGTCTGCAGTTGTCCTAACTGCACTTTTCCTGGTCAATTGTTCTACCCCTTCTCACTTTCCACATCCAGCAAGAATCCATCAACAAGAAAGGTTATTTGGGGAAAGCACACATTTTCATAGAGAAGATGCTGCTGCACCATGACTCAGGGCTGTGCTGGTTGTTCACTGGTTGCTGGAAGGTCCAAGTGGGGGTGGTTCTGATTCTGGAGGATCTTCAGTACATGACATCTAGAATCAATTTACTTGGGATATAGCCTGGATATTTCAGAGTTTTATAAATAATAAGCTTACTTTCTGAGCTCCCTGGCAAAGTTCCAACATTGTTTATTGGATCATGGTGAAGAAACAGAAACTAGGCAAAAAGAACAATAACTGTCAGCAGCTTGTCCTTCGGTTGATGGTTTGACCCAATGTTCTTAAATGCTCCTCCCAACCTAGAAAAATCTATGATTCTGTGACTCTGTTCTGCTCTGCTATTAATTGTGGTGGTTTGCCACAGTTTATGTTTACAATAATTACAGCTATATTGCCAAAGTAGCCTTTAAACAGGATTGTTGTTGTTGCCATAACTGTTATTGTCCAAGAACTGCATTTTTCAATTAGGGGAAATACACGAGGCACATTATCTGCAACAATCTCTTTTAATGATAACAACGGATATGGAAATTAGTCCAGAGTATAAAATTAAAGATATTTGAATAATTATAGTGTAATCAAGTCAAAATTACTGATGCCTTTATTTGAGGCTAGATTATGTGAAAGACAGCATAAGAAAATACGTGCTTTGAAATCTGAAAGGCACCAGTATTTGATAGCATATTTGCATATGTTGCACCAAATAAGTTGGTCTGTCAAAGATTTAAAAGATAAACAACAGTCACTAGACTAGTTTTCAGAGGCTTGGGCATGTTGACAGAAACTCCTTTGTGGTTCAATTTGCTGGCACGTCTCGGTTGTTTTGCTACGGTGGATTTGCAGCATAAAGGTGAATCTAATGGTGTCAACAAGGTGGCTTAGAAATGTCTGCATTCTAAATGCCTGTTTATTGGGTTTTCTTGGAAAAATTTCAATTTTCGTCAGTTCCCTTCTCTTTCTTACTTGATGCTACACGTACTCTTTAAATGAAGGCAAATAAACAAAAAAAGCCAGGAAGCCCAAAGGAGGTTAGAGACATCAGTTCAAGAGTCAAATATTAATTTTCTTATTGTGTGTTAAAAAATCAGAAACAGACAAACAAAGGAACAGAAAACCAAACCAAACCCAACCAAACAAAACCCCAGAGCTCCCTCCTGCTCCTGCCCCTCCTCCCCTCCTTTCCAGGCTTTGAAGTAAACAACCTCTTCAGTAACTCCTTACCTTTAACAGCAAGTGCTGACTCACCAAGCCAGAATAAGGAAAAGGAACAGTTCAAAGCTCTGGCAGACTTCCAGCTGGTAAGTCTCACGCATTCCCTGTGTCAAAGAACTGGGAACAAAGCTATGAACTGTAGACTACTTATTTGTACAAAAAGGATAGCAAGAAGATAATTTGTATCATTTGATTTTATTGCAGAAGGTGATAAGGCTATTTTTTTTTTTTTCTGGGGTGTGTGTGTGTGTGTTTAATCCCAAATGTAATATGAAAAGTTGGCAGGAAAGCCTTTATAAGAATTTTAAATTCTTAAGCCAACTGACAGATAATTGTGGGTTTTATATTACTGGAGAGAAAGACATTAGAGTTCAGCTACTTGTTAAGATTTAAAATAACAGCAGCAATAAGAAAATGTTAGGAAAGTTGCTGCTATAGTCAAAGTAAGCTTTTTCATGCAATAGGCAAAGTTGTCCTAAGCAATAAGAAGGCAAATCATTTAAACAAGCCCGGTGAGCTGGAAAACAATTTCAATGGTGTTTCCCCTTGTCCCCTTTGGATTTCTTTCTCCCTCTTATTTTCTGCCCAGTTTTCTAGGACATAAACATGTCAGGTATCACAAGTGAAAAATCTCTGTAAACTCTGTCTAATCAGTAAGAGTATGAATGACATGAAAAAAATAGTGCTTTCAGTGAGGTTTNGTGCAAATGGCATGCAGCTCAACCAAGCCAAGTGCAAGGTCCTGCACCTGGGATGTGGCAATCCCATGCACGAATACCGTTTGCGCAATGAATGGCTGGAAAGCAGCCCTGAGGAGGACTTGGGAGTGCTCATGGATGAGGAACTCAACATGAGCCAGCAGTGTGTGCTGACAGCCCAGAAAGCCAACCATATCCTGGGCTGCACCAAAAGAAGTGTGACCAGCAGGTCATGGGAGGTGATTCTGCCCCTCTACTCTGTGCTCGTGAGACCCCACCTGGAGTCCTGTGTCCAGCTCTGGAGTCCTCAACAGAGAAAGGACATATTGGAACAGGTCCAGCGGAGGGCCACAAAGATGATTAGAGGATGGAGCACCTCTGCTATGAGGACAGGCTGAGAGAGTTGGGGTTCTTCAGCCTGGAGAAGAACGCTCTGGGGAGACCTTACAGCAACCTTCCAGTATCTGAAGAGAGCCTACAGGAGAGGGACTGCTTGTCAGGAAGTGCAGTGATAGGACAAGGGGTAATGGTTTGAAATTAGAAGAGGGGAGATTTAGATTAGCTATTAGGAAGGAATTCTTTCCTGTGAGGGTGGCGAGGCACTGGAACAGGTTGCTCAGAGAAGTTGTGGATGTCCCGTCCCTGGGAGAGTTCAAGACCAGGCTGGATGGGGCTTTGAGCAACGTGATCTATTGTGAGGTGTCCCTGCCCAGGGGTGTTTGAATTCGACAATCTTTAAGGTCCCTTCCAACTGTAACCATTCTATGTTTCTTTGAAAAGGGAGTAGAGGTTTATTCTGTTAACAGGCGTACATGGATAATACAGGATTCTCCCATTTATATCCATTTTCTGTGTAGATGGAAATTGGCCAGAAACACCTAAAAGGGAGCTGCCTCTCACTCATAAAACACTGTTGACAATAACAATGTAGTTGTATCTGACCATCAGGCTTAGGAAATTTGATGCAAACTAGAGCTGTAAAAGGTAGGAGAAAATACGGAAGTCAGTGGTCAATACTTATTTTGCTACCTCATGATAAGCCTCTCCTGCATTTGAAACATCTAAGAATTTTGGCTAGTAAAAACAAGACTGCTGTTTTTCATCTTTATTTAATAAGGAAAGGTAAAAAATGAGGAAGATTTGGGGCTTTGATTCTTGATTCTTGGCTCTTTACCAGGATGCATAAGAATAGGGGATGTCCAAGAAGAAATTCTTGGCAATCTTGACTAGTAATCAGAATAGATTTTGACTGTCAGTTAAAATTACTCTGAACAACAGTTAGGCTTCCTATAGTGTTGCCTAATGAAATTTTCACGAGCCCTGTACAGTGATCTCCATGCATGGATGGTTCCACCATTTTAATGCTTCATAACCTGTAACGAAGACTCCTCACCTGTGAATCCTGAAAGTGTAGAATTGAAAATGAGCAGGAAATGTTATGTAGTAACAAATGGCATGAGCTTTTTTCATAGCAATCAGAAGAGCTGTCAAAAGACTAAGTACCAAATTTTGGGAAATGGCTAAGAAACTTAATAAAGCCAAGTGTTTAATTGGTCTGGCTGAGGCAGCTAATGTTGCATATACATTATAGAGATGAAGTTGATCCAAATGAGGCCTTTGGCACGTGCAACTATTGGGGGAAAGAAATAAGTGGCGCTTCCAAGTTCAAGAACTTGAAGTTCTTACAATATTATAGATATTTATATGCTTGCTACTAATTTTAGAAACTACTTGTTTAAAATTTTGTTCATTGCCAGTTAAAACAATTCACTAATGAACTCTGCACTGAATTTACTTCGGGCTATATAGCCTTAAATCATATGTCCTAGTTAAATAGAACCATGTGTAAAATAGAACCAACTTCCTGTTCAGTAAATTTACATCTTAGCTAGGCCTCTTCTAACGCTCTGAAATTAACAGTACATTGTGGAGAAAATTGTTCACTATTAAAGTTATAAGACCAATGTTTGTACTTCATGCAATGGAACGGTATGCAGAGAGGCTCTTGCTCATACTGCTATAACAACCAAGGTCAGCTAATTTTGTTATTTGTCCCTTTGGAGGTCTGAAGTGGAAAAGCGTAGAGGGAGATCCCACCTGCAGGCAGGAGTGGACTGGACAGGTGACCCAAAACTGTCCAACAGGATATTCCATCACATCTGCTCCATGTTCAGTATAAAAGCTGAGGAACAAAAGGGTCAGTTTTCACTTGTTCCAATGGCCGATGTCCAAAAAGGACCCTGTCTGTTCGTCTGCCTTTGTTGCTGATCCATGCATTCCTGAATCCAGAGCTGGAATCCAATTCCCATTTAGCACTGAGTCCAGTCACAGACTTCCCAAGTGCCTGCCAGTGACATAATCCTGGGAACTTGATACAGTTCTGTATATAATTTATCTATTTCATTATTTCCTTTTAATTTCATTATTAAAATTAAATTTAAATTGTTCAGTTCCTTCTAAACTTGTAAATCTCTCTATCTCTCCTCCTCTTGTCCTGGGAGCGAGAAGTTGGGGGGAGAGCATCTGTCACCCTTAATAGGGCCAGTTTAGCCTAAACCAGGACATCATGTTACTGTGTTAGAGTATCTGAACTAGTGGATATTTAGATAATGAATCATAGAATTGTAGAATGTTTAGAGTTGGAAGGAATCTTAATGATCATCAAGTTCCAACGCCCCTGCCATGGGAAGGGACACCTCCCGTTAGGACAAGTTGCTTAAAACCCCATTCAGCCTGGTATTGAACACCTCCAGCAGAGAGGCATCCACAACTTCTCTGTTCCAGTGTCTCACCACCCTCACAGTAAAAATTTAATTCCCAATATCTAATCTAAATCTCCCCTCTTCCAGTTTGAAATTGTTACAAGCAAACATTTGTGTTTATGGCAAGATTCAGGCAAAGATCTGCACAGTGTCTGGTGACCATTCCACTGCCTTTGCAGTGTCATGGAAGGCTTGAAATGACCAGGGTTCATTTGCTAATCTACCAGGATGTGTTCAAGCCCATGTTATTATCTAACATTATCTGTGGTACTCTGTACTGCTTATACTATTTAATTTGTCCTTTTGACAACACATTGTCAAAGAACTGGGCTTCTGATGCTTAAACAGGTATTTCATTCTGATGGAAAAGTGTTTTAGTATGAAAAGCCAAGGGAGAAAGGGAATTCCATTGTGTTTCTGGGTTTTCCTTAACTGCTGCTAATCCAAGGCAGTTTAGTCATCACCAAGATTTTGTTTTTCCTCCTAGAGAAAGCTGCTGTTAACTATTTTGATAGTGTCTACTAATATCTGCATGGGGTTAGAGCTAGCTGATAAACATTTCAAAGTTGTTTTGGTTTTGCAGAGTTGAAATTAATAAATCAGATTTTTTTTTTTTTTAAACAGCAACAAACCAGATTTCTTTGGAAAAGGGCAATTTTGGAAAGGGAAGGTGCTCTGTTTCAAAGAAAGTTTGTATTGCTTCACTTGACTCTAACTTTCAGTGAAGGAAAACAGTGCTCAAAATAATGCTTCAATAAACACTCAGTTTTTTTCTTTTTGGAGCTTTTTTCTTCCTTAAATTAAGCCTCGTTATTAATTTGAAATGCATGGGTAATTTTTATTAAATGTGAGAGTTAAGTGTTGGGTTATCCTGAGAGCATTATGTCACTGTCATAGATGTAGAGTTCTGTGGAGAATAGCGTTTAGCCATCTCATATGCAATCCTATGCCAAATAGTCTTCAAGACCTCCTTCTTCCTCCACTGGTGAGTGTTTATGAAGTGAATTAATTCAGAATTCACTATTTCCTATTAAAAATGGGGGTTTCTTCTTCATAGTGAATTATGCAATGACACATCATTATTCTTTTCCAGGAAGAAAACAAAACAGAAAAATGATGAAACAGAACGAAGAACTTTCTTCTCACAATATGCATGTGATTGCCAGAGTCAGAAATATAATTGACAGAACAATTATACTTTCATTTCCTTGAACCATTCTTCCATGTCTTTTCAAATTTAACTTTGGCAAGTCAAAGCAGATAACTGTGTGAGCCTATGCACTGCAATCACGAGGCACAAACCTCTACCAAAAGTCACTTTGTAGGGGCTTTGCTTTTCCAGTGCTTTTGACAATAATGTGAATCAGAGTTTTGACTCCCCGTTGGCTTAAAGCAGTGAGCCATTTATGTTTTTCAGGCTGTCTGCTGTCAACTAAAGATTTAAAAAAATAAAGCAACCTTCAAATAACATATAATAATGTATATGTAAGAGAACTTGCTTCTTCCAGCAGCTAATCATGTGTCAAACATAAGACATTTTTTAAGCAATGCCTAAATAATAAATGATTTTTTTTTAAGCTTAAAGCTAGGTCATTTTCATTCACTTTGTCAATTTCTACTGTTAGAAAATACCTACTTTGTACTGACAACTGTAATATAACCACATGTCAAGTCTGAATCTTGCCAGATTGTTTTATATAAATTTTCATAGGCCTATACATGCTGACTGAAAGCAGTGGGTCACGCACACACTCATGAATTTGGGTCAAACTATTAACTGAAATCCAAATTCCACTCTCCACTAGAGCTGAACGTGTCTCTGAAATGTCTGAACGACACAAAATCCAATCAGTAACGGTGAGTAGTGCTACATAGTCCCTCCTGTAACAGAAACTGGAGTTCTTCCCTCTTGGGGAATTATACTCTCTCCGCTAGAGACACTCAGCCTTCAGCCCTTCCTCTCCAAGTACAGCAGACCATCACTGATACAGCTGGTTTCTAGGCAAGGAAATGGGCTTCTTGCAATACTGAGATGCACTTGTACCATTAGAAATAAAATACAGACCTGTGTTATACTGAAATGATTTGGAGACATAGAACAAGTTTCTTCTTATCATCACTTGGATGACTTTGGCAGCGCTACAATTACAACAAAAGGATACTGGCATGTAGTAAATACATTAATGTCATTTCTATTTATACTGAACCAAATCCTGCTGAGCTACACACGATGTCAGTGAATTGCAGATCTTTGTTTTGCTCATCAAAAATGTTTCTTATAAGTTCAGAAATAAAATTCACTTTCCTTTTTGTCCCTCATGCTAGACAAGATGCTACTTGTCAAAAGTATATACTTATTTTATGTAAAATTGAATGAAGCAGCAACTACAAATGACCTTTTTACTCTCTCATTTGCTCACATATTATCTTCATATATATGATTTTGGTATACCTTTACAGTTCCTTTCTGGGTTTATTTAAAATGAAAATATTATGCATACTTATGTTGTAGTCATAATGTCATTTAGAAAGTAATACAGCATTGTATTTTTCCTCACCAAAAATTAAGTGCCTAAATAATAGATAAAGTACTGAGGTCATAGGTCATATCCTGAAGCCATGAAAGTTTTAAGGACGATTAACCAATTATAGTTGCCACACAGGCAAAGACAGATCCAAAATTCCTTCCTGTCAATAGGTTTTGATTTACACCCTACATAAAAATAGATGCCTTTCACTAACATCTTGTCCATTTGGTACTGATGCATGCTTATAACAGAACCCAAGTTTTGAAGGTATAGTCTTCAAATTCCCATCTACTACACCAAATCACTTGTGGTATGGGCTTGTTTCTGCTGTACACAGGAAAACAAATGCAGTGGTGGAATAAATAACTTATGTTCTGACTTAGCAGAAAGTGTCCCACAACAGTGTTATTTGCATTGTCTGGGGAGGGAACGAGCAAGCCAGTGATAAGCGAACATACTATCAGACTAAACTGTCCTTCTATGGCTGTGTCTTCCTTGAGCATCACCTTGAAGCAACTAATCCCTTTCTTTCTTCTCAGCCATCCAGGCTCTAGCACATACCAAATTCAGGACAGCAAAACTGTTAGGTCAGGTAAGGTTTCTACCAATGCATCTTGAGGTTAACATTTTCCTCTCCCCTAAACCCCTTCTGTGGTGGATGTTTGGGACAAGCATGCCTGTGGTGGGAACATGGATGTCTGCTGTGCAGCTGTCAGCTGAACTGTTGTGTCTATTTGGTCATCATCTGAAACATTTTTTTTTACTGTGATCACTGCTTTTCTTCAGGCAGAAGAGTAGCACTGTGAAGAAAAGCATTTAGTATATACCTAAGTCTCTAATAAGTCAAACAGAACTTTAAATAATGCCCACAATCGAGTGTGTGGTTTCTAAATACAAATGCTATATTTTATATGTTAGGGACTTATGGTATCCAAAGGCCAACTAGCTTTCAGCAGAGTGTATTTCAAGGCTTGGTGTGGTATGCCAGCTGCATGTTGTATTCCCCAGAGACTTTCTGTAAGAACAGCAGAAGAATCTCATTACGAAAGTAAGAACTAGGTGGCTCATTACCTTTGTAGTGCATCATTCCCCATAGGATCATCTAATTGCTTGCTGAATGATTCCAGTAGTTTTGCTCCAATACTCTTGCCTTGGCAGAGGTGCTCTCTCTAGATTGATGATTAATTGCATGAATAGGTTAACTTTTTTTTTCTTCCCATTGTATCTTCATCTTTGTTGAAATTGTTTCTAAAAGTAGCTTATTACAGATTATACTCATGTAAGTGGCATATAGTAAACTTAACTCCTATTACTTTTATCTATTTTTATGCCTCCTAGGCTTTCTGCAACTGATTCCCACTTAGAGTTTGATTCTTTTTTAAAATTACTGTAATTCCATTGACATAGTGCTCTTGTGCCAGATAATGAGAAGTAAATTTGCTGCAGTCTGTGAAACTATGCTGACGTGGCATATGACCAGATTTGCTTGGTAACAGCTCGTGAATTGGGAATTAATTGGAAGACCATGTCAGAGACTTGGGAACAGAAAGAAAAGCAGAAAATTTTTCTCCTTTCTAGATAGGCTGAGGAAATGTGCATGACTCACATGGTCATTCACAATGACTGAGCAGCAATGACACAGTTGCCAGAGTTGTATTTATATACAGCTTCAAAAGAATGGAAGCAAAAGGAATCTCAAAAGTGGAGTTGAGCAGAGATTCTTGCCCTAATACTATTTCATTGCACAATACATTCCTGATTGCAGAAGTCACTGTGTGACACTTGGATTCTGATGTTAAAACAGCTTGAACGTTATTCTAAATGGCATACATCTGTGTCAGGGATCCCACAGGGCTGCGAGAATGAAGTCTGGTTACCAGGTTTTCACAGAAATCCTAGGTAGGTCCCTGTTGTCTCACACACAGCCTGGTGTCAGCTATAGAGGTGATGATTATGGTAAAGGTTGATATAATGCTTGTGTGATTCTGACAATCTTCCTATGGTCATTCCTTCCATAGATGGATTAATCTTTTAGGGTTGTTTTTTTAAGCCCAAAGCAATCCTAGTTCAAGGAGAATTTGACCCAGAATCTCTGTATCTAAAACTTTAGACTGTAACTAGATGTCATTCTGAGATGACATCATGCTGGCAAAATAAGTGTCTTTGAAAGATTTTCTAGCTGGAATCTTTTCAGATGAAGGTCATAATATAACCTATCCAGAAAGATTGAATAGGATAGCAATGGTAGAAGGCTATCTCTAGGGGCAGTCCAAGGGCTAAGCTGTTCAAATTTACCTGCACTCAGAGGGTTTCAATCATTGGATATCCAGAGTAACTCACAGGTTGCCTAGCTCACACAAGCTCATACAAAGATGTCTGTACACCAACCTAATACAAGCAGGATCTTGTATTAGCAGTGTACGTGTGGTGAGAGAGAAAAAAGTATACATAAATTAAACAGTGTTGACATAAAGGACAAGGTTCTGTCGCCTCCTACTCTGGCAAGATGAACTTGCAGTAAAGGCAGCTTCTGTCTGTAAACTGCCATGCTCTTGCACAATACAATGTCTGGAGGTGTTTCAAAGGACTCCCCGACTGGAGATCTTATGTGGGCAGGTGAGACGGCAGACAGCAGTAGGGTTTGCAGGTTGAAGGGCATGGCTACCACATCCTTACGACATTGAATGGGATGAGAAGTGCTTGTGGTTCATGGTTAATTGCATAGGAGTGGTTTTGAGCTCACTCCTCTCAGTCTTTCAAACAAGCCTTCCTTGAGAAGGATGGCTTGGAAAAGCTGTATCCTCTACTCCTATTAATATTCCTCTATGCTGTACTGCATGCAGGGACAGAATTTTGGCTTGAGCCTTCAAAGCCAATTGTCCAACTTAGTCCAAGAAATCTCTAGCAACAAACTAAGAAAACTGTAGCAGACAGGAGTTTTGGACAGATAGCTCTCTCCTGTCCCTGTCAAATGTTTTTAAGGTCAAACAGTTTGGTGTTTGTCTTATGAGCAATGACTAGAAATAGGCAAGTATAAGTCTTTTCATAGGAGTATGGTCTACTATTTCTAAGATCGATTTGATATATTTCTGACAGTTTGAATTCACCTTAATGCTGCTGACTTGTTTTCAGCCTTTGCCTGTAAAGTCACAGATATCCTTTGCACTTTGTCTATAGATTGTAGTGGCACAATCAAAGAAAGTGTCCTAAAAGCCTACCTCTGCTGTGTCTGTTACCTACAAAAAGAAAATCAGCTTCAACCTTGGAAATGCTCATATATTCACTTAATTGTATGCACTTGAATTGTTCTATTGAGTTCACTGAGAACATTTGTATATTTTAAGTTGATCATGTCCTTAATTACCTTTCTAAATTAAGGTCCATATGCATAAAATTAAGTACATGTGCAAGTGCCTGCTTACTCAGGGCCCTAATGGAAACCACAGTAAAACACAGAATTGCATTTTATATTCATTAACTGAGCAAAAATTTCATTGAAGTCAGAAGTAATTTTGCTGAGTAAGGCCAAGAGGCATCTGGCCCATACGGCTCACATCCCCAGCTGTGCCTCCTCATGCACAGGAGTTAAAATACAACACTGATGCACCATGCTGCAAGTGAGGAAAGAGAGAGATCTAATCAGGCTGCCACAAAAATCCCACAGCAAATTGCCATGTCTGCTGAAAGTTCTAAACAAAGGTTTTAGAATGGAACAAAATACTCAGTTTATTATGCAGAATAAAAGAAAGCAGTTCAATTCATGGATTAATATGAACTTCTAACATACAGAGATCCCAACCTTATTTCATTGTAAGCAATGGGTGACTTGCTGAGGGACAGCACAACTGTGACAAAATGCATCTAACTACATAAATTAAAACACCCCCAAACATATAAAACAAGGTGGGACAATATAAAATCAAGCCCAGCAAACATGGTTATAATACAATTATTTGATTATTCTATTATGCAGAGTTGGTGTGTGTCATGGTTTCAGCCAAATNATCGAAGAAGGAGCATTGTCCCTTTGATCCCTCAGCTTTTATACGAGGCATGATACGGATGGGATGGAATACCCCCGTTGGTCAATTTTGGGTCACCTGTCCTGTCCATTCCTCCTTGCAGGTGGGACCCGTTTACACTTTTTTGCTTCTGACCCTCCTATGGGGCAAATGACGAAAATTCCCTGACCTTGGTTGTTCCAGCAATAAGTATAAGCAAGGGCCTCTCTGCATACCATCCCTTGGTATAATCAGGTCTTATCGCTGCAGGATGAAACAGTTCTGAACAATGTGCTGTTAATTTCAGAGTTTAGTTAGTTAGAAGAGGCCTAGCTAAGAAAGTAAAACTGTAAAACAGAAAATTGGTTCGTTTTACCTCAAACCAGGACAGTGTGCTACAGGAATATCTACTGTGGGATGGTTCGGGCTGAGCAGCTGCCAATCCAGAAAAAAGTATCCTTAGGCTAGGGTCTTTATTTAATCATCTAATTACTGGGGTTTTTTTCCTAAATTTTCATGTTGCTATTTATAGGGTTATCTTATAACCACTATACATACCCTGTTTGGACCAAGGTGGCAGTTCCACCTATTCAAGATAAATATGCTAACTCTCTCTAAATTCAAGACAAGTTTATCTAAAGATGCTATATGGGATAGTAGCCCTCTGATCATCTTTGTGGCCCTCTGCTGGACCTGTTCCAATAGGTCCATGTCCTTCCTGTCCTGAGGGAACTCCCTATTGCCAATTCAAAAACAAGATTTTTTGAGTAAAATAGAAATTAGACCTTTGTAATAGATCAAAAAACAAAGAAGAAAACATGCTACTTGGTTAAAATTCACTGGGAAATACTAACGTACCACTTGGCCAAAAAAGACTAGGAAGGCTATTAAAAGTATATTAAATTGCAAAGAGGTGATAAAAAAGGCAAAGGACAGAACAATGCTGTTTGAATCTTTGTTATATTATGGTGCCACCTTGTAATTGTGCAAACTCAT
>VZRU01005194.1:18705-40057 GCA_013398155.1 Pedionomus torquatus | reverse complement strand
ACTCATAAAAGAGAAAAGAATGTGATGGTTACTGGGTATGTGGAATTAGCACAGAAAAAATGTGATTTGAAGTAAAAGAATGATACTGTATGAGTCACAGCAAAAAGAACAACAATAGGAGGCTGGGGAGACAGATGAGTCAGAGAAGCTGTTTGTGTCAGAAGTCTGAATAAAATTAAAGAAATGCTGAAAATAAAGTCTCAAATGTTAGCTTAAATCACACGGCAATAATTTATAAAACATGTTATAGAATTAATAAGGTTTTTGTATTACTTATGGTCCTAATAATCATACAAGCATAATGTTTTTAAAAAAGAACTATTTTCAACAATGCAAAAGAAACTGTTGAAACAGCATCTCTAAGAAAACTGAAAGCAAATACTTACTAAATTCAGTGTAGACTATGATAGTGCAAAGACATCAGTTATCTTGTTTATATTCTGTAATCGACTTAAGAAAAAGATAGCAATTCCCTTTATTTTTGAACCAAAGAAGTTTTCATAAATTGTGGGCCAGAAAATGAGAGCCTCTACTAATTTTTGCTGGTTTTCTTATGTTTTTTAATTCCAGTATGATATTAAAGTCATCATCTAGTTAAGGCAGAACAAAGCAGTAACTAAAGGGCAAATGAATGATTTCTCCCTCACCATTGTCTGGTTTCAAATGTAACACAGACCACTGTCATATCTGTGCTTCCAACCTTAAAAAAGAAAACCGTTATAGTCTAGCATAGAAAATGTGTAGCAGTTGTGACTCTCGACTAAATTACTTTCTGCCCCCTTGTCTGAGAAACAGATTTTTCAGTTTGACTTGAGTTGAAAAACTCATTCTCTTTGCTGGGATTGGAAACTTCACAGTATCTCAGTGTTTTCCTTTCCACTGCCTGCAGGAAGGGGAGGTGGTGTTTCAGCCAGTAAAAGCTTTGGATGTCTCAGGGGTGAACTCGATCTCAGAGGTGCCTTCTAACCATGAAAATTCTGTGGTTCTGTGATTCTCATAGTGCCCGCATTCAGCTCAGGCAGTGGGAGGGAGAGGTGCAGAGCCTGTGCTCCAGCAGAGGTAAAGCATATCAGTGGCAAAAGCACGGTCTGCCATAAATAGGCTTAGAAAAGATCTAGGCAGCCTGTGTAATATCGTGAAAAGAATTAGATAAATGCTAAGTTTGGAAGGGAAAGGGAGGGTAGGAGTTACCGCTCAGGTAGCTTATGCACGTAGAAAATTAATGCAGTTGGAGACGGTGGAGTAAGAAATAAAGCAAGAGAAGACAAAAGGTGAAACAGAATTTAAGGGAAGGAGATTATTGTTGAAAATTAGTCAACGAGAAGATGGAGGCACAGAGGAAAGACAACAGGAAACAAGATGAATCCTTCAGGGGACTAGCAACAATATCCAATTGGATTTAAGGTTTAACAATAAGTAATGACAGAACTCTGACTTCAGTCTGTTTGGTTGGTTTTGGTTTTTTGGTGTTTTTTTTTTTTTTTTTTGGGTGTGTTGGTTTTTTTTTTTTTTTTTTTTTTTTTTTTTTTTTTTTTTTTTTGTTTTTGTTTTGTTATTATTGTATTTTTCTGTATGTGTTGAGTTTTTGAGGCTGGCAGCAGTAAAATCGCAAACCTGCAGTCTTGGCTCCTTTACTGCTAGTGTAGTTATTTAATGTGAAATTTATTGCAGTTATTACTAAAAATATTTGCAAGATGGAACAAATACTGGCTTTATGCTAACCACAAGGAAAATGAACAAGAACATATTTATAGCAAATGAGATAAGTTTTCAGAGTAAGATGTTTCTGTGTTTGGGCAATTGGGCATTTTTTTACATTTTTTCACTTTCTGAGGTCACCTCCCCCTCAGGTCTCTTGAACGCAAGATGAATTACTATTTTTCTCACAAAGACACATTCTGTAATGTCCCCTAGACGAAATTGATACTTATTGATACTTATTAAAAGCTTTGAATTACGAAGTGGTAAAGTGATGAAATTTATCTAAAATGCCCCCTTCTGCAGGTTAGAAAGTGGATCCCCTACTTTTGGTGCATCATACAGAATGGCATGAGACCTGACCTTCTAATGACATTTTTTTTCAATTCAGTTGAGTGGTTTCTGCTCAGGGTTTCTTTACTTCTGCAGTGTCTTGTTTAATTTGTTTTGTGAATCTTTCTATATTTTTTGTTGTTGTTGTTTTAAAGTCATAGTTTTTAATTACAATTTTTCAAATGCCTCAGTAACTTCTGTTATCCTCAACATTTCTGCATCACCATAATATGAACTGCTGCAGTGGGAAACATAATCCTCTAATCTGGCTAGCTCAGATACATTGGTCATATAGAGGTATTTTCTAATTCAGTGTATTTATTAACAGCTCTGAGCACTCTTTTCACTCTGGCATCTGCATTGGGAACAGTTTTATTAATGGAAACTGCAATCAGACAGTGAGTTTATGACTTATTCAGCTAACGGGAATAACAGTGCTGGTTCGTATGATTATAAGCTTCAAAGCCCTACCTTTCAGTTCAAGAAGGTATAAGATATACATACATATACATATATAGTGTGTGTGAGTATCGGATTGCCAGTAAATCAAGTCTTTTATTGAGAGGGCAAATCCAAATATTTATACAAATATTCCTGAGGAATCCTAAAAATCCTTTGTGATAACCATTCAAGACAGCATGCTAATTTGGCAGTTTCAGGTTTTCAGATTAGTGTTAGATTTTCATATTAGTGTTCAGTTTTCTGTAGAAACAGATTTTTCCATTATATTTTTTCAGAACCTCAGTTTTAGGAAATGGAACATTTCTGACCAATCTTAGTATTAAATTACTTTATTTCTCATCTGTTACCCCTAAAACTTATGCAGAGTTGCTGTTCCCGGGTATCTTAAGCATGAGCCTAATGTGACAATTATTGTGTTCAGGTCTAGCATACACAGACATTTGGACTGTGAAATTTGTCGCCATTTTGGTGGGCTGTTTGTTTCAATAGCAGCATCTTTTCAAAAGTGTAATAATTCTGTGATTTTTCTGTCATTTCTGTGATGTTACAAAATACTGCCTGCAGGATGTACCTTTAGGAATGCCCAAGTCCACTAATGAATAGATAGCTAATGGCTCCAAGTCAGAAGACTGGAGTGGATGAATATGCAGTAGAAGGGATACGCCACATAGGGTGTCGTCTGGATGCTAAACAGGACACATAGCAAAGAGTAAATATATAATATATAGAAATACTCTTACAGACTTAAATAATATCTGGATATGCAGATACTTTTGGTAAAGTCAAAACAAATTTCTGCTTAAGTATTTATAAAATCTCAGGATGGGATAGAAGGTCATTGGTGATATGATCTAGTTTAGACAGTTGTACAGTTGAACTAGATGTTAGTGGCAAATGCCATCATGATCTTTAGATGGAAGACTGAATTGTCAATATAGGGAATACAGCACTCTATCTCCATGAAACTAAGATTCATGTTACTATGGCTGTTCCATGCTGGAAGTATGATAGAAAAGTATCTTTATTCCTGTAGGAATAAAATTTTCTTAACTCTTCCCTTCCCCTCAAGAAAGCCAAAGGAGAAAAGGTTTTATGCACAGTTTCCCAGAATGAAACAGAGGATGAAAACATCCCTTGAGCTGCAAAGCAAGAAGAAACATCCTCAGCACTAATGATGTTTTCTACCACCAAATGCTCTGAATTCTAAAAATTAAAAACAAGAGCAAATATTATTTGTATTTATAATCTCTATGTGCTGTATTATAAACACATGCTCAAAGGTTTAATGAGTTTTTAGAGAAATACTCATTAATGATTATGATTCATTGTAAAATATACTATAGGCTGATTGGAAAAAAAAGATAAGTTCATAACACGATTGTTTTAAAGAATGGAAAATCAATTTTCTCAAAAGCTGGCACATTTATTAGGAAGACCTTTGATGTCATAACACCAGGCTCTTGGAGAAACAAATCAGTGCTAGTTGGTTTCATCCTTTATTGACAATGGCATTTTGGATTTGGCAGCGTATGGAGAACTGTTTTCAGCTGAAGTTGTTGGCACAGTCACTGAACGATGCTATTGTTGTAAAGAGATGATGATTTAATTGGAAGGCTACTAAGGGTTGTACTGATACTGAAATCACAGAAGAAATATCTTTGCATGCTAAAAAACCAAGGAAACAGCTGCAAACAAATATATATATTTGCAATCTCAGAAATAAAGGGAGTCTTCACAGAGTTTCCATTGTACTGTTAACAGGCTCCCATTTCCCAGTAACATAAAGACACCCATCTTGCATCCTTGAATCTCTTACTACCATACCTCTCGAACCCTCTCTCTTCAACTCAGAATTTCCCCTTATTTTTTTTACCCAGATTACCCCTCATTTCTTTCTGTATCTCTCTATTTCCATGTTAAAGACTGGCAATGCCAATCTTGAACGTCTATTTGTTGCCATCTTCACCATCTTCCATGCTTAAATTCTTATTTGGAAAGCAGTATATAAAAGCTCCTAATAAAAATCATCATTTGATAGTCCTGTGACATCTATAAGAATTAGAAATATTTGACTATACATGTCTACATCTTCAATTTACTATTATATTGCTAGGGGTGACTTTGTACAAAATAAAAAAACAAAGCTACTTAAGATACACAGACTTAGGTAATTACGTTAGCATTCAGATATATTCTTCACAGCAGATCAACGCTACTAGAGCTACATTGGGCAATTCACTGAGGCTGACTACTCAGAACTTTGTTGTATTCATCATTTCGGTTGTCACTGACCCTTTTTAGGGAGTCGTTGAGCTCAGTGCAAAAATTTGCTGGAAATAGCCCTTATTCAAATGAGGAATTGCTCACAAGAATTATGAATTCATATAGTGATAGCTCTTACAGGATCTTACAGGGAGATCTGGGTAATGTCCTAAATAATAACAGGGCCCCTTCTACAGATCAGCTAATAGAAGGGAGTGTGCTTGCACTAGTAGGCCACAAGCCATGGTAAGATANAGTGCAAAAATTTGCTGGAAATAGCCCTTATTCAAATGAGGAATTGCTCACAAGAATTATGAATTCATATAGTGATAGCTCTTACAGGATCAGATCTAATGAAAGTTCATGTGATACAATTTTTTATGTAAATGAGGTTTCCAGACCATTTCTCTCTTTCTGGTTGCACTATGCTGCCATCATACTCCAAAGAAATTAATCATTCTTCTATTTCTTTAAAGAAAATGCTTGCTGAACTAATTGATGCTGCAGTCTCTCTTTTTTTGCAGGGCAAAGAGAGTTGTGCAAGAGTAATTCAGTCTATTGAGTTATTCACAGCCATTGTGTTTGACTGTGCCTTACTGACATTGTATTTTTTTCTCAAAAATATTGAAAATTGTTTTCTCTGATGGAACTGATGAGAAACAATGAGTCATTCACATGAGAGACAATTAATTCAGTAAGCTCAATGGAAATCATTGTAGAAAGTTTTAAAAGTGTCTTTGTCCATACAATGTTGGTGCCTTTTTTTTTTTCCTCCTCAAGGTTACTTTGAAAGCAAATATTTGGAGGCTGCTCTTGATTATTCTGAAAGACAGTGAAGAAAGAAAACAAAAATATCTACAGTAAAAGACAAGCAGCAGGAACAACAAGAAAAGCTGAAGAAAGGTGCAGTCAGTTTCAGGGATATCTAGTAAGTTGGTGCAGAATTTTTAAGTCTGCTTCTGTAAAATGAGAACTTTAGGTATTTAGAGACCCCAGTGGGCCTTTTAGATAAAAGGGGAAACAAAAGTTTTGCCCGTTTCTTGCACTTTCGCTCTGGCAATCCACAAGGGAAAATGTTCCATGCCAGTCAGCAACAATTCCTGTAATGCAATTAAAATGCAAATATATAAGTGAGCCCGCCAGCTACTCAGACTATCTTATGGAGGCTTTAATTTTGGCTAATGTTAATGTGCACTGTTAGAATTTGGTCCCATCAGTGTCATATTGAACTCTGTTTGTTAGAGTGGCCATGCCCAAAGGCCATGCCCATCTTTCCCTCCTAAATCCCTCTTCTGTATGAATGAATGCCTCTAATTTATTTTGGCTTAAGTTTGTTAGTGTCATCTGAGTCCATGAGCAACTTGCCTTCCTCTGCTCTTCCAACAGTTTGGTTCATTCAGGACATAAAATCTGAATGAATTTCAGGTTTTATTTTTTCTTGGATTAGAATAGCATAAATCGCTTAAAAATATACTGGCTATAAATTTTGAATATTAGTTAATTGTACCTTGGTCTTTATTTTATTAATGATTCATAAAGTTAACAGACTACATTTCTATCTTGACACAACAGCATATAAAATGTAAGCATGAAATGTAAACTGTAGTTCTAGTGAGACTCCTTGATAACAGAGAATGGGTTTTATTTTGGTTAAGAGATTTTCCCTAAGGAAGCTGATTAGGGAGGAAATTGTTAGACAGGACAGTGATACTGTTCATTTTTCCCCACTGCCACCAGAACAATCATTGTGTTCATGACTGCTGTAATATATTCATGTGCAAGATATTTTGTGGTGTGAAATCTTTATTTCCTTCTCATTACCGTTTCTCTTCTTTAGAAAAAATAATCAAAACTGATGAGAATAAACCTACAGAATATGTGAAAAGTTGACAGTACACTGCTTTCCTCCCAATTTCCTGATAAATGAGATACTGTACTCTAGAGTCTTTTTTTTTTTCAGACAAAGGTTGTGAGAACAGCAAGTGGCACAANTGGGGGGAAGATAAGAAGTGCACACTATGCAAACAGACACTGAAGGACAAGGGAAAAAGATAACAAGGAGAAACAAGCAGTGCTTAGTTTTATTGTGGGCAGCTGGATGCCTGGTTGTGTGGTGATTGATTGATAGTTTGTTGCTGAACCAAGATAACATGCGGTGGTGACCAATCAGTATGTACCACAGGAATACTGGACGGGCAAAAGGACCAATTTGTTTAAAACACGCAGCCTGTGTGAATGAATATATAAGCAAATGGCTACACACAATAAATCGACATTCTGCTTGCATCAAGCTGTGTCCCGTCTCTCAATCACAGCACTTCATTTTGGTTGTCACTGACCCTTTTTAGGGAGGTTGAGCCTAGTGCAAAAATTTGCTGGAAATAGCCCTTATTCAAATGAGGAATTGCTCACAAGAATTATGAATTCATATAGTGATAGCTCTTACAGGATCAGATCTAATGAAAGTTCATGTGATACAATTTTTTATGTAAATGAGGTTTCCAGACCATTTCTCTCTTTCTGGTTGCACTATGCTGCCATCATACTCCAAAGAAATTAATCATTCTTCCATTTCTTTAAAGAAAATGCTTGCTGAACTAATTGATGCTGCAGTCTCTCTTTTTTTGCAGGGCAAAGAGAGTTGTGCAAGAGTAATTCAGTCTATTGAGTTATTCACAGCCATTGTGTTTGACTGTGCCTTACTGACATTGTATTTTTTTCTCAAAAATATTGAAAATTGTTTTCTCTGATGGAACTGATGAGAAACAATGAGTCATTCACATGAGAGACAATTAATTCAGTAAGCTCAATGGAAATCATTGTAGAAAGTTTTAAAAGTGTCTTTGTCCATACAATGTTGGTGCCTTTTTTTTTTTCCTCCTCAAGGTTACTTTGAAAGCAAATATTTGGAGGCTGCTCTTGATTATTCTGAAAGACAGTGAAGAAAGAAAACAAAAATATCTACAGTAAAAGACAAGCAGCAGGAACAACAAGAAAAGCTGAAGAAAGGTGCAGTCAGTTTCAGGGATATCTAGTAAGTTGGTGCAGAATTTTTAAGTCTGCTTCTGTAAAATGAGAACTTTAGGTATTTAGAGACCCCAGTGGGCCTTTTAGATAAAAGGGGAAACAAAAGTTTTGCCCGTTTCTTGCACTTTCGCTCTGGCAATCCACAAGGGAAAATGTTCCATGCCAGTCAGCAACAATTCCTGTAATGCAATTAAAATGCAAATATATAAGTGAGCCCGCCAGCTACTCAGACTATCTTATGGAGGCTTTAATTTTGGCTAATGTTAATGTGCACTGTTAGAATTTGGTCCCATCAGTGTCATATTGAACTCTGTTTGTTAGAGTGGCCATGCCCAAAGGCCATGCCCATCTTTCCCTCCTAAATCCCTCTTCTGTATGAATGAATGCCTCTAATTTATTTTGGCTTAAGTTTGTTAGTGTCATCTGAGTCCATGAGCAACTTGCCTTCCTCTGCTCTTCCAACAGTTTGGTTCATTCAGGACATAAAATCTGAATGAATTTCAGGTTTTATTTTTTCTTGGATTAGAATAGCATAAATCGCTTAAAAATATACTGGCTATAAATTTTGAATATTAGTTAATTGTACCTTGGTCTTTATTTTATTAATGATTCATAAAGTTAACAGACTACATTTCTATCTTGACACAACAGCATATAAAATGTAAGCATGAAATGTAAACTGTAGTTCTAGTGAGACTCCTTGATAACAGAGAATGGGTTTTATTTTGGTTAAGAGATTTTCCCTAAGGAAGCTGATTAGGGAGGAAATTGTTAGACAGGACAGTGATACTGTTCATTTTTCCCCACTGCCACCAGAACAATCATTGTGTTCATGACTGCTGTAATATATTCATGTGCAAGATATTTTGTGGTGTGAAATCTTTATTTCCTTCTCATTACCGTTTCTCTTCTTTAGAAAAAATAATCAAAACTGATGAGAATAAACCTACAGAATATGTGAAAAGTTGACAGTACACTGCTTTCCTCCCAATTTCCTGATAAATGAGATACTGTACTCTGGAGTCTTTTTTTTTTTCAGACAAAGGTTGTGAGAACAGCAAGTGGCACAACGTGAATCTATTCTTTTCTCAATTACTTCAGTGAAAATGGAAAATAGTGGTACTGCAGCCCATGAGTACCCTTGAAACGGTCAAGAGCTGCAAACATATGAGACGCTCTGCTCAGCACAGCTGGTTTAAATACGCACACCATCTCCTGAAAACTGCTCTACCGAGCTCAGTAATTTTCTTCCCACTGTGCAGGGATGTTATAGAGGGTTGTTTTATAAACTTTAATAGAATTGAAAGCCAAAGTGTATAGATACCTTGTATCAAAGATGGCGTTATGATGAAAGTGCACAGTATGCCTTCTTCTTGGGATATCTGAATATAGGCTCCTACTCTTGTGAAGAGTGTAACGAGGCTGAACCACAAGAAATACACAGCTCTCCACCCAGAAAAAAACATACAAAATACATAAAAAGCAGGCATTATAATTCACCCTTCTGACTTCTGGCCTACTGCTATTCCTTTACAATATCAGGCTGCATCCGTGAAATTAACATGCCATTAAGCAGTTTTTCACAGCTCATGTTTAAAAATGACACTGGTATCAACAATCAGATGAGAAGCACAACCACTGCCACAAGTTTTCAAGTCTGTAATCTTGTGACTGTGTTGCATGCCCACATAATCATCTGTGGTTGGAGTCCCTTTTTCTTGCCCTCTCATTTAACAAAGACTGCAGGCACATGAAAGGGTTACAAAGCTTGTTAGCAATCTTGTCTTTATGCACAATCTGAGGTTTCTCTTTGTAATCTGATGATATTTAGTATGTTGGATATGAAACCCTTGCTAGCCTTTCAGAAATAAACCCTTTCTCAGGGACAAATCAGTTGTGGTTTTCCTGGTTAGATGCTTAAATTGAGTGACAAAGCGAGCAGCAGTCAGCTGAATTAATACTTGGGCTAATAGTGCATAATATGTACCATTTTATTGAAGGAATAGTTTCCTAAAGATCACTAAAAAAGCAATTCTGATGGTGTATGTGGCCCAAAAAATTGGAGGGCAGATAGATTCTGTTCTCAAAAACCCTTCCAGCATACATTCTAGCTCCACATTGAAGTTCAAATTTAGGTTCATGGATGTTTCCAATGTCTTAGGTATTAAATTCTGAAATCATAGGTCCATTACAGACAATTTTGAAATTGTCCTCATTGGAAGTAAAATCTTCTCATCTTACAAAGCTCAGCCATCTTTGGCCTCAGCTTGATTCTTTTTTTTTCAAAGCTTTTTCTGTCTGCTGCACAAGAGGAAAAGCTGTAAAAAGAGAATGCATAAGGAGAGTGTACAATAGATAATACATAGTTACACAGCGGTTGAGTTTGAAAGATATACCCAGTCTTTTAATCTGTCTGCTTTCAGCATTATGAAAGACTGTCCTCCACAGTAATCTCTTAAGTGCTTTATCTAAAGCTGACACTCAGTGTTCATTGGTACAAACACTGCTAAAATCTTGTCTAAACTGATAGTTGGCAAGTTCTGTTATGAATGTGAGTTCTCCATTGTATATAGAACAGCGTGGATTTGGTGTACCTGCCTCAGAAATCCTTATCTGACAGGTCCCTTCTGACCTGGACAATTCTATGACTCTGTGATTCCCACAAGAAACACTGAATGAGTCCAAAAAGTTCTTAATCTCAAATTAAAAAACCCAAACTATTAACTAAGCTGAAGTGGTATGTAGGACTTTTGCTGAATGGAACGCCTGCATGCACATGTCATGTTCTGAAGCAGTGCAAAATGCAATTAGAGAATTGTATACAGCCTTCTGGCTATGAAGAATGGATTTTAAGCATACAATTTCAGATCATAAAGTTCTTATGAGGACTTTACAGGAAAGAGGAATCTTAGAAAAAAGAACTTTTTTCCTTCTCTAGCAGGGTATATTTGGTTGTGCTATTTCAAAGAAAGGCCACTGTGAAAGTACAATAAGATGGAGTGATTATAAGTGAGATCTTTTTTCAAAACTAAACAACCCTGGAATTACAGTGTATAGGATGTGTTTATACAATGCCCACAACTTTTACAATACTAAATAGTTCACAGTAATTACCTTTTTGTAATAACATTACAAAACATTAGGCCAAATCAGCTGCTTATATCAGCGAATGAATGTTTCCTGAGAGCTTTGGCCCATCATGGCTTGTAAAAAGATTACTGAATTGTCTACATTTATATATTTATAAATTTATATATATATTTTAAGCCAAGGATTTTATTAGACTAGTAAGGGGTTTGAAAATAGCAAAAAAGAAATAATGTTCCTGATCATCTACCCCATTCCTTCTTCTTGAGGATATTATCTCAGCAGTAATTACTGGTGTTTGAAAACAAAATATGGTTTTTGTAAGTCATCAGAAATTCTGACCTAAGTAGAGAAATGGAGGACACTCCATCGAATAAGAAAACATGTCTTTTTGTATAGTCAGTTTCCCATGCAGTTAGTTTTGTGGCATGATTCTGTAATAGAGGGGAATGGAGGTAAATTAGATTTTCAGAAATTACAGAATCACAGAATTATATGGGCTGGAAGCGACCTCTGGAGATCATCTAGTCCAACCCCCCTGCCAGAGCAGATACACCTAAAGCAGGTTGCACAGGATGGTGTCCAGGAAGGTTTTGAATGTCTCTAGAGATAGAGACTCCACCACCTCACTGGGCAGTTCCAGTGCTCTGCCACCCTCAAAGAAATTTCTCCTCACGTTTAGATGGAACTTCCTATGTTCAAGTTTATGCCTGTTACCTCTTGTCCTCACTGGGCTCCACTGAAAAAAAGACAGGCCTCATTCTCCTGACGCCCATAAGCACTGATTATAATAATTGATAAGATCCCCCCTCAAGTCTTCTCTTCTCCAGACTAAGATGACCCAAGTCCCTCAGTCTTTCCTCATAAGAGACACGTTCTAGTCCTCTAAACATCTTCGTCATCCTTTGCTGTACCCTTTCCAGCAGATCCCTGTCCTTCTTGCCCGGAACTGGACACAGTACACCAGACAGGGCCTCACCAGGGCAGAGAAGAGGGAGAGGATGACTGTCCTTGACCTGCTGACCACACCCTTCTTGATGCACTCCAGGATACCATTGGCCTTCTTGGACACAAGGGCACATTGCTGGCTCATGGTCATCCTCTTGTCTACCAGGACTCCCAGACCTTTTTCCTCAGAGCTGCTCTCCAGCAGTTCAGCCCCCAACCTGTACTGGTGCAGGGGGTTATTTGTCCCAAGGTGCAGTACCTGACATGCCCTTGTTAAATTTCATAAGGCTTCTCTCCACCCAACTCTCCACCCTGTCCAGGTCTTACTGTATGTTGGCACAGCCTTCTGATGTGTCAGCCAGTCCTCCCAGTTTTGTGTCATCAGCAAAGTTGCTGAGGGTACATTCTATGCCTTCATTCAGGTCATTGATGAATAAATTGAGCAGGACTGGACTCAGTACTGACCCCCAGGGAACAGCACTTGTTATGGACTTCCAACTGAACTCCTGAATCATGACCCTCCACGCTCACTCTTTCAGACAGTTTTCAATCCACCTCACTGTCTATTTATCTAACCCACATTTCCTAAGCTTACCTATGAGGATGCTGTGGGAGACTGTGTCAAAAGCCTTGCTGANAGCAGGACTGGACTCAGTACTGACCCCCAGGGAACAGCACTTGTTATGGACTTCCAACTGAACTCCTGAATCATGACCCTCCACGCTCACTCTTTCAGACAGTTTTCAATCCACCTCACTGTCTATTTATCTAACCCACATTTCCTAAGCTTACCTATGAGGATGCTGTGGGAGACTGTGTCAAAAGCCTTGCTGAAGTCAAGGTAGACAATGTCCACTGCCCTCCCTTCATCTATCCATCCTGCCATGCCATCCTAGAAGGCTATCAGGTTAGTCAGACGTGATTGGTGAATCCACATTGACTACTTCTGATAGCTTCTTTAGCTCCACATGCTTTGAGATGACACCTAGAATGAGCTGTTCCATTATCTTTCTAGGGATGGAGATGAGGGTGACTGGCCTGTGGTTTCCTGGGTCTTCCTTCTTGCCCCTTTTGAAGACTGGAGTGACAGTGGCTTTTCTCCAGTCCTCAAGCGCCTCACTTGTTCTGCGGAACCTTTCAAAGATAATGGAGAGTGGCCCAGCAAAGACTTCTGCCAGCTCCCTCAGCATTCGTGACTGCATCCCATCAGGATCTGCCTGGACATGTTCCTATGCAACCTGCTCTAGGTGGACCTGCTCTGGTAGGGGAGTTGGACTAGATGATCTCCAGAGGTCCCCAGATTCTGTGATTTGTGGATATCCAGTTTACTTAATTGATCTCTAACTTGATCCTCCTCAACCAAGGGGAAGTCTTCCTTTGTCCAGATTTTCTCTGTTACCTCCAAAGTCTGGGGCTCCTGAGGGCTGGCCTGAACAGTAAAGACTAAACTAAAGAAGGAATTCAGCAACTCTTCTTTCTCTGCATCCTCTATCAGCATGGCACCCATCTCATTCCACATTTTCTCACTTGAAGAAACTGTTCCTGCTGACCTTGACATCCCTTGCCAGGTTTAATTCTAAGGAGGCCTTGGCTTTCCTCATTTCATCCTTCATGCTCTGACAGCATTCTTGTAATCTTCCCAAGTGGTCAGTCCCTTCTTCCACGCGCTGTAAATTTCCCTCTTCCACTTGAACTTTTTCAGAAGCTCCCTGCTCAACCATGCAGGTCTCCTGCTTCTCTTGCCTGATTTCTTGCTGTTAGAGATTAGGTCCAGATACAGACATTCCACTGTTAAGCTGAATTCAGTTTTGAGATTTATACAACCAGTAGTGACATACTTCAGTTGAGACAGACACTATATGTTTGGAAAATTTGGATCTTTTCCATCTTTAGTTGGTTGTATCTTACAGCTATGTATCTTAAAAGTATCCACATGGCTTTAAAAATGTACTCCAGTAACTCAGTTAATTGTAATAATGGTGAAATGGATCAGATAGCTCAGGTAGGCAGTATTGTATTTTTGGAGCACTTTATCTTTTTTATAACATTGCATGATTTTCTTTTTTTCTTTAATAGTTGACACTTAGGTGTTTTTCTTTAGTCTGTAATACATCTTCTGAGCTATGGTGTTCCAAAGAACTCCTTCCGCTGTAGATATTTGAGATCAAAGCCTGTACCTATCAAGCATGCTAATGAAACCACTTTAGTACATAAGTATATTTCAGAGGGAGGAAAATGCTGCTCAGTTAACAACAATAGTTTTCATGTAGAATGTAATACAAGACAGTTGATATATCTACTGCTCAAATTAGTTCACTTTATGAAGCGGACTGAGTTAAGGAACATAAAAAGAATCGCATTATGTTATTGCTACTTAGGGCAAATAGCCCTTTCAGGTTGTTTGCTTTTGTAATTCTCCTTAGAATATTAGATGTAGAAAATGTTCCTGTTGCTCAGTTACATTTAACTTGGCAAATTAGTTCAGGCAACAAATAGCTGTCCCACTCAATTCTAAAGTTAACTTTTCATTGAGTATCAAGGTGCTGCTAATAAATCCAGACTACTCAATATAACACATAATTAAGAGCTGTAATGCTACGAACAAATACATTGCTGAAATATATATCATAATGAATGTATAGCTCATCAGTATTTGCCTGACTGATTATATTGTTAACAGCAGTCTAAGCAACACTGCAAACACTACAAAATCCTAAATATTTCTGAATGATGACTGAAAAATATTACATGTAAAGTACATCCTGAATAATCTGTGTGGATAAAAAGTTATCTGCAAATGGAAATTGTAGCTTCTTTCCAATTTTCTAATCTCCCTAATGCTTCTGTTCCCTGCATCTCAGTGTGCTGAACTGGGGTCAGTGCAGGAGGAAAGCAAAGGACAGTTTATGGGAGCAGAGAATAGCATGTGGGCTCCCTATTATGCTGCTGTATATTAACCGTATATCTATCAATCACAGAGAAATAAAAGACCTTCTAATAGCTCTTCCTGTGTGATTGCACAGTGCTAGCTGGAATTTAGCCTAGGGAAAGTGCTTCTCATGATGCATAAGGAAGTATGATCATCCCATAAAAAATTAGAGAATATTATTAATTTGTATTAAAAAGATTAATGAAATGGACTGTAGTATCCTGCCAGCTGTGGTTTAGAATTCTCCCTTCTTATGAAGCAGGAAACCCCATAGTCAGTCCAGGAAGTAATGGAGAAGGAAGTAATTTAAAAGTATTTTTTCATTTCTCAAATCCGAAGGACCTGAGGGACCAGTTCAATTCTGGGTTTAAATAAGATCAGCCATCTAACATGCTGTAGCTCTCTAGAAAATACAGGTGAAAAAAACCTGGGCTGTGGGAATAGAAAGCACATGATTTTTTTTTTTTATTAATTTTTTTATTTTTCATTTTGGTAAACTCCTACATGTTAAATGTAAGAATTTACTAATGCAGGGAGATTTCTTGAAGTAGACAAGTTACATAGGCACATCAAAGGTCTGATCCTGAATTTGTAAGCCTGTATGTTCAGAAGCAACAGTTCATACAGATCTCGGTCACAGCGTGTCATTGTTAGCCATGTTCTGTGGTGTTAAAACAGTTCAGAGATTTTAGTCATTCTGAACTTTAACTGTGCACTTTGCAAATGAATAACAATGGCTTTCAGGAATGGCAGCCAATATGCAATGTGGATAGGGGAACTGTTCCCTATGCAAAAAGTTGTAACACCAATTTTGAGCAGATCTATTTTAAGCATTTTAAATATCAGAGTCAATAGTTTAAATATCAGGGCAATATCAGAGTCATGTGATTGACTTTGTTTGGTATTTATGCAGATATCCTGGATTAAGTATACCATTACTCTACAACACCATGTTATGCAAAGCCCTGATGTCCCATATAGTCTCTGTCAAAACATACCTCAGTGTATATATGTTCACATGTGCTAATTTGGAGTGGAACAGAAACCCCAACTTTCTGTTCAGTGCTTTAGCTTCTTAATTAAATCTCTTCCAATACCCTTATGCTGACAGAAAGGATCTTGCTTATATTTGTTGCTTCAGCTATCAGCATCACCTGACTTTGTTGTTTCCCCCCTGGAGGGGTCCCGCCTCTGGGGAGGAGCAGACAGATCAGGTGACCCAAACTGACCAATAGGTGAGCCATCCCACCTACATCATGACCAGTACAAAACCCAAGGGAGCAAAGGGTCATCTGCTTTTCATTAATGATGATGTTATTAAGTGGGTGGCATCTGACCAGGACCCTGTTTGTCTGCCTTTGATACCGATCTGTTCGTTCCTGAATCAAGTTCCCATCTGTTGCCGAGTCCAGGCTGGGACTTCACAGATGTTGGTGATATCTTCCTGGAAACTTGATAAGGTTCTGCATATATTGTATCTATTTAATTATTTCCTTTTTATTTTATTATGAATACTTTAATAAGCTAGTTAAGTTCCTTCTAAGCTTGTAAATCTCTTTATCCCTCTCCATCCTCTCTTTGGAATGAGAGGTGGAGGCGAGCATGTGTTATCTCATCATTTGCCCAAACCATCACAGTTTGAAATAAAGATAATGCCACAGGTCAACTCAGCCTATGGTAATGTGCACTGAAAAAATACATTAGGATTCCTGAACACAATTTTGTGAGACGGTTTGTTAGGTTGCATGTTTTGTTACTCTCAAAGTTTAAAAATGGCTCATTTTTTACTCCAGTCCTATAGCTTTTTTTCTAACAGGTTGATACGTGCTGAGATACACGTGAATTCCTGGTTAATTCAAGTCAGTGGATCTCTATGTGTGAAAGATCTCACCATTGATGTGAATGAGGGTTTTACAAACAGAGTTGCTGAAGTCTACAGCTGTATAGGGCTTGTCTGTGTAAGGTAGTTACAGAGTGAGGGACCTACAACTTCAGGTGTTATCAACCTTTTTCTTAAAGGTAAATATCCACAGTGAATTAAAAGAGCAACATAGTGCTGTGGCAAAACACAGGTAGCAGAATGAAGTGAAAAAAAGAAAACCCAGAGGTGATTTTTGTGGTATTTGCTTGTATTAAATACTCGATAAAGCACATAAAAAGCTATTCGTGTTCTGTTATGCTTTTACAGACACCACAGCAGCTGTGTCTATATGATGATGTCTACCTCTGAGTTTTTTAAGCTCAACCAGAAATACCTTCATACAAACATCCCAGAATTACTGTTGATAAGGGGAGCAAATACCTTTGTGTCTCATTAAAAAATAAATAAATCATAGATAAGTGTTCCCCTTTCCTAATAATGTGTCATATTAGTGCTCAGAACTATCAGAATTTATTTCACTTCATTATTGCAATAGAACATCAATTTAAGATTTTGGATAAACTCTTTAGTTTTCCCATGTAATCCATGGCATCTATTACAGTTCAAATGACTAAAATGTATGGGAGAAGACATTTTATGAGCATTTAAAAAAGGAGCATGTTTCACTGAAATGTGGAAACAGAATGTAGGAGCTGATTAGATATGCCTGCTGCGTCGCATAAGCATGAACTTGAAGAACAAAAGGAATTTGGGGAGGTGTAATGCTACAGATATTATGCACGGCAATGTTGTAGCTCAGCAATTAAGACTATACACGCCACTTGTTTTCAAGTTTCATATCACTCCTTTATCTAGAGTATAATTAGTAAAAGCAAGAACAACAAAGAAATCCCAAACCAAACAACAACCCCTATGTCTATACCAACTTGAAGGCGTTTATATTGAGCAAAACATTTTCCTCTGATAAATAACTAGTGTAATCAGTTGACCTTCATTTTACTGATGGGTTTTTTTTTAATTTCACTCAGATCTGAGCTTCTGATATAAGTTATTTAGATCAGGAAGTAAACTTGTGTTTCTAATGGATTACTTGTGGAATGGAGCATGTAGTGAAATGAATAATGGAGGTGAATTTTTAAAAATTACAAACTGACCTTTGAAATGTCAGAATTTGGATATTTCCTGCAATCAACATTCTGTGATAAATGAGAGCAGTAGATGTAAAGATCCTTGGTTCAAAAGTGTGTGTAATCAAAATCCAATGAGAGATCGATGGCCTTTTGGTGACCTTTTATCAAAAGGTCAAATGACACCATCTATGGGAAGGTTTTCTTGTGCTTGCAGAATGATTATAAAAGGATTTGTTGCACTTTAGTGTTTTAGCTATGGAGGAAAAGTGTGCCTATACCTGGGAGTTCTATATATTTACATGCATATGTATGTAATTTTCATTCATCCTTGTAGGTGTGAATTTTATGCATAAAAATATGTATACACATATCTACATGTATATATATTATTTGAGAATTTAAGTTTAAGTTGTTGTTAATATTTGTAAATCAGTGAAATGTTACTTCAAACATAGGAAATGTTATCTGGGTATTTTTAAGTTGCTAGGAAGACAATAGGAGGATCGAACATGAACTCAGTTGGAAATTTTCTTTTTGCCAACAGTGGCAAAATATTGGAAATAATCAACAAAAGCTTGTATTGAGTCATCAGAATCCACAGACACATTTAGGAATAAGTCCACGGAGGCATTTGGGTCTGAATAAATGTTGGAGGGTTTTTGTGTTGATGTTATGTAAAGTAGCACCAAAAAGTCCAGAATGATTCAGAGTTGTAAATTAGTCATAGTCATCACCAGGACATAATTTTTTTTGACATCTGTCCTGCAGCTTTGTAGTTGAAATGATGAAAATATGCTATTAATTTTTCTGAATGATTGATATTTATTTTGTGGTGAAATTATATATGTGTTCAGCTTTCAGCAAGGACTTGCACTACTGGATTTTTTGTCTCCTTAAAAATTTATTCTTGAAGAAGAGCTGTTTTCCATGTTTCTGTGGAGAAGAATGGATTACAAACTGGATTACAAGTCATTACAAAAGCTTAGTGTGCTTGTAACTTACACAAAATTGCTTAAAAAAATTCATTTGTTGCGTCAATCTTATAATGAATTACTGGAAAATCATGTAGATGACATTAGCTTTGGCGAGACTGTGTTTTACGATGTGTGAGGATTAAAATTGGGTACAGCAGTTGCAGGAAATTAACATTTATTGAGATATATAAAGAAACGATCGAACCAATTTGTTGAATATTTGACTGTCCACAGTGTATATTGTAATTGGTAATTACATGCTGTTACGGTTTTTATAAGTTCAAGATGTCTTCTCCAAATTCCCAACTGCCAGTGGAAAGTATTCAACTTGTTTTAAGTGTTATTTTAGAAAGAAGTGGAGGGTGGGGGATTCTGCAGTGTATGGATGCTTTATTAGTAAAGGTTGTTCTTTCATGTAATATCAGCTACAAAAAGATAATCTGTAAGACGTTTTATAGTTCTGTAACCTTTATGTTGCCTCCAAAATTACTTTCATGGTTTCCTCCTATGAAGCAGAAATTGAAATCTGGTATGTACATATGTATTCCTGCCTTTCCAGTTATCCTCTTTGCTTTTTGGCTTAAAGTCAGGAGAGTGACTCAGTCTAAGTTTTCTGAAAGACACAACAGATTTGGTCTTGAGTGCTGATGCTGTTGCCTTGTCTCATGGGATTGTTCTGGCTCTTTAAGTATAGCCTTCAAAAAGCTACTGGCTTCCAGGGTTGCCAGAAGGCAACCAGGTTGTATAA
Organism: Pedionomus torquatus; assembly: GCA_013398155.1. NCBI lineage: Eukaryota > Metazoa > Chordata > Aves > Charadriiformes > Pedionomidae > Pedionomus > Pedionomus torquatus. The sequence continues at coordinate 20,577 of VZRU01005194.1, read as the reverse complement.
GCTAGAGCTTGTATGTACTTTGTTTTCCACTCATATCTTCAAACCAGTTTCCTGAAGTTCATGGTGCTTCTCAACTCACTCAGTGTCTGTATGTGCATGTCTGTGCCTGTCACTCCGATCTGGGTAGGAACTTCTTATGTATTTGCTAATTTCAGTCAGATTTGAAAATGTCTCAGTAATACTAAGATGCCATGTGTATCTTAGGCATCCAAATACATGTGAGAGGTTGTCTCATTAGGCACCAGGGCTTCCACACAGAAATACTCTTGAATATTTTTTTCTCACTCGTTGAGGAAGGTCAGTGAGAATTTGTATTGTGGACATCTGATGGTTGAACCATGGGACCTAAATCCACAGGGACACACTTTCAGTAGTTTTACTGTTCACAGAACTGTTTGCTTCCTTCATGGATAATCAACAGGAGATGTGAGAACCCAACTCACTCGTTGTCTCCTTTTGCGTCATTCATCATTAATGAACTAGCATGGATAATATGATTACTCTGATCATAATAAACAGATTTGATGGCTCTGGTGACGAGTGCTCATATGCTTCTTGCTCTACTGATTCTATGCTTGCTGTAAGAGAAAAATGGGGTGAGGAGAGAAAAAAGGAGATTTAACAGTGTAAAATAGTAGTTATAACCAGACATAGAAATAAATATGTAGAAAGGTAAGCAATTTTTACCATGGCCCCCTAAGACCTGAACTACAGTTAAAATTAAGTGAAAAAAGACTGCTTCCATGTGAGGAAATACTAATATGTCTTAGGTGACATACTTCATTGATATGCAAGTATATAATGCCAAATTGCAGTGTAATGCCAAACTGCAAACCACAGGTGCTCTGGTCTTTAAGTGACCTATTCTATTAACATTTCTTTACAGTATGCAGCATTAACTGTTTTTAAAACTTTCTGAAACTTAAATGTGTCAGTTATTATTTCACTCCATTACTTAATGCCATTACTTAAGGCTACTTGATGCCACCTTTGCCTCAGCCTTTATTAGTAGAGAAGGTTGTTCCCTGAGTACCTAGGCCCCTGAACTACTTGCACCAACACCCTGAATATAAGCAAGTCTATGGGGCCAGAAGGCATCCACCTGAGGGTACTGAAGGAGCTAGCAGAAGTGCTCACTGAGCCACTTTCCATCATTTACCAGAAGTCCTGGCAAACTGGGGAGATTCCAGCAAATGTGACACCCATCCACAAGAAGGGTCAGAAGGATGATCCAGGAAATTACAGGCCTGTCAGTCTGACCTTGGTGTCTGAGAAGGTCATGGAACAGATCATCCTGAGTGCTGTTATGCATCATTTGAAGGACATACAGGTGATCAGGCCCAGCCAGCACAAGGTCATAAGAGGCAGGTCCTGCCTAACAAACCTAATCTTCTGTGACAAAGTGGATGCTTGGTGGATGAGGGAAAGGCTGTGGATGTTGTTCACCTAGACTTTAGTAAGGCCTTAGATACCATCTCCCACAGTATTCTCCTGGAGAATCTGGCTACCCATGGCTGGGATGGAAGTAGACAGAGGGGTGGAATTCACTATTAGCAAGTTTGCAGATGACACCAAGCTGTGTGGCATTGTCAATATACCAGAGGGACCTGGACAGGCTGGGGAGGTGGGTCCAGGTGAACCTCATGAGGTTGCACAAGAGCAAGTGCAGGGTTCTGCACCTGGGACAGAACAACCCTGGCTATCAATACAGACTAGGGGCTGAGGTATTAGAAAGCAGCACTGAGGAAAGGATCTTGGGAGTGCTTGTGGACGAGAGGCTAGACATGAGCAGGCAGTGCTCACTTGCAGCCCAGAAGGCCAATCACATCGTGGGCTGCATCACAAGATGTGTTGCCAGCAGATCCAGAGAGG
>VZRU01005194.1:5306-18533 GCA_013398155.1 Pedionomus torquatus | reverse complement strand
TCTCCACTGGGTTAAAAACTGGCTGGAGGGCCGGGCCCAGAGAGTGGTGGTGAATGGAGTTAAATCCAGTTGGTGACAGGTCATGAGTGGTGTCCCCTGGGGCTTGATATTTGGGCTGGTTCTCTTTATCATCTTCATCAATTATCTGGAAGAGGGGATTGAGTGCACCCTCATTCATTTTGCAGATGACACTAAACTAGTTGGGAGTGTCAACTTGTTTGAGGATAGAAAGGCTTTGCAGAGGTATCTGTACAGGCTGGATCAGTGGGCCAAGGCCAATGGAATGAGGTTCCATAAAGCCAAGTGCCGGGTCCTGCAATTCTGTCAAAACAACTCCATGCAGTGACACAGGCTTGGGGAAGAGGGGCTGGGGAGCGGCCTGAAAGAAAAGGACCTGGAGGGGTGANGAAAGAAAAGGACCTGGAGGTGTCAGTCGGCAGCCAGTTGAACATGAGCCAGCAGTGTGCGTAGGCAGCAAGAAGGCCAACAGCATCCTGGCCTGGATCAGGAACAGCATGGTGAGTAAAACTCGGGAGGTGATTGTCCCTCTCTACTCAGCACTGATGAGTTCTGTGAATTCTGTGTCCAGTTTGGGCCCCTTACCACAAAAAATACATTGACGTGCTGGAGTGGGTCCAGAGAAGGACAATGAAACTGGTCAGTGGTCTGGAAAGTAAGCCTTATGAGGGAGCTGGAATTGTTCAACCTGGAGGAGGCTGAGGGGAGACCTTATCGCTCTTTACAGCTACCTAAAAGGAGGCTGTAGAGAGGCAGGGATCAGTCTTTTTCTCCCAAGTCACAGGTGACAGGACAAGAGGAAATGGCTTCAAGTTGTGCCAGGGGAGGTTCAGATTGGATATCAGGAAAAATTTTCACACTGGAAGTGTTATCAAGCATTGGAATGGGCTGGCCAGGGAGGTGGTTGAGGCACCATCCCTGGACATATTTAAAGGACAGGTTGACATAGTGCTTAGTGACATGGTTTAGTGATGAGTTGTTGTTTTTATCAGAGTTAGGTTGATGGTTGGTAGGTGATCTCAAAGGTCCCTTCCGACCTAGATAATTCTATGATTCTGTGATTATTCTGCAATCTAAAGCATGGGCTACAAGTTGTGATGTGCTGAGTTTTAATTTTCATTGCCAGATGATTTGGTATTGCAAACGGGAGCTTGAATCTAGCTTTTCCGACATGGCCAACTAATGCATTTTCTCTCAAATACAGTCAGTAGAAACAGGCTAGAAATATCCTATATCATTATCACTTGTGATTAAAAGATGGGCTATATTAAGACAGCTTTGTCACAATCTTCCTTTGAAAGACAAACTAAGTATCTTTAAATTCAGCAGTATGCCCAGCATGTCAAGCTGTTGTCTTTCAAAGTAGTGGAAGGAACAGCTTCCTTTTTTAATAATTTTGGTCTTCACTATGAAATGAGTTTTCAATAAATGACTCTAGCACCAGCATGGATGAGAATAGTAAATTAGAAGCATAAAAGTCAGTGAATAAGTTAAGAACACAACCATTTATTCACTTATTTTTATACTTTGGGTAAATTTTCAACACTGTGTACATATGTCTTTATTATACTAAGGCTATTTGCATTTTAATTCACTGCCCATCACAAACCTTTATAAACCTTTGCCAAGAATAACAAATATCATAATCTTGCATGCTCCAATCTATTATTTAAGCAAGAAGGTATGAATGTATTAAGACCTTAAATCTATGTTACATACTTTGGTATTAATACAGGAGTTAATGTTAGCATGTTGTTTGGACATTAAATCTTTGGACTTACCTTGTCAGGTAAGGAATAAATATTCATAAGACTAATGCCTTTCTTTATGTGAGATGATGCTTTTCCCACAGTTTTGCAATTGTCTTGACAAATACTAGTTTGTTTCTAAGTATCAAAGAGTGAATCAGGCACTTGGAGATGAAGTTACTGACTTTTGCTTTTGTGATTTAGTTTGCAAATGTATATTACCTTTGCAGATGGACATTTTTAAAGTTAAGTCAAGGGCTGACCTCACTATCATGGCAAAATACTTGTTCTTCTAACATGAAACAAATTGTTCCACTGTCAATGGAAAATAATAGTTCAAAGGCTTTTTTTTTGGGCTATTACTGGTAAAATCAGTGTGATCTTTACCTGAGGATATGCTCCCTTAGGGATATATTTTGAAATGAAGTGGAAACAGAGTTCTAAGACTATTTATAAAGTGCTAATGCTATGAAACATAATTGAAATCCTCAGGAAGTTGTCTTTATTGATGCATGAAAAAAATTGATCTAATTTAAGTAAATTCTAATGTTTATCTCTTATTCTCTTATATGCTCTTCAACCTCGATGAGCTCTAAAAGTTAAACTTGTCATGCCCCACATAAAAACTTCTGTCTATACTACAGTAGGCATCAGCTGCTTCATGAACTGTGTGAAACTGTCCTGGATTTTGTGAACAAATTAGTTCTGGTTCAGTATTACTAATGGTGTATCAGAAGCTGCCAACAAAGAGTGTAGCAGTAACACAAAAAATTCTTTAAAAGTTGGTTGGTGTTTAAGAAAGTGTGCACACTTTGAGTTAAGATTCCTGTCATAGATTTATAGGCTCCAGACTTATTAGTATTAGAAAGTGTGTGTTTTGTGAAAGTTCATCTAAATAAACAAACCCCACTCAGTTGGCTGTTATGGCAAGCATATCTCAAATATTATCAGATGCTGCCATTCTGTCATCCTGACATGTATGTGTCCTTTCCCTGTATTTGGCCAATGGCAGTGTAAGAGTCAGTTTTTTGGGAACATGGTAAAGATCTGTCAACCAGTATAATCCCAACTTTCTGCAGCTTTACCTGATAAGTCCCAGTAGAACAAAAAATGCTGTGCTAATTTTTAAAGAAAACTTTCTGCTATCATTACATTTTCAATTGCTGAAAAGATGTATGACATTTAACTCCTCTTTTGAAAGCAGCATTTCTAATTTTCTTTTCAGTGGTTCTTTAGATACATCCATAAAAAGAGTTGGACATTTTTCTTTCATGAACAGAGTTCAAAATGCTGATGCTACCAACTTTCAGCTTTGTAGAAATAAAGAATTCATGTTCATACAATGCAGTCCTTGATGCGGAAAGTGTAGACATCTATAGATATCTGGTGGTTTGCTGTTTGAAAGGGTTTTTGAAGAAATTTATCAGGAGATTCTCTGAATTCTCTCAGGACAATTTTGACTCATGGAAAAATTTCACAACAGAAAATAAATACTTCCTGACTGTGGTATGCTTTTACTGCAAGCACTAAACTCATCTCACTTCAGACTGGAAACATCAGCCTGATGTAATACAAACTTTAAATTGGCACAGAGCAGTTGAAGAAACTCTTAAACAACTTCTTACAGGTAGGTTAGCACACAGAGGAAGCATGACCAATGCAGAGGGAAAATGTCCAAACCTACCTATGCCAGCCACAAAAAGCTTTTGATACTTCATAGTAATCTATTATCAGCTTAAGTTAGGATATACATACATCTGTGCACAGGTTTTCACATGAGTGTCTGTCCTGGAGGGTGAAAGAAGGCTTGGATTTTATTCAGGTGAAAGGCAAAATGGACTGCTGCGAAAACTGTTAAAACCACTAGGTTTGCACTTGGCTAGGGGAAAACATCAACTCAGCACTAACAAAACCAATACAAAAGAGCACACCCCTCTATAATCAGAACTTAGCACAGGCAGCATATTTTAGCGTGCAAAGAACTGCAGCTGTTTTTTAAGTTTTAATCTCCATCCCTGCACCACTGTTGTCCAAAAAGGCAATAAAAGTGACCTCCCCTAGCTTTTCGTTATTGAAGGTGAAAAATGACAAAGCCAACAAAGCAAGTGCTTAGAAATGATACTGTCAAGTCTGGTAGAACTATTTCATTTGATACTTTTACTGGAATCAGAAAATACAACTACAGAGAACTAGGAAATACAAACAGAGTTAGGAGATACCATATAGTTTTTAGATCGAAAAAGTATGTTTCTTAAAATTTTATCTTTTCTTGGATGGGGCATAAGTACTACTTATGTATCACATATTGCTGAGATAAGTCATGATGCAGGTTAGGCTACTGCTACAGGTAGAAATCCCAAGTATTAAGGCTTGAAGGGCTGTGGACCGCAGCAATATGATCAGTTGCTGGTGGTAAAATGCTGCAAATTACTGTGAGTGAGATTTAGAATGGCTTTCTTCGAGTATGCAAAAGTTCAGACCTGGGAATTGAATGCATGAGGCAGATGTTTGACTGCTGCTGTGATTTGAAACCAGTATGGTCATAAACAGTCTGACATAAAATGAGCACCAGTGGATTCAAACGGGATTCGTGACAGATATATATACAGTAACATATTATATGTGGGATGAGCAATTTACTGAAGATTCAGAGCTCGAGCTCTGACACTGAGATATCAATCACATGAGATTTGTATTGTGAGATGTTTGTTTTCTGCCTACAGATAAAAAAATCTCCTGTGAATGACTTGAGAGATTTGTATGTAAGCCTGCTCTACAGCCTAAATGCAAGTCATGGTCTTTTCTTTTCTGCTTTGTCATGAAAAGTATATTTAAAATATACTTATATATATTTTATATATGCTTATGTAGATAAAAGCACATTTAAATATCAGTAACTACCATAGTCTTTGTTCTAAAAAAGTTCATGAGACATTTTTTTGTTAAATCTGCTGTTCCTCTAAATATTCCATCTCGTAGATGTACCGTTTCAAACCTCAGTTATTCTTCTAGCATTGTAATGTATTCAGACATCATGCATCATGCTCAGTGGACACTGAACCTGAATGTAAGGGAAAATTCAGATGTCTAGTCTCTCTATAGCCATGTAAAACTGTGGTATCAATGTGCTGAAAATTTGCTAGGATGAAATTTAATTTTTCCTTTAGTTCAGGACTATTTCTGCTTAGAACAGATGTGTTATTTTTCTATCCTGTTATTGCAAGTCTTAAATTTTCTTTATTTTGTATTTTATATTTTTATTTTGCATTTTATCTATGTACACATCAGAGTATTTGAAGCACAAGGTATCCTCTTAATTTATTCAGCTGTGGAAAACAGAAGCTATTACATTACTAGATTTGCTATAAAGAACACTGATAGCCATATTGGAGCGAAGATAATAAAAATAATTTATTGTAAATTTCATTGACATAAAACCTAGTAAATTGGCATTGTTATATAGTGGTAATTATAAAGCACTATAAAGAATAAGATCGGATTCAANACGATAGTAACAGTTTTAGTATAAATTATCCAATAATGCAGAAAAAAAAAAAAAAAAAAAAAAAAAAAAGTCCTGCAAAGGAAGTATACCATGTAAATAGAAAGAAGAGAATATTCCATTATTTGATATACTTGATATACAGTCCTGGAGACCATACAGCATAAGCAGAGCTTTTTGAAAATTACAGCAATTTGAAACTATACCATGGTGAAATACAGATAAGTAAGAAAATCTATATATAGATCTGAGATACTAGATTGAAAAGTGTTATTTATACCTTCTGTTCTTCCATGTAGTTCAACATGGAAAGTTGAAAGCAATGTGGCTTACTTGATTGAAGATTTCTCTACATCTTGATCTTTCTCTTATCACATATTTTTCCCACTGTCCTGACTCCTCTGCATTGTCACACACACTGTTAATGAATATATAACTTTCTTTGATCTGTGCAGCTTTTCTGCCATATTCAGAGGTCTTTGAACTGAGCCCTTCTGAGCATTCCCAAAGGACCTAGGCACTCCCAAATTCTTTTCATATCTGTATGTGAAGATACTTTATCTCCCTTTTGTTGTTGTTCTAATCTGTTATTTGCACAGAACCTTTATTTGTTCTTGTGCCCAAGAGTTGGTGGATGAATATAATTTTTCTGCAGCCCTCACTTTCCTCCATCCCTACTATCTCTTTAAGATCTTGAGGACTTTTTACTCAATTCTCTTTTCATGTACTGTGATCGTTATCGTGATGTCATCCCATTAATTACTACCATACATCTTTATTGGACGTTATAGTCTGAAAATGAAAGGCAGAAAAACATTGCGGGCCTGTTCACAAACATACTCAGTTGAATGTAAACTTTCCATTTCATGTTCCATGGATTTAGGATTATAGGTGTAGTTTTGAAGTAACTTTTAAACTCAAAGAAGTAGGTAGGCTTCCTGAAAAAGTTACAATATTATTTTCTGGATCAGTCCCAAGGTTCTGTGTTCCAGTAAATCCCTGGACACTGGATAACTAAAGGTGCTTTGGATTAGCTGTCTGAAACTAATGGCATTAAATCAATTGCTACAAGAATATATTTAGGCTGAGCATTAATAATATGGGAGGCTGGATGGCATAATGATGGAGCACTGACCTGGGATTCGGGAGGTCTGGGCTGCGTTCTTGGCTCAGCCAATAACTTGCTGGGTGACCTCAGGAAAGTCACTTTACTTACTTTTGGCTTATTGAAAAGTTTCATGTGAAAAGTGCTTTGAACTCTTCTGATGTCAAGTGTTCTATCACCACCATATATATTGTAACCACGTAGGTGAAATCTATTAAATGTCAAGCAGAGTGAAAAGTGGTGAGTGTCTGTGGTAAAAGAACCTTTTATGGAAAGTGCTTGAGACTCCTATCAAATCTGTATTTCTCTAACAGTCTCATACAAGAAGTGGTAGGAACACGAAGAGGCCCAGAGACTTTCTCTGTCTTACAAGCACCTCCTTATGGTGATAAGAGTGGTTTAATAATGGTATATAGCACAACGTAAGATAAAACTAGATGTGTCAAGTAGGATTCTGCAGGAGTTTATCCTGGTTATTGTAGTAGTCAGCCTTTTCATTAAGGCACAAAATAGGACACACTGGGAAGGAATATAGAGAGTATCAATGATGATAGAGTGTGCTGATCTGCTGTTTTATATAACAATTTTATTGATAGTTACCACTGAGAAAGCTAACCTACTTCATATCATTATTTCTTTTCTGGATCAGAGTTCAACTGCCAGTAGGAAGATCAGCTGCACATTACCAGTAGCAAAAAGGCAAGATCTTGGGGCTGCAGCAGAGGAAAAAATTATCAGAGAGAACCAAGCAAAGTTTGTTTTTTGAAATTGGCTGGACTTGGTCTCTCTTCACTGGGAAGCTAAGAATGAGGTGGAGCAAATGGAGCCATTGAATGTTATCTTTGAGAAAGCGTGGAGGATTTATGAACTCTCAGACTCTGGAAAAGGGCAAATGCAATCCTTATCTTTAAAATGGGAAAAATGGAGAATTGTGGAAATTACAGACCTTTTAAATCAGGGAAATTAAAGCCTTCCTGGAAAAATCTACTGAAGAAATTATCAAATAATTTGTAAGGAAAACAAAACAAAACATAACCCAGGAAAGAGTGAAAGAACAAAGATCTGTCAAAACCAAATTATTTTAGTTTCAAACCCACTTTTTCTATGAAAGAGTAGAGTGGCTATAGTAGAACTATAGTATATATAGTAGGTATATATATTATATATACCTACTATATATACTATATACTGTAGAACTGGCTGTAGTAGAAAGTTGTGTACTTGGACCTTTTTAAACATAACATGGTAGCTTCAAAATAAACTAGGAAAAGCGTGTCTGTGACAAAACTGCCCTAAGGTTGGTAAAAGACTGTTGGGAAATCCATGTTCACAGAGAGTTTATTAATGATTCACTACCAAACTGTCAAGCAGGATCCCATGTTCTCTGGTTGCAGCAGCAGTCAACGTTTTCATCAATTACTTGGATGACGAAACAAAGGCTATGCTTATTAAATATGTGGGCAATACCACCACAAGCAGCTGCAGGCTTGTTGCAAAAATAAGAAAAAAAATTCAAATAACTTGATAATTTAGAGAAGTTGTCTGAAAAATAGAGTGGAGTTGAGTAAGGACAAATATGAGGTGCTGAACTGTGCAATGATAACCAGCTGTGCCAGTTCAGAGTAAGCTGGGTGGCAGATCTGCAAGGGAAAATCTGGGATCTTAACATCACTAGTGGAAGCACTTAAACACTGTCAAGCTGTTGTGCAAAATACAAGCACCCACTGGATGCACAAGAAGAAACACACCCTGCAGGGTAAGTGAGGGCAGCCTGGTGAAATCCTATGTCCATTTTCACCAGTATGCTTCATGGAGGATAAAACCGACAAATGGCAAGTGTAAAGCAATAAGAATGACTGTGCTAGTGAAGATTTAATGAACCGGTGTTATTTCATCTAAAGAGAAAAGAAGACAAAGGTGAAATGATAATTGCCTTCAAATTCAGAAGAGATTGCTGCAAAAGATAAGGAATAATTTTTTTCTGTGCCCAAGTGAATCAGACACGAATTAATGAGCTAAACCTGAAGCAAGTGAGTTAGATTAGACATTAAGAGAAAGTTTCTAACAGTATGGATAGTTCAGTGTGAGAATAGATTCTGTGCTCTCCCCAGACAATCTCCATAATTGGAAATTTTTAAGAACAGGTTAGGATCACTGATGTCTGAGTGATCACTGTACAGTTGGCTCAGCCCTAAAGCAGCCATACGGTCCACAATGCTACTGTTCTTTGGGGAGGGTGGACCAGAAGTCGGAAGAGCTACCTGGAGCATAGCCTTTTCAGCTTTCATTCCTGTAATATTATTTTTTTTTCTGTTGCATATTCTGTCTTCTGTTGCTACTTCAGTGTAATTTATGTACAGGCAGTCTATGATAGTTTCATTGTAAATGAATGTAAATAGAACTGGTGAGAAAAATATATTAATATTTACACTTTACGAGGCTCAGCTGAAAGGCAGTATATAAGTACAAACATTGTAATAGGAAATCAATGAGTAAAATAATAAACCACATTGAATAATAATAATAAAAATGAATAAACCATTGAATAAAAAATGAAACAAAACAAAACAAAAAAAAGTACTACACTCTGCACATAAACCCCATAAAAGATATATTAACCTTAAATAATAACAGCTCATTTTCAGCAGTTGGGGTTTTTTTATATATATTAATTAAGTCTTTTTCATTTACCAAAGTTCAAACAATTAATCACAGACCTGTGTAATCAAAAGTAAAGTTTATTTCTTATTACCTATTCATATTGCAATCCTAGCATTTGAGATGATTACATACTATATATAAACACATACCTACTATGTAATCATTTGAAGTGCTGCGAACAGTGTATAGGTAGTTCAAAATGAACACCATATGCACAGCACAAAATGTTAATAGCATTCCACAGCGTGCTGCATTATGAGAAAGTCTAATCTGTCCCTGAAGTGAATTTGGCTTATTATTCATTAGTGAGATGAAGCTGATTACATTGAACTATTTTCTGTATGTAACATTGTATAAGGGATAATCTCACCCTCAAGATTTGGGGGTTTTGAGAAAGAACATGTTTCTAAAGCAGCTGCTATCAATCAGTCATACTACGTTTTGTTTGTTTTACTTGATCAGTTAATTTTAAGATGACCTATTGCACTTCATAGTAAATAAATATTAATTTCCTGTTTCCCAGATAAGAGCTCTTTCTCTGCTGCATGCCCAGCACTCTTTGGATAGTTAAAGAGGCAATAAAGATGCAGAAGAGTTAATGGGAAAATTTTTTTTTTAGTTGGGAAATTAATTAATAGTTCAGGCAACAAGGTTTGAAGGAAAAAGAAATGATCATAGATTAAAATGAGCCAATTCATTAATCAGAAAGAAGGTAGTCAACATTTCTTTGTTCATTAATGTTTACAGGATATATAAAAATACATAATAACACAAATAAAAATCCTGTGAACAGCCTGTTCTTTTCCTTTCGTAGCCAGGTTATTCACATTTGCACTTTGTCTAATGCTAATCCCAGCTGTGACTGAAGACAGTTCCAGATGCAGCAGCAACTTAAGAAGAGGACATCAGGAGGAGGTCATAGAGGTAGTTTATGAAATGAATTCATGAGAGTTAATAATTTATTCTACATTTACAGGTCCTTTCATCTAAGTCTCTTGGAGCAATTTATAAACATTGCTCCACTGCTGCAACAGAAGAAAGTTATTGCATAGAATTCTCAGGAGTACATGCATCCTACTGATGTGGTGTAGTATCCAGGCATCTAATGACCAAGTCACCTCAGAAAAGAAGACTTCAACATCTGAATTTTGATGAATTTGTAAGCAACCAGATACTTTCAATGCCTCTCAATTATTTTTACTTTATGAAAGAAGATACAAGCACACAGAGCGTGGTTCTTTTCTCTCACCCTGCTGAGAGCTGTTGGCACTGACAGAAGTTAAATCTGTGATGTGTTGATTGTCTTCATAAAATAATGAGTAGGAGATGGAGGCACCTTGTACCTGCAGCATCTTACAGCATTTATGTAGTCAGAATCAGGCCAAGAAATATGATGTACAGGTAGTCCTATAATTGTGACAGAGTATCAGAACTGTAACCATGACTGTACTTTTACCACAGATTTATCTTCTTGCAGTTACAGATTAATAAAATCCAGGGTAGGGCTTGGAGAAAAACAACAAACCAATTAGCTTTTAAAGATAACTAAAAAAAAACAAGTACAAAACTTGGGCTATCTAGGCTTTTTTCATGCAGCGAAACAACATTACTTGGAACACTTGACCAAGTAAAGATCCAAAAACATTGAGTAAATGTAACAGGTATTGTTAAGAAATAATAATGTTTGCAACACTATTGTAAAAGAAAGTAGAAAAAGCCAGAACTATTTACTTTGGTTTCTAACCTTAATTCTGTTATAAATAAATTACAAAACCAGGACAGTCAGAGAAATTGCATCATCTTGGTGGAGAGAGGGTCAGATAAACCATCTTACTTTCTTTTTATTCTTGTTTCTTAAACAGACAAGCCATTTTACCTTCTTTTTATTCTTGTTCCTTAGATACTTCCTAGAGGACTTGGAGAACTGTCAGAACTGCCAATAGATCGTCTTTTTCTCTCTTGCATGGGAAGAAACAGGTCAGTTGTATGTGTTCTTCAAAGAAAGTTCAAAGATCTTCTTTTAAGTTAAAATTCATCTATACATCTTGTGCCTGTGGCCTAACACAAAGGCCCACACTGAATGCCAGGGGAGGACAACCTGGAAAAGAAATCTGTTGATACTTGGTGAATGGGAGAAAGGAGTAAGAGAAAGGATTGATAGGCAGATGTGGAACATGGATGTTTTACTACGTGTAGAAGCACCGACCAAACAAAAACTGGTTACAAAGCTGTCAGGACTACGTTCAAAAGCTATTGAGGGGCTGGTGGAGCGAAGGGGTTGGCTGTAGGAGCAAGGCACTTCACAATACAAGCTCCATAGCAGTTTAAATCGTTTTACTGGTGAACTCTCCAAATTCAAGTCCGAATCTTGTTGACGACAGTGACACAAATACATTTTTTGCACATAAAATGCGATGGAAGTTTTATGATCTTAGAATTGAGCCATCATTGCATCACAAGTTCTAAACCAACAGCTGTTACAGCTACCACCCGGAAGGTGGGTTTCTTCAACAAAGATCATATCACTTAAGAGGAGGAAAGGAGAATTGTCTCCTGAATGAAGCAAAATGATGATTGAAGGGGTTGTTTATTGAGACTGCACAGAACTCTGGACTGGATCACCACTTTTTGATTAAAATTTCTTCAAAGTATCATAATGTCTCCTCAGTGAGTGAATGCAATGAATTGTGGGAGCACACTTGGGTTCTCAGCTGATGGAACTAGGCATAGAGGGTCCATGCTGTCTTGGGAAGCTTCCCAAATGTCTGGGTTACTAAAAATGAAATATAGTAAGACTTCTTGGCAGTATCTGGTGTTGGACACTGATGTAGGATACAGCTTATCAGAACTGATGATTTTATGGTTTCAAATAGTTCACTGGAATGTGATTTGGCTGGTTCAACAGATCTTGGCTCAGGATTTTACTGTGTTACATCATGTTTGTACCAGTTCTTCCTTTTTGGCATATAGGTATAGTTTCTGCCCTGTAGCTGGAATTGTGAAGATTTAAGCAGTAATGAATCAGCATCATTGCCTGGAGGTTTGAAAGTTGCTGACACCTGTCTCAAATAGGATAGTGGCTTCAAGAGAGTGACTGGTTATCAAACATCTTCACACTTAGCCTGTCATATGTCCTGTAGGCTAGAGTGGATATGACCTATGCACTGTTCAGGAAGAAATGTAGGGTAAGGGCTTTGGGACTTTCCTGATTTGTCTGGTTGTAAGTCTGAATATTTCATCCTGATTCTGACATAGTTTTTGGTGAATTTCTTTATGATCCCCTGTGATAAACTACAAATGAGCATAAAATAGTCTTGATCTGGCTGTGTTTCTACTGTCAGTTGAAAGGATAGCTAAGACTTCTTCTGGGCTTGATTTGTGCAGAGAACACAACAAAAATTGATTGAATAGGACAGTGTTAATCTATTCTGATGTTAGAACTGAATCCAAGACCAACAATTATCTTTCAATCAGTATCTATGAAAAATAAGGGAGTACACTGTGATTTCTTCAAATAAGATGCTATTTATCTGCATGTTAGTTTTAACTTAAATAACATCAGAGCTCAAAAAAAACCCAGAAGGCTCTTCTTAATATAAGTCAATCACACCACCATCCCTCTGAGGAAAGACAGTTTTATGGTTAAATCAGAAAAGTTTTTATGAGTAATCAAACTTCCCTGGCAATACATTTCGCCTAGTGCTTGCTTTAATTCCCAACAGAGTAAAATAAGGTGTTTCTATTTGATAACATTTGGATCAGACTTATAGTGAATCACAGACTACAGCACAGTCTTTTTTTTTTTTTTTTTTTTTTAANTGTTTTGTTGTTTTTTTTTTTTTTTTTTTTTTTAAATTCTTTTATAATGTTGATGAAGTTCCATCTACCCTGAATTTCTCTCAGATGGTCCTCTGTCAGGACTCTGTATTTCTAGCACTTGGCTGTGATGCTCTTGCTATTCTCTTGTGTGTGTTGCAGCACAGCCTAATGCAGTTTTCCCAGTAAGAAGAGAAGAGGTTTGGAGAGCAGAATAGCAATCTGAAAAGCAGTGTCATCCATGGACTGGAGGGTTTTACCATGTATTTCTTTCTTCAGGCTCCTTCCCTTCCAGTGCAACTGGAGAGCTGTCATTAGTGTGATACTGAGTCGTGCACATCTGAAAGATTATTATATCTTTTTTCATCCCCCCCCCC
>VZRU01005192.1:45068-57120 GCA_013398155.1 Pedionomus torquatus | reverse complement strand
CAGGCAAAGGGTGAGCCTGAAGGCATCTCAGGCAGGTACGTCCAGCCTCTGGCTGCCCCAGCTGCACAGTGCACCCTGTGGTTGGTGAGAAGGCTCCTACCACCTCCTGCTCTCCCAGAAGCTGGCCCGGGTGGCTGCTGGATCCTCCTGGATCTTCCCGAGGTGCCTGGGTGGGAGCGCTGAGGAACACCTCGCCTGCGCATCCCGAGGAGGAGGCAGACACAAGCTGGTCGACGCCTGGAAGACTCGGAGGTGCTGGGAATAGCAGGTAACGGACACCTGGGCGCCTCGGGACCCCGCTGGCGGACACACACACCTGCCAACCAGACTTTATGGTCCTCCAGGGTTAGACCTCACATGAATGAAGACTTGGATTTCGGCTGTGGATGCTCCCAGCAGCAGCAAGGCAGTATTGAGGTGCCCAAGACGTCTTGGAAGGGAGCGTACGTGGCTCCAGACGAGATCAGAGCTCTGCTGTGGATACACACAGACGGGGTTTTGCTCCAAGAAGGTTACTTATAAGGCAAGACTGGCAGAAGAGTAGAAAAAGTGACCCAGGTTGTGGAGAAACTTACTCGAGGGCACGCCAAAGCAGTGCCAGAGCAGAGAACGGCATCCAGGTCTCCAGCTCCCACCCCAGACCCTGGAAAAACCAACCCACATCCAAGGGCTTCCCGAAGGTGCAGCCAAACCGAACCCCAGGCTTGGGCCGTGCCCGTGTCTCTGCTCGTCGGCAGCAAAGAGGCGCTGAAAGTCAAACCCAGCATCTCCCTCTGGACCTCCCCAAAGCCTTTCTGCCGAGGAGTCACACCAGCAGAGCTGAGCCCAGAAGAAGGGAGCAGGGGCTGAAGCTGCAGCCCTCTGCCACATTCCAGTGGCTGCCTCCAAGGCGTTTGGAGGCTGATGGCACCTGATGTCCCCCTTCCCCACGAGGCTTCCAGCACCGGTCCCACTGATCCAACACGGCTACGGCCCCAGTGGTGGCAGCTCTTGGAGCCCGGAGCTCGTGTCCCTCCAGACGCGGCTGAGAAGGGTGATGGCTTCACCCAACACCTCCTCCACCACCGCCGCCGCTGGCAGCGAGGAGCGGGGCAGATTTCCTGCCGTTACAGGGTGTTCCTTCCCCCGTGCGGCGAAGGAACCGTCACTTTGCTCTAATTAGCCAATTAGGTCCCCAGTTAGCTGATGTAATTACTCTGAGGAAGTGATTTCATTTAAGAAAAAAATAAAAAATAAAAAAAAAATAACCCTCACTCCCAAAAAGCAGAGGGAGCCAGCCCGTCAGCGGGGGGACGGGGACGGTGGCCAGGCTGCCCGCCGGGGCCAGCGGAGGCGGCGCGGGGGCAACAAGCAGGGCATCATCCCCGCAGCCGAGTCAGCGCCGGGACCCACGGGGACGGCTTCCCAGCAACAATTTGTTCTTCAGAAAGAGATCAGATAATCTAATCAGCGCGGCTCCATCTGTCGAAAGGAAGGTTGAGGTGGGGGGGGGAGAGCACCAGAGAAACGATACTGCTTATTTACATTTTTTCCCCTTCCTTGATGTAACTTCTAGATCTAATCAGCACCAAGCTGTGCTTTAATTGGAAATATATCGCAGGCGTGCGTTTCCCTACGGCTCGTTTGTTCCTTCGGCACACAAAAAGCCCTCACTCCAGTGGACAAGGTGGCACCCGGTGTCCTCCTACCTGGCCTGGGACAGGTCCTCCTGGCTCCTGAGGGGAGCTGGGGCCACCCCAAGGATAAGAAACCTTCCTGTACCCCTGGGAAAGCCAGAAGAGGGAGGCAAGACGCCGGGAGGGCCTGTGCCAGCTGAAGGACTGGCAGGCTGGCAGCGTGGTGCCCAGCAGGAGCCGTGGAGGAGATGGCATCGCTGTGACTTCGAAGCCCCAGAGGAGCCCCAACGCTGCGTCGCGGCGTCTGCGCATCCCACGGCAGGCGAGGGAGCCCCAGAGCAAAGCGTCCCCCCCCAGAAGAAGAAGAAAAGCTATTTCTGCGCCAGGCCGGGGAAAAGCTGCTCTCTGCCCGCTGCGACTCGCCAAGCGCAGTATCTCCCCCAGCCCTCCAGCAGCTCCAGCTGTAGAAGTCGCTGCGGATCTGGTGACCTTTTAAGAAGGCAGAGATCTGGGGGGTTGAAATAGCTCGGCATGGAGACCCCCCGGCAGAGCCCCGGCCAGACAACTCAGACACGAAGCGCTGGCAGGAACCCTTTCCAGGTCAGCAGAGACGAAGGCAGAGGAGTCACCCTCCCCACGGAGGGACGCGGGGATGAGCCAGGAGCCCCCACCGCCTCGGGCAGATGGTCCTGGAGGTGCCACCGCCTGGAAGAGCATCAGTCCAGGTTGTCAAGTGTCACACCCGCGGGGCCGATGTAATTTGCCACCGACGGTTTTGAGCTGCAAATTAGCGGCCAAAAGCTGTTAAGTGCTTGGACTCATCCCCCAGCAACCAGAAAGGGATGGGGGGTCCAGGGCTGAGGCACCCGGTCTGCTCCCCAGAGCCTCACCTTCGGGCAGAGGGAAGGCGGGTACCACGCCGGGTCATCGGAGGACAGGGATGCTCGCACTCCTCCTGTCCCACAGCCCCACTGGTGGCTGAGCCTGAAGAATCCCCGAGACGGGCAAATGCTAACACACTAAACTGCGGTTTGTGTCACCTAGAGCGGTTTGCAGAGTCTCAGTGATCTGCAAATAATTAAAAGAGAAAGCAATCAATCTTGTTGTTCAAAACAGTGATTAGCCCGGGAGAACCCAGCATTGTAATTCCGCGGGCACCCAGGGGGAAGATGCCGCCTGCATAATGAGAGCTGCCAGTCCTCACAAGTTCAAGGACCACAGGGTGTTCTCTGGTTGTGATGGGAATTTCCTATTCCTGTCTCTCAGGCTGTGTCATCCTGTGTTTCACAAGCGCTTTGCCAAAGGAACAGAGGAACAGCTTTGCTGCTTGTCGGGCACAGCCCGGCCCCGGCTGCCACGAGGACAAGTGCACACGGAGGTGGCTTTTTCCAAGGGCACAACCCAGCTGAGATGCTGGAGATAGAACCACAGAGCGGTTTGGGTTGGAAGAGACCTTGAAGATCATCAGGTTCCAACTCCCCTGCCCTGGGCAGGGACACCTCCCACCACACCAGGTGGCTCCAAGCCCCATCCAGCCTGGCCTTGAACCCCTCCAGGGATGGGGCAGCCACAGCTTCTCTGGGCAACCTGTTCCAGGCTCTCACCACCCTCACAGCTTCCTTAGGTCTCATCTCAGTCTCCCTCTTCCATTCCCATGGGATGCTCCAGCCTGTGCCCGCTCTGTGCCGCTCTCTGCTCGGGCTGGTGGGTCTGGGGTGAAGGTGTTTCTTGTGTCTCTGGGACCCACGTGCCACATCCCTGTCTGCAGCAGGGTCCCCCAGGCTGTGCCCAGCCGCCCCATCCGCAGGGGACAGCAGGGTTAGGATGGCTTGTGCCACTGGAGGGTCCACCAGCCTGGAGGAGGTCAGGGACCTGCTTTCAGCTGGGTTGTTTGGTGCTAGCCCACTTGACTGAGGGGAGCACCCATCCCATGGATCCCACCTACCAGAACACCCTCCCACAGGGCAAATTCAGGGGCTGCAGGTCAAAGCTTTGTCCTGCCTTTGCCACCCAGGAGAGAACCCAACCACCAGCACCCAACTCCATCTCTTCCAGGGCCTGGTTCCTTCCCCCAGCCTCATCCCCTGCTCAGCATCCCACCACCTGGTGGGAAGCCCAGCAGATCCACGCACAAGCACAGCTCCAGTCACTCTGGGACGAAGAAGAGAAAGGAAAACAAAAAAGCCTCCGCAGGCAGGAGCAACCGGCACATCCCCATCCCCATCCCCATCCGTGGGGCTGCGCAGCGCTTCCTACCCACCTCCTGCTGTGCGTTTTGGATGTCAGACTCTGCAGCTGAAGCAACCCACAGGGACTGAGAAGGCTTCGTGCAGCCTTGTGGAGGGGCTGAGGTGGAGATCTCTGTTTCGTGTACCGTCACGGCGAGCAGTGGTGGTTTCTCAGGCTGGGATGGAGCCTCACCGCAAGGCGAAGAGGAAATGGCAATTATTTGTTGATGGTTTCTCAAAGCCCTCATCCAAGCACACGCAGCTCCCCTGAACCCGGCACCAGGCAGCCCAGAGATGTCCCAGAAGCTGCCAACAGCAGCTCCTTGTCTCTGCTCCTCCACCACCACGTACCTGCTGCTCTCCAGCGGGAGGAAACACCCTGCCAAGACAACTCCCAGGGCGGCTGTGGGAAGACTTGGCTCGGAAAAAAAAGTTATATTCCAAAACCAAACATAAAAAACAGAAAAGAAAAGAAAAAAAAGAAAAAAAAACCACCACCAGGAAAAAGGCAGAAATCTTTCCCCTCATCTTCCACCCCAGAGCCACCGTGACAGTCAGGAGGCACCGGCCCCCAGAAAGGAGGACTTCCCAGAGGAGAGGAAGTTTTCTGAGCCCAGAACCACACTCCATGGAAGGTCATAAGGAACTTCCAGCAGCTTTTCTAGAGCAGAGACCAGGGTTTCTGGCTGTCCCTCCCCAGCACACAACACGCTGCCCCGGGAAGAGGGCACTAGATGCTATAGGAATGCCTGGATAATTGTGTAATGAACCTCAAAGCAGGTCTCACACTTTTGCGTCCCTGTAGGGACTTCCCTCACCTACTGAAGCATTTGCTGCTGCCACAGTGTCCCTTTTAGGGTGGGAAATATGGATAAAGCAGGAAATCTATGGCCAAAGCAGGCAAAATGGCCAAAACAGGCAGCACAGCACAGGCAGGGCTGTTGTTGGCCCAACAGAAAGACTCTCCCAAGATGGGTTCCTTCCTTCTGCTCCACACGGGAATGATAAGCTCACAGAGATCTTTACCCAGAAGAAATTTTACCTCCTGATGCCAAGGGGACCCAGATCAGACAAGGGTTTTGGTGCTGATGCTCGACACAGCCCACACGGCCTCTGGGAGGACCCGCCGGTTGTCTCCAGCCTGGAGGTAACACAGAAGAGGAACAAAGCTGCCTGTTGAACGCAGACAAACCAAGAAGAGGTGAGTTTCCACCGGAGCACAGCCCCTGACATTAACCCTGACCTGGGCATCAGCAGTGCCAGCGCCAGCCTGGGCTGCAGGAGACAGCTCTCCAGCAGCAGAGCCCCCCGTCAGCAGGGACCAAGCCAGCTCCAGCTCCACCACGAAGCAGTGGCCCAACCCCACCACCACTCGCCACCCTTTGCCCTGTGTCACCCCCAAAAGCCCGGCTGCGGAGGACGGGGTGCGGGTACCGGGTCTCACCCGGCTGCCTCAGGGAGAAAGCATCGCTCAGCTCTCCCCAAAGCCAGACCCTGCTGCTCCACAGGCACGTCCCCATCGCCCGCAGCCCAGGGAGGGGAGTGCCAGGGGGATGGGGGGCACCCACTGAAATGCAAAGCATGGGGGGGTGTTCACATACCTCATCCTGAGCCTTGGTGGGAGCGGCGCTGGGGTTTCGCACCAGGCGACGAGAGGGGCCGCCCAAGCAAGAAGGGGGCTCGGCTGCAATTAGGAAGACAATTTTTCCGTAGTGTTTTTGTTGGGAGGTTTCCGCATGCCAGCGCTCTCCGGGGGCAGAATTCGTGCCTGTGAGGTTTTGCTTCTCAGCCCATCCCTTTGTGCGATACTCGGCTTAAGCTGCATCTGAAAGAATCAGCCTCTCTTATTATCAAAGCCACAAGGCATCTGGTTCCACTTTCCCGGGGTAAGGGAACGAGTGGAAATCTGGTTTCACTTGGGTTTTCCTTCCCCGGGTTATGGTTTGCTCTATGTTTAATGTTGTTACTGCAATTTGATATTCGGGCAGTGGGTGGCCCGTTTCCCCCATTTGAAACTAATTTACAGCTTTGTCTGGCAAAATTGTTGCTTCCAATCAATTAGCACTGACACAGAAATTAAACCATCCTGGGGTCCCAACACATAAGGAAGCAGGTCCTCGTTTGCTGGAAGAAATTCTCTGTTCATGGGGAATCTGGTGGCTCACCCTGCCTCTGGGCCAGACCCGATTTTTGTTTTTAAAGACCCAGGCTGTGTTTTTAAAAAGAGATTTAATAGGCAAGATTGAGATCCATCACGGACGCTATTTTTGTTTCAACAGCCGTGACCCTCTTAAGGAGATGGACAAGCAAGCCCAAAATGGCACATTAATAAATAAAGCCTGAATCCATCAACACACCCACTGCTGCCTCAACCTTTCCTGCTCTGAGGATGCAGCGGAGGGTTCCCCAGCACCTTCCTCTCCCCCATCTCCAGCCCCCGGGCTCAAAGGACCGGCTCCCTCCCCACAGACACGGGTCACTTTCCTTCCGATGGCTCCAGCTCCGAGTGACCCACGGATGCTGCAACGGGATTCACCACCCAGAACCCCCCGGCACTGCCGTCTCCCTCCCCTTCTCCTAACGTGTTTTAGAAAGAAACCCCCTGAAACACAGGCGATACGAGGGGTGGAGATGCCCTGGTGTCGGAGATGCTGAGCCAGAGCCCAAGCCTGTGCAAAGCCCCCGGTGGAAAGCTTACCTGGCCTCAAAGCCACGGAGAGATCTGGCTCTGGAAACTGAAAACGTAGAGTCCCAGGAGAAGAGACGCTGCCCTGAGCCAGGGGCAGGGCTCCGTGGCACACCTGGCATGGGAGAAACACGACTTGCCACCCTTCAGCTCTCCTACACCAGCATCTGGTCTAACCTGCAGCCAGAAATCCAGTGTGCCAGCTGGCTCCTCGCAGAGGGGCAGCACAACGTGTCCAGCTCTGGGCTCCTCAGTTCAAGGACAGAGAACTGCTGGGGAGGGGACAGCAGAGGAGCACAGAGATGCTGAGGGGCCTGGAGCATCTCTCTGATGAGGAAAGGCTGAGGGACTTGGGGGTTTTTAGTCTGGAGAAGAGAAGGCTGAGGGGGATCTGATCAACACCTAGAAATACTTCAAGGGTGGGTGTCAGGAGGATGGGGCCAGGTTTTTCTCAGTGGTGCCCAGGGACAGGACAAGAGGGAAAGGGCACAAACTGGAACATAAAAAGTTCCATCTAAACACAAGGAGGAACTTCTTCACTGTGAGGATGGCAGAGCCCTGGCAGAGGCTGCCCAGAGAGGTGGTGGAATCTCCCTCTCTGGAGACATTCAAACCCCTCCTGGACACATTCCTGCAGAACCTGCTCTGGCTGGGGGTTGGACTGGATGGTCTCCAGAGGTCCCTTCCAGCCCTGGACGTTCTGTGATTCTGTGCAGGAGCACAGGGAACCCAGCATCACCTGGCCTTCACCGTGGGACAGGTAGGACCTGCTCCAGACCACGTGCCCAGGGCTGCTTTCCTGCCACAGCGGTAGAAGGCACCAACCACCACTTGCTGCAGCCCTTTTCCAGGGGCACGGGGTGGAGGAAAACTCCACCCCAGGTGCTTGGCTGAGCACCGGAGCCCTTTGCTCTTCCAAACGCTCTCCAGGCCGGGAGCCGAGCCGTGCAGTGCTGCTTTGGGGCACCGGTGCCGCACTGACAACCCCAGCAAGAGCTCAGCAGCAGCATCTCCTGCCCCGGGCCCAGCAGCTGCTGAGAACTGGAGTTTCTAAACCTTCCTTGAGCATTCGGACCCTCAGCAGTGCTGCAGGAGCACGGATTGTTTAGAACAAGCAAACAAAACTAAAGAAAAAAAAAAAAAAAAACCACCCTCTAACCTCTCTCCCAACAGGAAGAAAAATATTTTTTAAAGTCTTGAAGTTTTCACAGCTGGTGAGAGAGAGCAACGGGGAAGGCTGGAGGACAGTCCTGGCCAGCAAATTCTGGCCTGAGCAAGAGCATGGGAGAATTCTGAACCAGATAGGAAGGAAGGAGATGAAGGAGCTGAGATAAAAAAGAGATAGCTGAGAGCCTGGTGCCCACGGAGAAGGGCACCCGAGCCTCGGAGCTGAAGATGCACCAGCTACAGCTGGGAAAATTCCCTGGCTTTGAAGACCTGGAGACAAGCAGCTCTAATCCACACTCCTGAGTAATTCTCTCTTTGGCAACACATCATACCAGCATCGATTCAAACCTCAGGGCAGCTGTACTGGCTTTAATCTAGGTTTTATTTTTGTAAACTACAGTTTCAAGGAGAACTCTCACAAAGTGGATCTGGGGATGGGTGGCAGGGAGCAGAGCCAGAATCACTCATGTCTGCAGTGGAAACACTTGAGCTCCTTCAAGTGCAGGGACCAAATGTGAAAAGCTTTGATCCTAAAAAAGCTAAGAGCCCTGTCGGGGAGAAGAGGGGTCAACCTCCTCCACTTCTGCGGGGGCAGCTCCCTCTGCTGTCTGGGCTCTCCAGCTGGTACCCACAGCCCCGGGGCAGCTCCAGATGGGCCCGCAGCAGGATTTCATCCACACGTGGTCGTTAGTCTCCTCTGTAAAGTTATCACCTCTGAAGGAACGAGTGTCTCCACTGAAACCAAACTTGAAAAGGGAAATGCCATCCGTGCTACCCCATTCGGCAACCAGCTGGAACGTCCACAGAAAATAAATCACATCCCACCGGCAAAGGCAGATACGAGCCAGCCCCCGTCTCCGACATCCCCTTCACACGTGGCCTGTGAAGATCCAGCAGAGGACTGGGCATGCTGGGCACATGGCGGGAGAAGCGCCAACGAGCCTGTTTTGATGAAGAAAGCCAAGTCCAGGGAGGCTGGTTGGGCACTACCCACCACCAGTTCGGCCAGTGCCCCCACGTACAGCAGCTACTCAGTCCCAGCTTCCTCCAAGGATGCTGCTCCCAGACCCCAGCGGGAAGAGGTCCTGGTCCTGGGGGGACACGGCAGGATGCTTCGCCTCTTGCAGCCGAGGAGGATGCATCCCAGCTCCCTACAATCCACGCTTCCCTGAGAAACTCTGCTTGGCTGAGCAGGTCCAGCTGGTTCCAGTGTGAACAGAGCTCGGATGCCAGGTTTGTGCTGGGAGCAGACATCCCCTGCAGCAAGAGGGACCAGGGATTATTTTTTTTTTTATTAGAACCTGTAGTTGACCCCAGATCCGTACCAGCTACAAGTGCTTTTAACAGGGAAACAAACAGCCGATCTGACATCTTTGGAAATGAAGAGATCAAGTATTTCAGCCTTGTGATGGCTCTGAAGCACGGCAGATATACTGCTGCTCTCCAGACAGCCTTGTTTTCTCAATGAAAGAATAATTCAATAGCCTGCCCGGCGATCCTTAGGGGCTTTTTCATACTGCACTAAATGCTCTCAGATGGAGAGATGAATGAAAGTGTCCTCGAGGATATTCAGAGCCAGGGGAGATGCTCACGGGGCAGCCAAAACCTGGGTGAGGATGGCTAAGCGAGGTGGCACCCAAGGCTGAAGGTGGATGAGCATCTCCTCCAGATGCTCTTCTGCACAGGGCGCTTAGGGCAAACCCTGCTGCTGTCCCGGCACCCAGCACCTGTCACCGCACCAACAGGGTCCAGGGCCAGACCTAACCAGTGCCAGAGCAGATATAATGGGGAATCATGGAGCTATATAAGATTTTAGCTATATAAGATTTTAAGCTATATAAGATTTTTTTCTAAAAGCCGGGAGACCTTCCCTACACCTCAGTTTTTCTTTCAATGCTCCTCCTGCTTCAAGGTGAAATTTTCAAGCAAAGCAGTAGGTTTTAAAACAGATTTCCCTGAACATTGGAAGACTCTTGGTACAGATTCCTTCCCCCTTCCCACGTAATTCCCAGGCATTCCCTTGGAATTACCCCTCTGCCACCCAGCACAGCATCCCCACGGAGCTGTGCAGCCTCCTCTTCTCCTCGTCTCTGGCACCATCTGCAGGTTGTGATGCCACCCACAGCCCCTGCTCACCCCCTCCCCACAGGGACGAGCCACGAGGGGATGGGAAGCAGAAGGGCCTTCAGAAATCCCGTGTTTAACCAGAGAAGCAGAGCACAGGGCTGATAACTCCCAGCGGAGAAGAACACCCCGACACCCGCTGTAACGTCTTTCCTGATAACACGAGAACCGCTCCGTTGAGGTCATTCAGGGAAGCAAAAGAAAATCAGTAAGAGAAGGAGAAGGGCAGATTGTGCTCCCAGGGCAGCAGGGGGCTGCTGCAATTAGCCAGCCCCAGTTCCCATTGCATCCAAGGTTTCCCAAATCTCCAGTGTGCTTGTCCACCCAAAGCCTCCCAAGGGGAGGCACAGCGCTTTTGTCGCCATCACACAGGTGGAAAGCTGGAGCAGAGAGATCTGGGGAACAAACCCAGGAGTCCAAAACACCGAGCATCACTGCCAGCTCCTCGGCAATGGGAGAAGCAGGACTGCCCCTGATCCATCAGCACGGGGGAAGTCAATATTTCCAAGGCTTGTGAGCTTCAGGAGCCTCACGGGAGCATGGGTCTGGTCCCACACCTCTGGGGCACGGGCCAGCTCTCGCCAGGGTCCAGCAGGAGGGCTCAAGTCAGGGTTGGAAGATGCCCCAATGAGGTCCAACCAGCACCGGGAGGAAATAACGTACCAACTTTGGAAGCTTGAATTCCCCAAAACCAGTCCAGAAGGTTTCTCCCATCAGTCCTGCTCTCCATTCTCCTGTCCAGACTGGAAGTGACCTGGCCAAGAGCTCACACACAGCAAGAACACGCTTCGGGGAGTGCATGCCCCCTGTCACCCTCCCTTTGATGCCCAGGGTGACACCTCACCCCCAGCACATCGCCACCGACAGCTTCACCTGCTCCATGGCAGACACAGGGTTCAGTGGTTTCAAAGGAGAGGGGATGAGCTTAAACATTGAGGGGATGAGCACCCCAACGCTGGGGAGAAGGACGTGTCCCCTCCCCGGCACGAGCCACCGTTCCAGTTGCCCCATGGCCTGTCACTGTCCCGGCAGAGGAGCCACTTCCCAGCAGTTCTTGGGATCTGGCCGGAGCGAGGGGAGCCGGTTCCTCGTTCTTTGGAGGAGAAACTGGTGGTGATAGCTCTAGGGACGAAACCGAGGTGAAAATCCAGCACTGACAGGGGGATGAAGGACCCAGGAGGTGGGAAGCTGCAGGATGGGTGATCTGGTCCAGGGCACCCGGCTCCTTGCCCAAGCAGCGAAAGAGCCCAAGGATTTTCCACCTGCGAGGGGAGGTGGCCAGACCCAGCGGGGAGGCAGCTTTCCCATCAGGGCCCGCAGGGGGACGGGTCCCAGCCATCCCACGCGGGCGGGAGCGGGCCAGGGGAATTCTTCCCCTCGGTCCCTGGCACGGCCGGGGGCTGCCTTATCTCCCGGCCCCACCTCGGTTAAACAGCACCTCCCGTGAGGCAGGCACGCTTCTGAAGAGCTCTTGGCTCCGACTTTCTCGTGGAATGCGCTGAAGGTTTAACATTTCTGGTTCTGCTTTTCTGAACACCTGTAAGTGTTTCCTCAAGTACCTCCTCAGCAACGCACAGAGGAAATGCCGAAGCCGAGTCCTGCACCGAGCCGTCCCGCGCCGCCGCCCCCCTCCCCAATTAGCTCCAGCAGCATCTAAGTTATTATTCCAACACTGGACACCAGCCTTAGAAGCAGCAGAGCCCAGGCATAGGAACAGAAAAATAACCCACCACCACCTCCATTCCACAGACTTTATCACCAAAGAGATTCCCAGCGTAACATTCCCGGCACAAGGAGGAACGCCGCAGCGCTGGCATATTTCCCTCCTCAAAGTTTCTGCAAAATATACTTCTTTTTTTCTTTTTTTCCTCCCCCTGCAGCAAAATCAAAGCCAGACTCGGCATCAAATGATTAAAGGTTAACTAAGACTTCAAACAAGCATCGTACGATGGGTCACTCTCCTAAGAGTTATGGAGCACAAACGAGGCTTCAGTTTTAATGTCTGCGTTTAATTACGGCCGCATCTGAGGGCGATGAGCACGAAAATACGAGCTTTGTTACAGACCATGTGCAGTTCACTCTGGAAACCCTTCGGAAAGAAAAATATTGCTGCACCTGCTAGGTACAAACACTGAGCGTTTCTCAGCGCCGCAGGGAAAGCGCCCTGAGTTGGGGGTGAAATTAAATTGAAGTTATTTTTAAGAAAAAAAAAAAAAAGAAAAGAGAAAAAA
>VZRU01005192.1:25773-43646 GCA_013398155.1 Pedionomus torquatus | reverse complement strand
TGCCAAAGTTGAGCAAACAATTTGTACGGCACGTTACGTGTAGGGGGAAGCCACGGAGCTTGTAATGAAGCCGCCTCTGGTGTTTGCAGTCAGGGGCAGAGGCAGGACCCGGTGCGCGACGGCAAAGCTACCCAGCCAGAGGACAACCCCCGGGGACGGGGGGAGGCAGGAGGAAATCTGGGGGGGAAGCAAGGCTGGATTAAAATATTCTTTTCTGTGCCTTGTTGAACACAACAGAGTCATTCCTGGGCAGGGAGAGGATGGGTGCTCGCGAAGAGCACGGAGCCATCTGCTGCTCATCAGATCCCAAAGCAGATTACGGAATCCGGGTGTTTTGGTTATTTAAAATAAATAAATAAAATTAAAGAAAAAAAAAAAAAAAAACACCAATCACTTCTATTTCTGTTGCCCAGCTTATACAGCAAAACCCACAAGGTCAGGGCAGCTCCCACATGGCTCTTCAGAGGGAGTTTGAGAGAAGAGGGGATGCGATGGGGACGGACGGGGAAGCGGAGCAGAGCCCCCGGGGGCTGCCCCAGGAGGGCTGGGTTCAGGTGCCTCCTCCGCAGCAGCAGAGCAGTGAGGATCAGCTGCCTTTCCTGGAGGTACCTCACGCCGTGCCCCACGGAATGACCTACCTCTGATGGAACAGGCAGCATAAAGACCTGCAGAAGAGGGGAAAGGGAGCAGGCGCTAAAGCGGCTGTTTCAGGCAGCTCCTACCACACGCTGGAACCCTCCACAGATCCCTCTGAGGATCAGGAGGAGTTACCAGAGAACAGATTGGTCAGCACACGCTCGGGGTGTTGAGGAATGGTGTTGAGTCACCACCAGTGCTCAGGGAGAGCGAAGCTTCCCAGGTCTGGGAGAGCCTCAGCACCCAAAGAGCTCGGGCTCGCTCTTGGGGAGCGCTGAGGCTGCAGAACAGCGTGAAGGACAACGTCGGTGTGAGGCCAGAAGGGGCACAGAGCTGGCCACGGACCACCTCAGGCCACAGGGATGGGCACCAGAGCCAGGCAAGCAGCAGGGCTTCGTGGAAGGAGCCCTTCCTGACAAAGGCAGCCAAGGGAGATCACCGGGTGTCGGGCAGGCACAACTCAGCCCGTCGCCACCTCCCAACGTTAAAACCCAGCAGTAATCCCACAGCAGGAGGCTTCCCACCGGGCTGAGCAGCTCCATCCAGGATGGAGTTGCAACTCACCGGGCAGCTCCACTGAGTTGCACTGAGGAGCACCAGGAGAGGGCAAACTACCTTCAGACTAAAATGAATTGCACCTTCTTCCCCTACACACAAGTGTTCCCGAGCTCTTTTTTTCCCCTTAAATGGCCTATTTACGGAAGCCCTCACTTCAAGGCGAGCTGCAGAATGAATTATTTCTTTTAAAGGAATGCACCTCCCACTGACTCCCTGCCTCCTTCTCTTTGTGCCACCCAACATTTCAAACAGGCAAACTTTGAAGTGCCCCCACACACAGAGACACACTGTCGGAGGAGAAACATCTCTTGATGCCCCCCCTTTTGACCAGCAGTACAGAAGATGCCACACAGCGGGCGCTTCTCCTCCCACAGAGATGCTTCTCACCCATCAGCTCCTACCCCTTCAGGCTGGTGAAAGGCAGGGCACCAGCCACCCCTCCTTATCTGCCTGACCTTCAGATGGGGCGACACTCCTGGCACCTGCAACCACCCGGCTCTTCTCATGCCTTATCACTTTCTGAAACCGCCCACAGAGCTGGCCCTTCTCTCCCCTGAGCTTCCCCATGACCTGCAATTAATGAACAGGATTTCTGTTTATTTTTCCCCCCCGCCCCAGCATTTCTGCTCTCTCCTGGGCATCCCTGTTTCAGCAGAAACACAACAGCATCTCCCACTGGGGATGGGAGCGCGCCAGATAAGAGCATTCCTGGGGAAGCGCTTGGGGAAGAGGCAGAGCCAGGATCCTCTGGGCAGGTTTCCCTCCCCCGTAACACTCGTTAGGCAGTTCCTGACTTGCAGGATGGGTGCAGAGTGAACACTGTCAATTAGCAAAGGCAGCTGGCACAAAGCACCCAGGAGGCACGGGGCAGAACATCAGCTCTGCCAGAGCCTCCAGGCAGCAGCTCTGTAAGTCCATGGCAATTAAAGGCATCTGAAAACTACCAGGGGAAAGTATGTGTCCTTCAGAGACGGGGCTGAGAGGAACCTCGACATGACAAGCAAGACAGCCCAGCAGCCACTCGGTTCTGCTAGTCAAGGTCTACAGCCCCTTCTGGGTCTTTCTCTTGTCTAGAAAACCATCTCCAGCCTCCTGCTGTCCCAGGGCAGGACCCCAAGAAACCACCACTGGCATAAAAAAAAAAAAAAAAGCTTTAATCTAAAGGTTGAACAGGTTGCCCCAGAGAAGCTGCAGCTGCCCCATCCCTGGAGGGGTTCAAGGGGGCTTGGAGCCACCTGGTGTGGTGGGAGGTGTCCCTGCCCAGGGCAGGGGGTGGCACTGAGGGGACTTTAAAGGTCCCTTCAACCCAAACCACTCTGTGACACTATGACCCAGCGATGGACAGGCTGAGAGAGCTGAGTTCAGCCTGGAGAAGAGAAGGTTACAGGGAGACCTTAGAGCCCCTTCCAGTCCCGAAAAGCCCCTTTTAGGGGCTTTGTTTTGTCAAAACAACCTCCTCCAAAGCAGGATTCTCCAAACATCTCCACGTCACTGGAGCAGGAGGTTTTTTTGGTTCACTTGTTGCCTTTTTGTTTTTTTTTAATAAGGTCAACTAAATTAGAATGAATAAAAATCCTCTTTAAAAACCCAGCCGATAGTCAGTGTCAGTGCTTTCAAAGGAACAAGAGCCCTTTAGAAGCAGATTGGTTTATTGGTTCCGTGTAATTTAGTTTAAAAATGTGTCCCTGGATTCCCCACCAACTGCATGTGAGCTACTGCAAAGGTGACCGGGAAGCTTTTAAATCCTGTGCTCCCTCCGATGCCCCTGGGAAGCCCTGAGCCTGCCAGAGCCGGGTGTGTGGACTGGGGGGCACGGGGGCTGTGCTGGTGGGAGAGTGTTTAAAGAATCTCCCTGCAGCTTCCCAAGGTCACGTTCCTGGCAAGGAGAGCAGGGAGCACCCGCAGCCTTGACCGAGATGCAGAGGCAGCACCTCTGGAGCAGAACGAGACAGGGACGTGCAGCCTGAAGGCAGTGAGCTGGTGAAGCACCAGTAGCTTTACAGCTCTCCCTCCCTTCACCCCCAAAGCTTTCAGCTCTAGAGCAGCTCAGGAGAACAAGCAGATTAAAGGCTCTTCTAGCGCTGGCAGAGAAATTAAGACTCAGCTGAAGACGTCCCCTGCAATGTCACATCTCTGTGCTGCGTCTCACCACGACTGACACATGGCTCCTCTGCTGGGATGGGCCGTGGTACCAAGCACCTCCTGTCACACAGAAAAGCTGTCACCGACGTCCCTCCCTCAGGGTGACAAGCTTTGGTCACCCGCAGCCAAAGGGGTCTTTTCCCTTCCAGCACATCCCGCAGCCAAATTCAAAACTTGGCCCCAAAGAAACAAGGAGGTGAAAGCTCTTTTGGCTCCTGCTGCAGAAAGTGCCTTCAGCCCTGGCCTGGTGGGAGGTATCCCTGCCCAGTCCTTAAGGTCCCTTCCAACCCAAACCATCCCGTGGTTTTAAGTGGGTACCCTGGGGAACAACCACAGAATCCTCAGAGCCCTCTCCCGTGCTCAGGGGAATTGAACCGTCCTCCCTCAGCTCCTTCCATGCCCTCATTCAGCAGGGAGAGAAAAATAGCAGGAGCCTGGCAGGATTCTTCAAAGCTGCCCAAATTAATGTATTTTTGTACTTGCCTTGCTCTCCCCAGCTCAGTGCAAAACCCTAGGAGAACATTCTAACCCCTTTTTTCCAGGCCTTGCTCTCCCTCCACCCAAAACTCTTTCAAGCTTTTGCCTTTTAGCAAAGAGCTCCCTCTTATCACCATGTGCCGCGACTCAAATGCCCACTGATTTTCCAGCAGGATGGCAGAGACTGAACTGCCCGAGGCCAGGAAGAGACAGATGGAATAAGGTTACCATCTTTCTGCCTCGGATTCCTCGTACAGAAATAGGCAGGAACACCAGAGGTCCCGTGTCTTCTGAGGGCATCACACCCACTCCTTGTGTGCGTGGAAGAATCCGACGCAGCACCTCCCGGAAAACCTCCCCCAGCTCCCGAGTGTCAGACTTGGGAGCTGAGATACTTACACACCAGTTGGCTTTTATACTGATTTAGAAGAATTTGACAACTCTGCTGAGTTTCAGACCAGCGCAGGCTGCCAACAAACAGCCCCAGATTCCTAAAAGGAGACAAGGTCATCTCCTTCCAGGCAGAAGACAACATGAATATCAATCACTGTTTGACAACCCAGGCCCTCCTGCAGTCGGTGCTGGAATTCCCAGCTCCAGTAAGACCAGCATTTCAAGGTCTTGCACCCATCACCCACCCCTTCAGTTCCACTCCTGCAGCCGAACGCCTCCCCTTGCAAATCCACCGGGATAACTTTAACTCCCCGCTCCGTCCAGCGGCCAGCAATCCTTGCCCCAGACCCCTGGCTTCTGCAGGGACGAGGACGCAGCTCATCAGGATGCTCCGTCCCTGCTCCAGTGCAAACCAGAACCTGCTCTTTGAATTTCCCCCCCCATTAGAAGCGCAATAAACACCCCCCCTTACAGACGTGGGGCGGTTTGTGCCCCGCAGAAGCGCTGCGGTGGGAAGAGGGGAGCTCCTCGTGGGGCAGCGCAGTGAATGGGGAACACAACTCCACGTCATGAACTCTGCCAGTTCTCTGCCTCGGCCCAGCTACAAGTTCTCTAGCTGTTTCCAACCTGTGTCCTACAAGCCTTAGGAAGCCCTTGCACTTACATCGTTTCAGCATCCTCCTGGGAGCAGAAGCACTTGTTCTGGGGGAATTTTTACCTTTCAACTCAGAGGTGAAAGGCAGGAATAGGTACTCCCATCCTCCCGAAAGCAACTGAAGAGTTCAGCATCTCTCTGTGTGCCACCGGGTAAGACTCAGCTGAGCACTTTCCTGGTTCTCCAGCTTTACCACGCCAGCAGCGACGATGCATTTTCTCACCAGACAAGCCAACGCTGTCCCGCTCCGAGACAGAGGCTGCCAACTCAGGTACAACTCGACAGGTCTCTTGGTATCTCCCCAACCCAAGAGCTATGAACAGACACCAACATTTTTACAGCCCCCCCAGCCGCTGCAGTCGCACAGTCAGCAGGGGGAAGGGCCACTGCCTTTCCCTTCCTTCTGGAGCTACAACTCAAACTTTTCCAAGAGTGATATAACCTGCCGGAGCCCACCTGCGGGCAGAGCTCTCCTTGCTGCAGCTTTCAAGCCTCCAGGGCAATGTTCTCTCCGATTTTAGGCCATGCACTGATAGCTTTAATATCATACCTCAGCACCCATTCTGCCATTTCCAGTACATTCCTGTAACTGCTCACCAGCTGGAACATATTCCAGTTTCATAATTGCAAGGCAGGCCCATAAATACTTAATGGGTATTTCTCAACCCATTTCTTTTAAAAACCTGTCCATTATTCCCGCTTGCAGCAAGTATTTCTTTTAAGTCCTTGGCCTCCTGCAGACACGCAAAAAGAAAAAACCCACCCACCAGCTTTGGCTCTTTCCCTGAAGCTCGAGCCATTGTCACATCCCGAAAGGGTTTTCATTCTGTTACCCCCAAGTGGTACTGTCCCCCCACCCCACCCCCAACTTTCTAGCCCTACCTTTTCCCCAGTGGATTTTTCATTGGCAAAAAGCTCATCTCCTTCACCTCCCCCATCCTCGCTTCCCTCAAAAAAACCCCCCTTCACTGCTTCTTTCAGAGGAATTTGCAAGTTGGACAACATCTGGGTGGTCAGAAGATCACCTTTTTTTCCACAGCTGTGCAGTTTATAGAGGGCTTTTCCAAACCAAGGAGGCACAAGTATTCCCACCCATTGAGCCCCGGAGCTGCTCACAGACAAAGAGTCACTTGTCCATCATAACCAGCTGAGGCTACAGCTTCCCTCGACCCATATTCACCATCCCTAAGTTTATCCACAATCCAGTATCCCACAAGTTCTGAGCTCCCCCAAGTAGCACGGCAAGATAGCACCAGCTGAAGTGCCTCTGCATCCGAAACTACTCCTGCACCACACCTGACCCTCGAGAGGAACCCTGGAAAAGTTCCCACCTGACTTTGAAACACCCCCACCTTAGAATACACAACTCCAACTTGATACCCTGCTGAGACTTTTTAAAGTCCTCTCTGTTGTACTCTAAAAGCATATAAGCAAAACCCCCAACATTTAATGAAGTGTAAAACTAATTATTATGAAATAAAACGAGCTGTTCACAAAGTGGAAAAACATCACATTTTCATGTCCTATTTTCCTTTAAAATGTATTTCCTTCCCATCCTCTAGCACACTTTGAAAATGTAAAAATAAATATTCTTCACAGCAGAGTGCTGGCTTGCAGGCTACAAGTCCAACAATAAAAAGCTTCACAATTTAATGGCCCTTAAATGCTCAACATCTTTTTCACTTAATGTAAAATCCATCTGATCTAATAGCTGTGACTGAATCACATGTATGTTTTTTTCTATTAAAGTTAATTTTCTGAGTTGGCAGAGCAATACAAGCATTAGATTAAAAAAAAAAAAAAGCAGTAATCTCTATAAACTTTCCAGGATTCAGAGATATTTCCGAGTCAGCTACTCAAAACAAAAAAGGGAGTCACACATTCACTTTAAAAAGTGCTAGTCCATAACAGGAACACCAGCCAACAATCAATCACAGGCTGCATTACCTTATTAATGCTGCTTTACTCTTCCATGGAGGAGATGACAAAACCCCTCTCGTGAGGCACCCCCAGACCTCTCAGACGCAATTCATTTACACTTGACATTCTGGTGACCTCCAGGTTCTTCCTTGCATTTATCCATGAATACATAAAGCTTCCTTCACTGGGTGGACAACACCCCGTGGCCGATTTGACCAAACACACAGATTCGCATTGCCACGGGAACTTCACCGATACGTGGACTCAGCCCAGATTTAACCTTCACCTTCATGAACCAACCGAGCCAGAACCCCCCAGACTCATACAGAGCTTTGCCAAGGGACTTATTTTTCCCATTTGAGCCTGGAGACATCCCTCTTCGTGCAGTATTTAAACAATCCACACCTATTAAAACTAAAAATGCTAAACTTACTTTCTTACTGCTACAGTTTTATGGTATCACCAACACCAAGGTAACAAAGGAGGCTGAAATATTGAATGACTGCGTTCCTGAGGAATTTCGGATTTAGTTTCTCACCCCTACAGCACTCCTGATCTTGCACTGATTTCTGAAGTAGGACTTCTTCCCCAGGCAAGTGCTTGAAAGTCCAGGCAGGACCTTGTTTCCCAAGAGCAACCCTGCTGTTACAAGCAGCGTTAGGCAGAAAACAAAAGTAATCACAGTTAAAACTGCCACCAAGCTGGCAAGAGCTCTGAGGAATTGTACCTTCAGAAGGGAGCCACTTTCTGATGCGCAACTGGAATGTTACTACAGGCGACACGCAATTGGGCTTGGTGGTTTTCCCTCTGCCCTGGCATGGGTCAAGGAGCAGAATAATTGAGTGTTTTCGCCCAGCAGCTTGCTATTGAAGATGCTTCAAGCTGGGGTTTGTGTGGCACATTAATCTTTCCCTCCACCTGTGAAACAAAGGTGGCAAAAGTAAAATACTCCAGCAGGAAGAAATTAGGTCTTCTAACAATCAAATGAGTACATAAATATAATTGGAAAAAGCTTCTAAATAATTAACCTTGCTCCACAGAAAAAGACAAGAAACACAAGACGTGGTTGGAGATCAAAATACCCTTATATTACACTTGAGAAATACATAAAGCTACCAGAAAATTATCAGTGAAGAGCACTTCAATACGCCTCATGTATTTACTGGCTCAGTAAAGCCAACAGAACGTGCCCACTGGTGGAAGGACAGTTTAGACATACCAAATCTTGAAATCTCTTCAGAAAAAAATCTCAAATGCACCCAACACTCATCTACCTTTTATTCCAAAGTCAAATTAGACCTTTACAAGAACCCTGAAGAGAACTTCTGCTGACTAACTCAGAACACAAGCAACTCCTTCAAAGATCCAAGGAGGAAACGGTTCTTCTGGTCGCTGTTTAACCACAGCAAAGCTCCACTGACACTGCTCACACTCCTGCAGCTGAACAACCTGATCCACCTTCACATCCCACCAGCTGGACGAGATATCCGAGTAACCAATAATTAAATTAATGGTGAAATTAGAGAGCTCTTCCCTTTCAAGTCACACCGAATGAATGGACTTTGGGAGTGCCAAGCAATGACTCTGCAAAGATCCCCCAGCAGGAAATCGGGCTGTGGTGCAAGCTAGTAATTGAATTTCTTTTCATTAAAAAGTAGCAGTAGGATTTTGCCAGCTCACCCCAAACCCACCCACCGACAGAACACACAGCTTGCCCCGTGCAGCACGAGGGTGGCCAGAGTCTATTTACTCTGAAGAATTAACCGATAGAAGCTTTGAGTCTCCATCAATATCACCAAAATTACCAGCCATAAACTCTGGAAACCGGAGAACCCAATAATCCCAGGGCATCTGAAAAATAAATGTTACCTGGTAATTGAGAGCATTCAAGCAAGTTCCATATCTCTCACTACACATACTATTTTGCCAAACTATTTACATTTCTTTACCTTTTACAGAATTAACCACAACAATAAAAAGAAGAAAACGTTTTATTGATAAGGTAATATGGGAAGATTTTAGAAAAACACACATAGAACTCCCTCAGTAAGGAAACATACATATCAAAATATGCCAGAGTTAGTATATCAAAACAAATTCTCTCTAATAAGAGTTTCAAGTAATGCAATCATAAAAGAATTTGGCTAAAAAGTAACGTATATATACTGAGATGTTTTCTGTAATAGTCCTCTAAGAAATTAAAGGAAAGCAGCAGATCTGTTTAACTACAGACATATTTAGTAAATATATTAAGTATATTTATATAATAAAAACTGCCCTGCACATTCATCACTAGGTCTGTATCCTCCTCTATGTGGCAGTTGTGTCTTCAGTTCTACAAGACTCTGCCCAAAAAGGAAACAAATATAATACTACCCAAAAAAAGGGAGACCTAAGCCTGGGGTCCAGCCTGTGGGGAAGCCCAGGCAACACAAAGCAGAGAACTCTGCGTTCTGACTTAAGTCTTATTTTCCAGGAACGTGGAAGCAGAAGTTTGTCTTTTCTGCATCAGGATCCCAGATTCCTACTCACTAGTTATAAGCAAATGCTTCTGATGGAGTCGACTGAAGTTACCAGAGCTACTGAGAGCACTCAGGCTGTTTGCTCTATCACAACAGCCACATGCGTTGTCAGACTCATTT
Source organism: Pedionomus torquatus (assembly GCA_013398155.1). Taxonomy (NCBI): domain Eukaryota; kingdom Metazoa; phylum Chordata; class Aves; order Charadriiformes; family Pedionomidae; genus Pedionomus; species Pedionomus torquatus. The sequence continues at coordinate 34,223 of VZRU01005192.1, read as the reverse complement.
CCCAATTACTTCCTCTGAATAGTCCCAAATTGTGTTTTCTTTCATAAAACTTACTTATGGGTACGTCATCCTTCAGTTAAAAGTGAAGCCCTCTCTTCTTTAATAGGTAGATTCCAAGCAAATAAAGAGTCTGGTTTCGTTAATCCTTCCTATTTGCATCTCTCCCCATAAATAAGATTATAGTACATGATTTACAGTTAAGAGGGAAACACCGTAAACTTCCCTAAGATACTGCTTGAAAATCCAATACCTGAATTATCTGCTGTACAGCTCAACGAGCTGCTCGGTCTGTGCCCATATTGGGGCCAACAAAGAATGAAGTTACACAGAAGCAGGACTATTGCATTTAGATCAAAACGCTGCTCTGCAAACCGTGACGCTCCAACCCCAGGCTCTGCTTCAGCCCACAGTAACCAGTACTACAAAGCGTTCCTGAAAAATCTTGTGGGAGGGGGAGGCAAACATCAAAGTTAGTGTTTTGACAGAAAAAACCCTGATTTTTAAGTCTTGCAAAAAGCAAAGGCACTACGTCTTAAGCTTATATTTAAATAAAGTCCATAACTTGGCCAGCCAAGTTACAACATACACCTAAATACCTTCCATCTACCTTTGCAGCTGATTTACTAAGCGGGTTTTAGTGTCTTCAGCAGCTTACGTGACAAAACAGCCACTTTCTCTTAATCAATAAAGGAGATATACAGCTACAATACTTAGCCAAGCTCATTTGAACAGAGTTTATTTCCAACCATACCATGAGAGTTCAAGTTATAGGGTAAACTGGAGTTTCTGGGTATAGACCTTGCGTCAGCAAGTGGTCAATCAGACATTAAAATTATTTAACTACCATGTCATCATTTCGACAGTCAGCTTGTCTATTGAGTTCAAAAGACGTTCTACATCTTTTATTAATCTAATGAAAGAGGTGTCATATCTGAAACTTCGTAGCCCTATCTTACTGTTTTCCAAGAAGAAAATTTCAGCTTTTTAAGGTACTTCCTATTTGGGGGTTCTAATTGCAGCTATATTATCATAATTATATAAATCTCATGAAGGTTATCACTACCGTCATCACAGCAGCCCTCAAGAGCAATGGCACTAAGCACATCAGCAAACGAGTCCCTGTCTCATTCGGATGATCTGTAGTAGAGCAGCTTGGACATCTTCATCCATGTGACCCTAGAGCAAGCAAACGTTGAGTTACATTGAAAATCCCATGAAGTGTCAACCACCCATCGCTAGCATGAGGAGATTCTTCAAGATTACCCATGTCTTAAATCCTTGCCGTATTTTCACCACTCTGTGGGAAAACTGGCAAAGTTTTAGTAATCTTGTTATTTCTCTCTCGTGAGAAAGAAGGGTCTGCCTCTTTGATACAGCAGTTTCCCTCATGAAAACATAATGTAGAAAAAACCCCACAACTCTGTTCCTATCCTCTGGTCCCCACGGCTGTAGGAACAGTCCCTCTTTCGCATCCTGAAGTATCTTAAGACTTCAGGAGAGCCACAGGGTAACTGCACTGAGTTTCCAACTTCTACTCAACTTCCCTCCACCATTACCCAGGCTAGTGCAGAGTTGAGAACACCCTCACCCCAGCACGGCCCTTGGCAGCGGGTTGTCACGTATCGTTATACGGCAATAAGGAGATGGCACAATGAGACGACAGCCATGGTAGGCATTTGCTTTCTTAATTTAGAAAGAATTGATCCAACAAAACTCCCAAAGTGAAAACAGGCACTTGACACTAGTTTCAAGTTCGAGGTCTTCCAGCATGGCAGTTCAAAACATGTCTCAAGGATCTCTAATCAAAATTACAGTAAAACAGTCTGAACTCAGGACTTTCATACCTGCACAGCACTGAGAAGGTGAGTCCGATAAACTGAGACTACTTCTTGATGCTGCCTTTTAGTATCCTATAAAAGAAAAAGGAAGGAGGTGAAGTCAGAGTTTTTTCAACATCTACTCTTCTTTTATTTAACACCAACTCTGGGCCCAGGTTGCCCAGAGAAGCTGTGGCTGCCCCATCCCTGGAGGGGTTCAAGGCCAGGCTGGATGGGGCTTGGAGCCACCTGGTGTGGTGGGAGGTGTCCCTGCCCAGGGAGGGGGATTGGAACCGGGTGATCTTGAAAGTCCCTTCCAACTGTATCTCTTCTATGATTCTACTTTTGCCTGCTTCCAGCTGCACAGGTTTGGTTTTGAGCTCCTCTAGACTAGCCAAAGCAGAAGTTCACAGTCAAAGTTAGCCATATCCTCTCCTTAACAAGGAAAAGGTCACTGCTTGGCTCCTTTTATTCTTGCTTGTAGCAAAGCAGTTTTGCTGACGGGCTGTCAGAGAGGTGCTAAGATTAAACACTTGTTTTCTCAACAGCATTAGCTATTTGTTTAAAACCACCCACTTTAGGAACGCGTTACCTCTACCCTGCTGCTGTACGGATTCACAGACAGCTAAATCCGCTCACATCCACAGCTTTCATTAGGAGCTTTACTGAAGGAGCCACAAACACGTTTGTGCACAAACTCACAGCACTTCCTACAAAGTGTTCCCCTTCACTGTTGGTGTTTAATAAGGAATACCCTTCACAGGATCTGCAGACAAGGGAACGCGGTCAAAGCCGTCAAAGACCACCTTTCTTTCAAAGTGAGAAGACACACAACTGGTGCTTTGTGAAAGAAAATGTTAGCATGGAACTTGCATACAGAATTGGGCTCGGCATGAACTGTAACAACAGATCTCATAAGCACAAACTCTCTCTAAATCATCCTTTTTATCCAGGAAAGTTCCCAAATATTGAAGGAAGCAGACAAAATCCCAGAGAAGCAAGCAGTCAGGGAGGGGGGGAAATAAATAAAAGGAATGCTCTACTTCTGATGTCTAAGTCTACAGCCAAGCACAGGGCTCTGGTGGCCACACTCCTGCTCCCTTGTTCAGACAAGAAGCTCTAAGCAATGCTACCGCATCGTTTCAGCCGACTCCTTGCAGAGTACTCACGGCCAGCTGCTGCTGCAGGCTCTGCACTTGGTTCTGGAGCATCTCAACCTGCTGGTTCTGCCTCTTTGAGGGGATCCCGGTGGTGTACGTAAGCTGAGACAAGCCATTAAGAGCTTGTTTTAACCGCTCCACGTCATTAAGCAGCTCTGTGATCTTTTTTACAATAAAAAAAAGGAAAGAAAGACAAACAAAAAAACCTCATTTAAGGATGTCTCACCAGAAAACTAATATTAAGGTTCTTTAAAGGCTAACAAAGATCAGCAAGCACTGAAGGGTCTTTGTCCTAGTGTTTGCTATGACGCTAGCTAACAGATTTCACTAAATATGCATAGACTAAAATATTCTAGGGCTCATTTCTAAGAGCAATGAGCCATCAGAAGGCCAGCCAGAGATGCTAAACACATACAGCCCCAGTGGAAGAACAAGCTGATACCCCAAAAGTCTAAAACCCAGCTTGGATGAACAGAGTTTAAATACAACCCACGATGTCCGAAACACACAAAGAATTGGAAAAGCTTAGTACAATGCTAACAAAACCAGGCCTTCATCTTAGCAGATCTGGGGCACCCCGTGCTCAGGACACAAAACATCACCAGCTCTACTTAAAGTCCAGCTGATGCTCCCAACACCTCCAGTTCAGGGGTACAGAACCACCCGACACCCTACCTTGTTATCCTTGGCCTCCACCTGCTTCGCAGACTCCTGTATTCTCTTCTGCAAGTCGATAATTGTCGTCAAGGATTTATCACACCTCTCTTTCTGGTCTTTAATTTCTTGCTCAATACTGCAGCTCCGTAACTGAAGCAACTCCTTCTCATCCTTTAAAGAAAGCTCGCTTTTTTTAGCTTGCAAAGCCTCCTCACACGCTTCCTCATACTTTTTGTTCATACTGGACAAGTTTTCAGCTATGCTGTTAACCTGGGCCTCCAGAGCGCTCTTCATGGCTGTGTATTCCGAGATGTCAATCACTTCTTTGCTCTCCAGGTCTGTCAAAGCTTGCTGAGTAAGCTGAATCTCGGACTGCAACTTCAGGATCTCCTCGTTTTTAGCTTGGTTTTCTTCTTCCTTTTCTTTCAAGCTGTTTTTGATGGCTACGATCTCTCCTTCAAGCATTTCCTTCATTTGTGTGTATTCTACCAAGGGTACTGAAGACTTTTTTAGACCTGACAATTCCTGCTGTAGTTCTCCTACCTTTAGTGTTTCTTTGTCGTAACATTCCTTCTTACTCCTGAGGGCTTCCTTGAGCTCCTCTATCGTGTGAGCTAGAGCCTTCTTCAAGGCTTCCATCTGTTCCACCGCCAGAGGTGGAGCCTGCGCAGTCAGGAGCTGCAGGGGACTCTCCTGCAACTCCTCATTCTCCTCTTTGTCCCCTCTGTATCTCCCCAGCAATTCCCTCAGTTGCCGATTCAGCTCCTCCATTTTGCTTGTGAACATCTTTTCCATTTCCCGGGATTTCTCAGCAAGGATGTAGTTCTGCTGCAGGTCATTCTGGATGGACAGGACACCATTCTTGAGCTTTTCGTTCTCCTGTTTGCACTTTTGGGTTTCCTCCTCGCTTTCTCTGCACTTCTGCACCTGGTCCTGCAACTGTGCTTTTAATTCTCTCACCGTGGCTTCGAAGCTTTGCTCTCTGTCTTCAAAGGAGGCAACCGGGGCATATTTTGACTTAATGCATTCTTGAATTGTGTCAAGTTCCTTCTTTTGGGCTTCAATTTCTTCATGCAACTGTAAAATTTCTTCTTGACCCCTCTTACACTCCGCCGTAATGGCAGCATTGTTCTCCTGAAGTTCTTGCAGGCTTTTGTTTAAAGCAGCCACTGCAGCTTCATGATCTTTTAAACTTATACACTCAGTCTGTAATTGATTCTGTAAGAGTTCCACCTTGTTTTTCAGAGCTCCATTCTCTTCGTTTACTCTCACCGACTCTCGCTTTATCTCTTCAGTTTTCTCCTTCAGATCCGACAGCTCCCGATTAGTCTTTTCTAGCGCCTTGTTTAAGGCCGTTTTCACCTCCTGGTGCGTGGTGGCCAGCACGTACTGATCCCTGAGCGTCTCCCTCACGGCCGCATTTTCAGAGACCAGTTTGCACGCTTTGGCTTGTTCATCAGCGTATTTTTTCTGAAGCTCAGCAAGCTGCTTTTCAAGCTCCATACCATTACATCTTAAAGCTTCCACTTCTTTTTTGTGCTGCTCTGGAGACAGGTACACAGCCTGGAAACGGCCAATATTCTCACTCAAGCTGTTCTTCTCTGCCAGCAGCTTCTCAGCTTCCGCTTTGCTTTCATTGTACTTCTTTGTTACTTCAAAAAGCTTTTTGGTCAGGTCACCGACAGCCAGGTCGTTTGTTTTCTTCAATTCTTCATGAATTTTTAAAGGCACATTCTGGCTTTTAATTTCCGTTTTCAGCACTTGGATTTGCTGCTTCAGCATCTTGTTATCAACCTGCAATCTCTCAAGTTCCTTCTGCAGAGTCTGATTCTTCTGTAATAGCTCAGAAATTGTCCTCCCCAGTTCCTCGTTTCTCTGCTCAAACCCACTCCTCATTTGTTCGTGTTCTTCCAGCCTTACTTGCTGAGCCAGTTTAACTTTCTGACTCTCAGATTCCCTCTTTAAAAGCCGAATCTCTGCCTGCAGTTTTTCATACTCTCCTTCCATCTCCGCCAACTTCCTGGCTTTCTCATTCACTTCATTTGATAACGAACTCTTCATGTTTTCAAATTTCTCCAAAGTTACAGAGTGGGCTAACTTCGCCGCTGTTTCTTTGAGCTGCCCTTCTAACTCAGTGACATTTCTTCCCCTTTTTTCTCGCTCCATCTCCAACTTCACAAGTTCCTTCTGCAACCTTTTATTTTCCTCCACCAGTCTTCCTTCATCTCTCTTGAATTCTGCCACCAGCAATTCATTCTGCTTAATCTGGTTCCTCAGTTTTCCCACTTCAGCAGAGGCCCCTTCATACTTTGTCTTCATTTCTTTCAACTGATCCTTCAGCTCCTCTGTTATTTTACTATTTCCCGAAGCAGCTTCGTTAGTCAGGTGATCTTTCAGAGCCAGAAAGTGGGTCTGCATTTGCTTAACTTTGCCTTCCGAGTCAAACATTCTTTTCTGCACATCTTTTAAAGCATCTTCCAGCTGTTTTATCTGTCCATCAGATTCCGCCTTGGTTCTCTCGCACTCCGATGCCAGAGCTTTACACTCGGATACCTTGTGAGACAGCTCTCTCTGCAATTTGCTGATTTCTTCTTTGGCTGCACCGTAGCAGGTCCTCACGTTGTCAAGTTCTTTCTTCAGAGCTTCCTTCTCCGAGCTGGATGACTGGGTAGGCAGGGAGAGCTCCAGGGGCCTCAGCATAGACCTCGACTGAAGATGAATTGGCACAAAAACAGATACACGTTTGAGTTCCACGAGCCATACACACATAAGAGTTGTCACAGACATAACTGCCTTAAACTTCTGTTGATATGAGCACAAAATGTCAGAGAGATTTCTTTTTTCTCCCCTTAGAAACACACTAATCTACTTTTGCCTGTATTACAGAACTTGTATTTCAGCTTTTAATGGTAAAAAAAAATCTTGACTAACTACATTACTATTTTTGGGCCCTACTGAGAGTAACGCACAGGTATAGTACATTCATTTCATTTCTCTCATTATTCACATTTAATAGCTCATCTGCCAGAAGAAATCTAAGAGCATTCCCCCATCCCTCAAGCACCTGAGCATAACTTTAAAAGCAATCAAACCAGAGCACGTCATGATCAACAGAACCTTCTCTCTGAACAGATGGAGGAGACAACAGTCATTTACTCTTGAGTAAAGGCTGTAGAAACCCCCACAGAACATTTCTGCTGCCCTGCCACGTGCTCCTGCCCCCCAGCCACGGTGGCAGGTCTGCTCCAGTGATCTCATTCACGTTCCAGGGAGCAGAAAGCCATAGGTGGCTTCCAGACACGACTGGCTTAGAGACACTTAAGTCCTGCTTGGGACATGGCTTGGTGTTTAGGGGTTGGTTGGCTTTTTGTGTCAACATTCCCACACACCCACTTTTATTTTTTTTCTTAGAAAAAAAATAGAAATCACATATCAACTCATTTCAGCTTCAACTAGAGAAAAAAACAAAACAAAGCAATTCCCAAGGCCATTGGAATAACCTCATGTAAAACACAGCAGAAGAGACTGGGTCTTTGTGTGTTACCAGCAGAGCAAACATACACACCAGGGAGATCTGGCAAGAAAGCACAGGAGGTACAGATTTCTTTCTAGCCATCACTCACTCCTGGAAGCTTTACAGCTCAGACACTCAAGCGTGAGAACAGCTTGTCGGTGAGGAGCAGGACCTATGGGAAATTACTCCCTGCAAGGGTCTGCTGCTCCACCTAGTTATAACTGAACTGTTGCTTCAAATGGCAGGCAGCTACCAGCCAACAAAATTGGCAGGACGTTATCATGTAGCTGGCAAGAAAGTAAACTCTTCTGAATTTAAAGCAGAAAAAGTATTACGGAGATGAAAAACAATTGCACTTCACACTGCGACAGCTGCCCCAGTACTCTGCTGACCCAGTTTTAAGAACGGAATGCTCATTATAGACTGGACCATTGAAGCATCCACCAGTTTCGCTGCATTTAAAGCCCTGTCACATTTGTAACTCTAGAGGGCACCAACGGTTAAAAATGAACCTTGCAAAGCAAGCGGTGCTGAAAACACCCTCGGCAGCAGTTTAACATGTACATTTACAAGCACATTTAGCTTTCCCAAGCACAACTATCTGAAGAATGCTAAATATTTATTACCTGCGATTCCACAGCAAACACTTGGCCTTGCTTAAGTAATAAATCTTCTTTTCCTAGATTTGCAAAGCAAACAGCATTTAGTCCGTTTAAAACCAGTAACAGGCAACCAGAAGAACTGTGATTTTCCATCCTAACTTTACGGTGTTCCATGGCACTGCGGCAGGCTGGTGCTGAAGTAGGTGGCATTAGAACAACTCCACACCAAGTCAGAAAAAGTCTGGACAATCCCCTCCTAGGTGAAAAATGCCCCTGCTGCACCAGTAAGGCTGATAAATTGTTCTGCCAAACTGGGCTGAGAGCCACCTTGCTCTGCTGCGTGTCTGCACAGGAACACAGCAGCAAGAGGCATCCCCTTGAGCTCCCAACAAACGATCCTCCCCAAGAGGCAGCCGAGCTCTCCTGACAGCTCAGGGCAAACGTTGGAAGATGCACTAGAGCAAGACAGGCCTGTAACCAAGTCAGATGCAAGAGATTTCAGTTCCTGGAAATGGAATCATTTCTAACAGAAGCACAAGCTGGGGTCTTGTGTTTAAAGCCTCTTTCAGACCTGCCTACACACACTTCCCACAACCAGCATGGTTTTCTCATCATGAGCTAGACACGAGTGGTTTTTTAAACTAGGAAGGAGGAAAGGGGAAGACTCAGTTTGGAGCCCAGGTCTCGACCAGCATGTTTT
>VZRU01005192.1:0-23145 GCA_013398155.1 Pedionomus torquatus | reverse complement strand
CAATTCAAGACTTTCAAGAATTTAAAATTGCTTCAGTATTTACTGGTGTAAATACCAATTTCCATATTACATTTCAAGTTAACGTACTTCATAATATTTGAGTTTAGCTTTGAGAGCTTCAATAGTTCTTAAGCTTTCTTCCTGCTGCTTTTCCTTGGTAGTTAGGATTTTCTTCAGCTCATCTTTCTGAAAGAGAAAGAATGCCAATAGCCAGAGCCACAAGAAAGGCCAGATTTATAAGATCTCAAGCAACTTTTAAAAAGGTTTAAGAAGAACTTCAACCAAGATCAGCATGGAAAGAAGCCCTACATTTTTGGTTCTAAAGTTCTTCTCCAGCAGTGCTCCTCTACAAGAGGAATCTTGCTGAGCAAGTCAAGGGAATGTGGATCAGTGTCATTTACTATTAATTTATTCACGTTAATTAGTCTTGCATTACCAAAAGTCACTAAAGAGATACTTATAGCACAAAGTCTGCTTCAAAGGTGCCACAGGGATTACATATGCTATTTGCAGCAGCAGCAATGCAGTGCAGCTGCATAAACAGAGCACGTATCAGATATTTAGCATTTCAAGATAGTTTTAAATACCATTATTAAGCGCGCCAGTCCCTTCCCCTATTTCATAGTTCCATTCCACTTTAAGGTGATATATCATACCTCATTTTCAAGATCATCTGCAAACATTTGCTCCTGCAAAAATAACAAAAACATCCCCCCACAAAACATTTTTTTAAATATTGTTTAAGGGGTTTATAGACAGTTCATTAGTTGACAAGCCTACCCCGTCTCTAACAGCTCCCCTTTCATTCCCCATCTAACCACCAACAAGAGAAATAAAGGTGAGCAGGAGTCAGACATTTGACAGAGCCATGCCCCTTGATGTGCACTCTAGGAAACTAGAATATCTTTAGAGTTATCTCGATCATATACCACTCAGGCAGAAGAGCAGAGCTTTTCAGTACAAGTTTGATTTTGGAAAGCGACAATTAAGCAGTGAGTTTGTTTCATAAAGGCAATGAGAGAAGCTGAGATCAGCCAATGATTGCAAGAAGAAACACTCTGTCCATGTGCTGCATACATCTGTTAGATACACCCCTACAAAAATACAGTGAAGGAACAAGCGTGAGCCTCCACAAAGCAAACAAACCTAAAAATCCTAAGTTTATTTTCTTCCTCAATTGTACTGGTCACATTTAGACCTCTAAAAAGAGGAGGAGACTTTTTTAAAAAAAAAGAAAAAAGCAAAAATCGGGGTTTCAGATTTCAGTGAGAAATTCCCTATTGAAAACCTTTGTTTCTGTTTTTGCCAATTGAAGATTTTTCTCTGTGTTCCCACTTCCAGTAACAACTAGAAAAGAAGCAGCGGCTACAATCAGGTACCAACACACAACACCTACACTTAACTGTGCAGATGAAGTTTAGTTTCCTAATTGTAACATGCCAGATCACCTCACGCTTCTCCTGCCAGGTCTCCTCACATTTTGAGCATCATTACAAGACCAAAGGCTTTTGCAGCAGAAGAAAGCGACAGTGACACGTACAGAAATAATTCACAAGAAAGCAGTGAGGATTGCATCCTATTTACACATTTCTACTTCTGCCAGCATCAGGTAGTTACTAGAGCTTCCACGCCAGGTTATCCCAACACCAGATGTTTACCTCATTGAGTTGTAGCTGTAGCCCACTGATTCTATCCAGCAGCATCCTCTGCTCCTCCTGCACTTCTCTCATTCGGTCTTTCAAATCTTGATTTTCTAACTCCAATTCCTTAAGAAGTGAGGAAAAAAAACTATAAAATTAAAAAAAAAAAAACCAACCAAACCACCACAACACTATACACACACTGGGAAACCTAAAGAATCTGAAGCAACAATTTTAACACCAAGCCTTGCCTAACAAGTTCCCTCGTGATTTTGTGGATTTACTCCAGGTCTGCTTTGTTCTGAAGGTTTATGTGGCCAAAGCTGCAGAGCCTTCAAGCTTTTAATCTCTTGACAGCTCATTCTCATGTAAGGGTACATGCGATTTTTGAAAGCATGAGCCGAGTAAGATCACACTCAGTGCTGACAGCACTCCAGAGGCTGCTTATCTGCCGTCTGTTAACAAGTTAAAATAACCAATGTTAAAGCAGTTCCTGAAACCCAGACACTGCAGCCAGAGGTGGAATGGGAAAGCCTCACCGGCACAAAGCACAGCACCCTCTGAGTGCACTAACTGCTCCTGCAGCCACAAGAATCCTTCCAGTAACATATAAATCCATGACGTGAAAGCAACAGGTCTCTGACCATCAGCCAGCCCACTGCTCACACAAACAGTAAAGCACATTTAACTCCTGCCTGATAAAATAGTTCCCTTAACTGTGGGAACTACTTCAGCCCAAAGCAGAAAGTTTACATTTAGAGATCTTTATCCTTTTATTACAGAGCATTTCAGAATGAAGGCCTAAGTTTTTCAGTAGTTTGCTCCCCATAGCTAAAAACATTGCTTACCTTTCTGAGAACTGTAATGATATAGTAAGAAGACGAGAAAATTAACAGTAGTTAGAACAGTTATAACACAGGCTGGGTTTAGTAAGACACTTAAACATCTCTCAAGAGTGCTAAAAAATAAATCTGCCTGCTTCGTGACCCAATTATTTTACTGCAGGCAGAACTAGGAGACGGAGGCTTGAGAGATGAACAGGGTTAAGACATGCAGAAACTTGCAGCTATTTGTCACACAAACAAGTTGGGTTTTTCTCCTGAAAAAGTCTACAGCTTATCTGTATAATTGCCACATTGCATTCATGTAATTAAGTTTCAAGTAAACAGCAATACATATGACCTTTCTTAACAGAAATACTAACTCTTATTTACCACGCACATCTCGTTTTTAGTATGTGTGGTTCACCCCGTGTGTCAGAAACCCTTCTCACTTACCTGAGCGTTATGTTCCTTCTGGTACAGCCTGACATTCACCTCCTCCTGCGCATGAAGCCGGTTCCACTTCTGGGACATATTAGTGACCTGTTATTGCAACAGGAAAGCATTCATTTCTACTCCTGCTGCTCTCCAAAGACATCATTTCTAGGGGGAGGGGTATACTCTCAGCCTTCACTCCGGCTTCCAGCGGGGGGCAACACCAGCAGCACCCCAGTTTTGGCAGATGGCTGCTCGGTGAGAGGTGGCTCCTGAGCTCACCCCGACAGGACACGGGATCCTTGTCAGAACTCTAATCCTCAACACACACATCACTGAATATTTTCCAAATGGAAACAGACACACTATCCGATTACAGAGGGAATCTTTGCAGCTACATAGGAAGTTAAGAATTCAAAAAAATACTTGAACAAGTCATGCATCACGGCACAGTCTCAATCACCCTCTCAACAAGGCCAGGGGCACGCTGCCCTTCAGCGGACAGAAGCACTCCACGATTTGCCTCTCTCAATTTCATACAGCTATGAAGGTAATCTCCAAATTGCCTTTATGAGGCAGCTTCACAGCAGAGGAAAAAGCCCAGTGAAATTTACACACCTGTAAGCTTTCCTCCTGTTATACAGAACAGACCACTTGAGTTAAAAAATAAAAAAAAAATAAAAACTTGGAAAACGTCTCTCTAGGTCAGTCAAAAACTAATCAGTTTTATTAACCCCACCCCTAAATCTTTTTAAAATATAAGGCGTCTCCCCCACATGCTGGGAACACAAGGCGAGGAACACCTCTGCAAAACAAGCAACTTTTGGGTGTGCTGCAGTGCCACAGCGCAGCCAGCACCCTGTTCAGCAGAAAGCCTAACAAAGACAAACACTGGCCCCAAACCAGGCTCAACACCCCCCCCAGGCATTTGGGGCCCTGTATCAAAATTGGGTTTTCATCCCAACAGGGAAATAAGAGTGTAACGCTACAAAAGAATGAGACTTCACTGATGCTGCATGGCCTCTCACACTTATTTCAGAAAGTAGCCTCAGGAGACCCCCAGTATAACAAGCCTTACCTTTTGCTCAGGCTGCCCTTTCTTCATGCTGTCTCTTGCTAAAAAAGCACCAAAAAAACCAGAAAGTTAAAGACTCATTTCATTCAGGCTCCGGCAACACATTCAGTGATTTCTATCGAGTTTCAATCTTGGGATGACATTTCAAGAAATAAATTCTCTCTAATCCCCATCCCCACCCCCAAGATCTGGAAACATTCACCAGTGCAACCCTGTTCTATAAATAAGGCTAAAAACCTCCTATGATCAATACTGCAATGCCAGGATCAGCAAGGTTAATACAGCCTGGATTAACATTAAAAGCTTTACTAAACCTAAACAGAAACCAAAAGCCTCTCCTCTCCCCTCCCAAACAGGCAGTTTATCACCTTTTTTGTTTAAAGGACCACAGCTGCCCCCCAAAAAACAGCTCCTGAATGCACACAATTCAAACAAAAACATTTCAAACTGTTACAGCCACGTTCTTCATACCTTTGCTGGAATCCTCAACGGCAGCTTTTATTAAAGCCAAAATGTCAATATTGTCACCAATTCTGGCATAGTAAGCACAGTCATGCCCAAGGCCATCAGTCAAACTAACATCCGCACCATTTTTGAGCAAAACTTCCACTGCATCCTTGCAGCCGTATTCACAGCCTAACATTAAGGCAGTCCTGAGGATGGGGAGAAAGAGCATTCAGAGACTCGGTGACCTCACGCTGTGATGGAGCAATCACAGAAATCGTCCTTCGTACACTTTGGTCTAAATCAGGCAAACTCAGGCCAAGGAATCTTTCCTCTATCAAGAGGAAAAGTCATCTAGTCAATGTCTAAATATTTGTTAAAAAGTAAACAACAACACTGCAATAGCAATACTTTCACAAAACCCAGCAAAAACCCACTGCCTTTCAGTGCTACCCAGCGTTTGGAAAACTTACACAGCCTTTGGCTTCCTCTCTGCTTAGATACAAACATCAATAGACACAAACAAAAGATAAAATGTCTGGCCAAAGTTGGGGCAAGTGCCAGGACACCCTGGCAGTGCCTTCCCCCCACTTGCCAGCTTGTGAGCGTGCAATGCCTGTCCCATGCTTTGTCCCACAGCAGCCTCTTGTCCAACCAGGCTGGCACCCTCCGGGAAAAAACGGGCAGAAGCAGCAGCTACAAATAGAAAACCCCTCCCCTCACCCCCTCCCACGAATACAGAAGCCAACATTTCAAGGCCTTTAGGTCCGTTTGGAGTTCCAGTGGGACTCAAGTACTCCAAGGACTTCCATCGTGACCCATTTTGCTTATTAATCCCAAAGGGTGCAAGATGCAGCTTTGTTCAGACGAATCCTTAAAACCCCAACTGCTGCTGTTTCTCTGCTGGCAGCAACAGGCCTGTGTGTATTTTATATGCAAGAACAAGCAATATGAAAAGGCCAAGCTTATCTGCATTATTCAATTGACATATGTACTCCTGAACTAAATCATGGCTCTTTTCTACTGAGTTTAATGTATTTATTTTGTAGCCTGAAAGCCGAGGGACAGCTTCCTACCCCTGGAATGTCAGCAGGGATTCTGACACCCCCCTGCCTGCATTACCTGTTCTGTTTGTCCCTGGCATTGACATCTGCTCCTCTGTCTATCAGAAGCTGACAAACTGTGGGACGACACATTTGAGTGGCCAGCACCAGTGGTGTCCTCCCATCCTGAGGAGAGGAAAGGAGAGAGAGAGATAAGGAGAGGAAGAAAAAGCAGAGAAAGCACAAGAACTGCAACAGGGTTTGTACGGGAGAGTGCTATAAGCACCAACTTACTCCGTCTTTTGAGTTCACTGAGGCCCCATGATCACACAGAAGCTGTATGCTGGAGGAACAGTCTGACATAGCTTTCAAAAGAAAGAGAAAGTTATTCTGCTGAAAACCATCTTCCTGAAGCCCCAAACACCTCCTTGGGTGTATTTATTTCACAAAAATTCACATACCTAAGCTAAAGCACAACAAGGCTCTATGACCCCGATCTCACACAGCTATCCTGAAAGCAGGCGAAAGAAATCGTACACTGCAAAGCATAATGAGGGTGCTGGCAGCCCAATAAAAAGGTTTCTTAATCCTCTAACAGCAGTGCTCTGAAACACTGCTCACGGGCCTCGCTTAAGGTTCTACTAGACAATTCACAAGCATCAGAAGAGACTCGGAGACCTACAATCCCTTCTAAGCCCATTAATGATTTTGCTATTTAGAACAAGCATCGTGATAACATAAAACACCTTCTACTCCAGTCACTAAAATTAAAAGAGAGGAATTTGGCCCATCTGAAAACTAATTTGTTAACTAAATCTAGATTTCATATATGATACCAGAAAAGCAAAACTGTCTACCTGCATCATGAAGAGCGGTTCTTCCTTGAAGATCCACATTCTCCGTTGGACAATTGTACTGTTAAAATAGGTAACCCCAGTTGTCAGTTAGGATTCAGATTGCACTTCCAAACATGAATGTTTTAAGGTTTGAATTAAAGCAATAAAAAGTATAAACTGTCCAGGAATAAATGAAGAAAAAAAAAATCTCACACAAACCTAAGGCAGCTTCCCAATATTGTTTCATTAATGAAAGATTATGGATATAAATGCTCGTCTTTTGAGGAAAACACTATTCTTGTGCCGACCTTTCAGGTGCTACTGTTCCTAAACACAGCTGTATTCAGAAAAGGAACACTAGTCTTTAAAAATCATTCAACTTCATTTTCTTTAAGAATTAGAAATTACAACTCGATTTGATGGTCTGTATGTAGAGATGAAAAGTGCATTTTCTTTATTGTAGCACTCTTTCAGCCACAACCCATTATTCAGTATGAAAAGGTCTTTTCCCCATGACTGTCCTATTTTTAAAGAAGAATGTACTTAAAAGTGGTGCATCCCAATTTCAAATATGTATATTTAAGACGACCTTTTTCTTCAAGAATAAATCCCATAACTGACAAGTGTATTTTCCAGTACCTGCAACAGCTTCTGCAAGCACAAAGTGTGTCCGTATTTCGCAGCTAGGTGCAACGCATTTCTACCTGAAAAGAGAGGTCAGTGTCAGTTCAGGATCTGTTTTGAATCCATAGTTAGAAACACCACAAACTTAACACTCCTCTGCCATTTCTCCAGGTCTGTTACTAATCGTATAATGCTAATTCACAAGGAATTCATTTGTGCTTCAAGCACGAGTGCAGTTTATTTCGTCTCAACAAAAACCTGTCTTCTGCCTCCTCCCCATTCCATGCATTTCCTTCCTGCTCAGGTGTCAGATGCAGGGAACACCAAGGCACGTGTCACCAGGCTGCCGGACTGACTTCCCAAGAGACAGTTCAGATCAACATCCACATCATTTTGGGTACAAGGGGGACGTCCCCTCCTGCTTAATTCTGCCAGCACTTCACCAAGTCACCCATCTCACACACACTTCACTACCTGCTAAACAGTCTTTTCTCATTTTAGACAACCTGGAACTGAGGATTCAAGTTCATGAATAGTGGAATTAATCTCAAAATACTGCAAATAAACATAAACATCCACATAAACATCTAAAAAAATATATCTGTCATATGACAAGAGGCTAGATTACTTCTGTAATGAAGTTGGAAACAAGGCAATATTTGGTTACCTCAATTTAACACACTTAAACCCTGGCAAAATTAGCACACATTTTTAATTCTTTCATAACACTTTCACATAAGCTCTGCCCTCACACACGGGCCAAGAAGGTAGCACAGAGGCACGCTGAGGTTCTGAGGGCTCTGTATGGGTGCACAAACACCTACCACATCATTTAATTCCAATCCTCACGGCATACAGTACTTGACAAGTCTCAGGGAAATACACTTAACATTTGAATGAACAGAAGCTCATTTAAAACAGTTCTTATATTGTTACTCTCAACCAGAAAAACTGCTCTCTCCAGTGAGCCTGCAGACTATAAATACAAGTTCACAAGTTGGGCTGTGTGTCAGGAGCACTCTTGAACTTGTATTACTGGGCATGACCAGTTTCCTCTCCTTTCAGCAACAAGTCACACAGGTAATCGTTCTGCCCACCGCAGGGATATCCCTGGAAAGGAAGAACATCTACCCTACAGTTTAATCTCATTCCAAAATAAAAACCAGGATGAGAAGGGTTGAGAGTCACAGTGAGCTGAAGAAGCCGACCTGCAGCATCAGTGGCTGTGATATCAACTCCATGAATGAGGATGGTGTTCAAGCAATCCAGGTTTCCTTTTGACGCTACAACATGGAATCTAAAAAAAAAAAAAAAGCCTTGCTTAAGCATAGCTGGTTTATACATAAAAAGGGTACTGTTCCTCAGGACAGTCAAAGCAAAGAGCTGCATACCGAAAGCATTTACACAGCACAAAGTCAGCTTTGGACAGTGTCCAGCTCCCATTAAGAGTTTTACAGATCCTACTGTAAGGAAGAAAATGACTTTTTGGGAAAGTAATCATCATCTACCTTGGATCAGCGAGCCAGGTGGAAAAGCAACACGCTTTCCATTTGCTTTAACACTCAAGTCTGGCAAGAGCAACTATTTAAATACTGATCTTCACTTGGAAATGAAGATTGTTCACGAGAATTCAACATTCTAGCTATCTGGTATTCCGCTCTAGGTGAGGCTAGAAATTAAGATGATGCATTACATGGATTTATATACTAAAAAGGTTTTAGAGCAGCAGCGAGATTTAGGAATGGAGTAACTTTCAGCAGCTTCCCAACCCCATGAGTGCAGCACTAGGAGTTACTTACGCAGACCTCCCTTCCACATCCAGTTTAGTAGGACTGACTCCTTTTTTTGCAAGAATTGATGAAACCTTTTCCACATCGCCCCTTTCAGCTGCTTTCATTAACCTGTCATCGTACTTGTTCCAGTCAGTGTTCAGCTGTATAAAAGAGAATTAGAAAAGCAAATGAGCTCATGGGACAGTACCAATCTACCAAAGGAACTTCAGTAAAAGTCATGCAACTGAGAAAGATACAAGAAAAAATACCTTGGTTTACAAATAGAGCTGTACCTGTTAAGATGTTTAGTTATTTATATATAACATCACTGTGGCATTTCAATCAGAGCATTCAATGTCCAGTGTTCTGAGACAGTCTGGATCAGTCACTTTGGCCCTAAAGGAGACTTTCAGGATCAAATCTTTTTGGCTTTCCTCATTCTGCTTTACTCCAAGAGGACTAACCTAAAGGCACACGCAGTAGTTCCCTGTCTTCATTTTCAAATGAATTTTTCAGAGTTTTTTCAGGTTGTCTTTAGACACTTCATTCTGCCCACTCCCTCCGCCACGTGAGGCTGCCAGGACAGTGATCTTTCCACTGCATCATTACCTTCTCTTCGCTCATCATGGACACTTCCATCCTAACCAAAAAAATAAGTTTCTCCCCCCGGAGTGGTCGATTAACAAACAAACTGCTCCACAGGGCTGTGCTAAACCAATGACTTGACACTACACAAGCACTTGTACTTGGACATATACACACTTCGTAGGAGACCAACTTGGAACACGTCAAAATCATCACTGTGTCTAGAAGGGACATAGAAGTGGTGCAGAGGGAGCCGCACACAAGCCCAGCTCCGCGTTGCTGCCATCATACTCCTCTTAACTCTCCAAAGCTCCACCAAAGGAAGGGGTAGAGCATCCAAGGAGACCTGCAGTTCAGTCCCTCATTAATTGTATCAGAGAACATTTTTCCTAATGCCCAGTTATCACATTTTAAACTCTCCACCACACACATTAAGAACTCACCCCCTCCTTTGCTCTGCAATACCTAGATATCTGGAAATCTGTCTCTCCCTCATGCTCTTTAGGGAAGGCGCATAACTGCTCTCTCACATCAGCAAGTCCATTAACTCCATTAATTAAATTTAAAAATTGAGGGTTTATTGTCCATCTTTATTGTCAATCCCTTGAATTGTAATAGTCTACAATAAAACCAATCAAGTATTCCATTTCTAGAGCATCTGTCCATGTCTCCAAACTTAAAGCCAACAAGATGCAACAGAAAGAACAGGTAAGCGAGGAACTGCAAGCAACAGCCAAAGTCACAGTGCCAACACCTTCCAGCCTTGGTGATCACCTCCGCTATAAGCTTTCCAGTATTCATAAGAAAATTGTTTCATAAGGAAAGTGGCAGATAAGACGCAGCTGCTGCAATTTTCCCATCCATCAACCCTTCTATAGTAAAAGTGCCAGAGAACTCACCAGGTGAGACTAAGCTTGGAGAGATACTTGAACAGGGCAATTACGAGACAGGAGCAGCAGCAGACTTCAGTTTTCATTAATTCAGCAGTCAGCGACACAAATATGTGCTAAATTTAGCCATTTCTAAGCCAAGTTCACATTTCTCAGCAACAGCTGAGCTTCCCGACTTTACTGCTTTTCATATGCATAACAATAATTGATGAAAGAACATCAGAAAAGCAAGCAGCAGAGACCCCATTCCCCCTCCTCAGGCACTCACCCCCCACTCCGTGTGCCTGGGCAGGGGGATCATGCTCACCCCGTGCTGCCCAACAAACATTTTTAATATCAAGTGGATTCACTAAAAATATGCAGTAGGATAGTTTTTCCTGACTGTGTCAGGCCACTCAAAGGCTCATGATTTAGCAAAGTGTGGTATTGAAGAGATTAACATGTATGGAGCTGTAGAAGAAAGAAATGCAATGTTTATAGCTTTAAGTTACTTGCAATTACCAAAGCAACATAGAACACGAAGAAAGTACAAGTCGTTCATCAACAAATCACCAGGCATTCAGTCTCAGACATTTGTCACTCCTCACTTTTTCCTCATTTACTTCAAATTTAGAATTTCAGGCCACAGGCCAAGCATCCAGCTCCACAACACAGGGCTTGTCTTGTGTTGCCTGAACCATCCTTCCCGAATTGCTTTCTACTTTTCAGGAAATTCTGTTGTAACAGAAACCTCACAGCCAAGCTGGACACTTATGACTAGATGTTCAAGAAGCTTTTAGCAGAAGGAAAAGGCTTAAGAGGAATATTATACTCCAATCTAACTCTACACACCAAAAGAATTCACTGATAACAGTGAGCCATAAGCAGCCTGCAGGTGCATGAAGCTGCTATCACAGTGGATTAGAAGGTCCACGCCTCACTGAATAAAGATCATTAAAACTGGTAAGCCTAATAATTTCCAAAATAGAGCAGTCAAAACCATTTTTGCTTCCTGCAGCGAGAAAGCAGCCTATCCTTCATGCTGGGCTCATCACACCACACTCCTCCTTAAAGCACCAAACCCACTAGGCAGAAGTCGTAGAGGTCTTCATGTGAAAGCAAGAACAATAACAGATAAAACCCAAAAGCTACATAATCTTCATGTTAAAACAACAGTTACATTCCATCAAGACAGAACTACCCTCCCCTTAAGACTGCCTTATGAGCAAAGACTAACATTTTTCAAGAAGTAATGTGAAAAAGCCTTGAAGACCCACAATAGAGAGGGCCAGTGCCAATTTGCCAAAATTCTCAGCGCTGCAGCAAGGTCTTGCCCTGCACCAGAGCCAGGGTTTGCTGGGGGAAAGAGGAGAAACAAAAGAGAAAACCAAAAACCCACAGCCATCACCCTGCACCGGTAGAAGGATTTGTATAATGGAGCTGCAGCTCCAATAAACAAGACTGGAGTACTCATGAAGCCTTAACTTATTCAGCACAACACTCGCTACGAGTGACACGGAGGAGAATAAAAATAGCTAACAAAATTACAACCACCAGTGTTGCCCAGCTGAAGTGCAGTGCTGATTTGTCAATCAACTAAAACACCTATTAGCTTAAAAGCCAAGCCAGCCTGGTTGGCAGAGTGAAGTCTTTGCAGTGGTGACATTACATTAAGAGCGAGAGTTGCATTAATAGCCGGGGGAAAGACAGCATTCCTCAGCAGCCCAGCAAAGCCTCCCCTGCTCCACTACCTCACTATGTCAGCTTTAGTTTTAAATCCCTTAGGAACTGCACATGTGGGGCATCGTGCTCTGCTCCCTCTCGATCCTTCTGCCTATGACACATTTTGCATCCTTAGAGGAAAGGGATCCCACCTCGCACGTCTGCCCCCGGGTCTGGATCGCTGAGTTTCATACTTGTGGCTTATATCTGGCAGCACAAACTCACCCAAATCCACAGAAGCCCCTTCTCCAGCTACTCCTTGCTCCCATTTCATAAATCTTCTGATTAACAAGAGTAGGATTTAAAAAATAAAATAAAATACCGTAACCTTAAATGTTATAACCAAAGGGAGCAAAAAATGAAGAAAATACTACATCATAGGAAATGGATACAAAATAAAATATCACCCAAGCATTTCACATTTAAGGAAAATTCCTCGCAGGAGGAGTTACTAAAGACAGAAATACCACATTAATTAAAAAGAGACTGCTACAAAACACTTAGAAAAGCTCAAGCTTTTGCACTTTGCAGCTATAAGCTGCCGCCACGGATAAGTAATCTAAGATACCTACTGTGTCTTTAGCCGCACAAGAAAACCAACAAGTCATCCTAGAAGCGGCAGCTTCGTGCTGCCAGAAGCGATGGCTTTATCTCGCATCAAGTTACAAATCACAGCAGCTCACAAAGCCCTGAGCCAGAGTTCAAACGGGCTGCTTCGAGAAACGCCTTCTCTCCGCCACCCCGAAGTCATTCTGTTCCATCCTTCACTTTGCTGGGACCCCCAAGTGCATTTTCCCCATCTTCAGGATCGTCTTCAGACTTCATAACTCCCCAAGCCCCAGAGGCTGCCCGGGCAGTGAAGCCCGTGGTGGGTCCGGCCGCGGGCTCAGCCTGTCCCTCCCCAGCAAGTCCCCAAGAAAACCCTCCTGGAGGTTTTGTTGCTGTTGGGACAAACTGCTGGAGTGAGTCAAGCTCACGAGTAAATATTGCCCAGATCCAAAATATCTTGTAAACAATATGTAGACAGTCTCATCAGCCCAGATCTATTTTCTGATAATCCAGTACTTGATAGCCAAGCGATAGAAAGCAATAGCTATTAATACATTCCCCGCATGCTCCTGCCCTGAGTCATGCATTTTAGATTTAACGTTAACTAACGAGACAAGCATGCATGAAACTTTACTATGGTGTTTTTATGTTCCACAGACATGCAAACACTCGCTTTAAAATAACAAACACGTTAGTCAAATTAGCTGTGCGCTGACATTAACGAAGGTCATACTTATCACCACTAGTAACACGGGGGGACTGAAATACTCGCAGGAGTAATTTTTTCCCATTCCAGCACAAAGCCCAAACCAGACTCACGATCAGACTTCAGACAGTTACGACTGCCGAGCAGATGGAATGCAAGATCCTATTTTGACAGAAAGGGATCCCATTTTAAATTAGAAAACACACATGCCTCTACTTTAAAAAAAAAACACCTCCTTTTTCAGTGATGAAACCCATTCTGAATAGAAGCTGGTTTCAGCTTACTGCTGCTGCCAGTCTGTCTCCCAGCGTGCTAAATGAGAGGAGTCACAGAGGCTGTCAAAACATTCAATAGACAGCATAATGATTAACGGCAGGGAAGATGCGGGCTCTCCTCTCACGAGTTTTAAATTTAAAAGGAGATCTCCCGAGGGCTGCATTTAGAGGACTAGGTCAACACCACAAGCAGTGCATTGCTCTGCCTGCAGAGGAGAGACACGGTGCACAGCCAGAAAAACCACACGCACACACAAGAGACTACAAATATGCCACCAAATAGGTCTTCTCAGGAAAGAGTTCAAAAGTCACGCATTCATATTTGCACAAATTCACCCTTTCCCAATAACTTCTAAGCTATCACGGGCTGGGAGGGCCAGCCCTTTGCCTTGCAGCACTAATACGTTTCTCCAAAGAACATTCCAAGACTTCTCTGCAATTAGTGTCCACGTGACAAAGCCACTCCAAAAGAGTGCAATGACTATGTCATCTCAAGTTATCTTCTGACCACAACCGAGTCTGTCTCCTCAAGCTAAAAATGGCATTTTTTGGAGGAAAAAATATATATAGTTCACAAGTGACAGCAACAGCAAAAAAAAAAAAAACACTTAACTGACATTGGTTTGGTGAGAAACCACATAGGTAAGACTACGCCTTCCAGGTGAGCACTTTTCTCCAATTTATCCCAAAGGTTTCACTTCTATCCATTTTTACCTGCCTGTAGACGTTCCTCATGGCTCACAAGCTGCACTCATCCTTTATGGTGAAGATCCTCCCAAGACAGTCCAGGCCACGAGATTTGGGATTGCTAAAGCACATTCCCCACTGCTGCCCAGCCCTGGCACACACAGCACAGCTCTCACAGCTCCAGAAGCTTTGGGAAATACAGCCCAGCTACAAACTCCCACCCATTAAATCGTTCTCCAGGGCAGCTCAGTCTCAGAGAGCTCAGAGGGTAGGAAGTAATGAAGCGTGGACAAGTTGTGTTCTTTCAGTGGAACCAAAGCTTGGAACTTAATTCAGATTTGGCTTTTCAAAATAAAGACCATCATCCTCATCCTCAGATGACCATCAGATCCACCAGCATCACAGCCCTGGAGGTGCTAAATTGCCAGCCCTACCCCAGATGCCCAGCTAAGGCAAATCCTGTCTGTTCCTGTGAGCACAGGGCACCTGTTTTCCTTAAGCTCAGCCTGCCAGGAATTCTTCCCAGCTCCAGGTCTCCAAAAATAAGGGATTACCCCATCCCCATGCCTGGCTAGGATCAAACGCAAGGCTTGTTCCTATCAGCTGGTATCTGATGCCTCTACTTTTTAAGGGCTTTACAACAATTGTGTCTGTTTGTACAGACACAATTAGGCATCTGCGTGCAGTCTGAACCTCCATCTGGTGTTTTAACACCTTCAGGAGCAGCACAGGGCTACAGACACACCAGCACACTCAGGAAAAGAACATGGACTCAAGCACAGAATCCTAGAATTGTCTGGCTTGGAAGAGACCTTTCAGATCATCTAGACCAACCACCAACCTACCACTGACGAAAACTATTACTAAACCAGCTTTCAGTCAATGATCTAAACTTCCTGGACTACAGGGATTCTACCGACACGCTTAATTCTGAATTAACTCACAATTAATTTACCCAGTTTTTCCTTGAGTCCAAGTAAGCTTTCAGCATCCTCAAGACCCCCTTGGTAAGGTATTGTACAACTGAACTACATGTTACACGAACAATTATCTCCTGTTCCCTATGAACTCAAACCCCTTTATCTTATCAGATATTTAGCAGAGCAGAAGTTAAGCTACTTTACTTATCTGCAGTCCTCATCTTGCAGATCCCTCTGGACCATCACACAACACTACATCCCCCTGTGCTGTGCCGCAGTGCTCTCAGCCAGCAGATAAAGAACATCATCACCATCGGTTTTTACTGCAAGAGTATACAGCACAGTTCAGAGTCAGTTTACAGGAGACTCAAACTACAGCCTTCCAAAACAAGCCTGTTCATCCTCCATCATCATAATTAAGTATTTAAGAAGGAGAGCAGCAAGAGCATTAGTGACTGCCACTGGAGGTATTCACACTCAGGGCATATTTGGTACCCAGCCTGATTACTCTCACTGTGCCAAGCAAAGCAAGACAAGATGTTCCAGTTACTGAAGGCAGAGGAAAGGGCACACCGTTGCTGGCAAGGAAAGCCACAGGGCGCTGCCAGCCAGGGTGGCTCTGATAGGCTACCAAAAATACATTTGTACACTGCCGAAAACCCGAGAAGACATTAGCAAAACTACTGTTTACATTTTATTATCATTATAGGAGATACATTTATCAATAAATAAACACAGCATCAGACTTTTGGAATCTAAGCTTGAAGTTACTGGGAATCTTCTCCCTCTCAGTCAAAAAAAAATAAAAGAAAAAGAGATGGAGTTTCTGAAGCTGTGCACAGTCACACCCTGCCATCCCTGGCCCCACCAAGGAACTCAGAGCAAAGTGCTCTCAGCAGAGATTCCAAGACAGACAAGAGGAAAGAATAATACTGGGGTTATGGGGAAACAAACAGGACAAATGAAGATCCCAATGCCAGAGGCCTTTAGGAAGCAATCCACGATACCCTTTAATCCCAGCAGCTCTTCTGCTGAGTTTTTTCTCAGCCTAAATAGTCTTTGGAGTGAAATCCTAGTAGCCAGAAGAGGACTCGCAAGACTTCCCATGCCAGCAAGAAGAGATTTCTAGTCACCAGTCTGAGCACAATCAGCGAGGTATGACTCCCCTTTCAGAATGCACTGACCCTTTTTTTAAAAAGGCAATACAGGGCCAGGGATGCAAGAAATACTGGTCTTAATATTGCAGGGAAAAAACATTGCGACATGTTCCCTAGTTGCTGAAGGAGCATTGCTCAGGAGACTTCCACCTGAGCTGGGACTCATCCAATGAGTCCCTAAACATTTTGCCTACACAGCTGCAGAACACCCACTCCATAACTAAACCGCTTATTTAAATAAAGCACGGACAATCTTCAGCAGTCACCTCACTCACTTCAGAAGTACCAGTTGCAATTCAGAGCAGTTCTTAAACCTTTCAGCCTGAAAGCTGCCATAAACCTGTGAAAGCGAGCACAGCTCCTCGCCACTGCCAGGCTAAGCACATAATCCTATTAATGGAAAAAACCAAATGGGACACATCCTCCTCTAATGCCATTAGCAGGTGACATAAGCAGAGAACACACCGAGAGCAAAGAGCGCCGGTAAAATACTGGCATCGTCACTTGCAGCAAGTGCTCACAAATATACGAATGGTCCTAACAAATTATCCAGATGAAAATCACTAACATAAAACTTTTATGGAGTTAGTTTTATGGAGGTAGTTATAAAGCTAACACTGCAGTTGCTGAAGTCTGCGAAGACAATAAGATAGGACAGCTCTTGTCAAAGAAGAGACTGAGAATCGTTAATTTCAGGCCCGTTTTTGTCACTGGATATTAGTTTTTCCAGCTGCAGCCTCATGCAGTTTCTCCACTCAGACAGACAGACAGACATTCCCGGGCAGAGGAGTGTTCCTCAGAAAGCGTACACACACCCCACAGCGAGCGCAGGGGCGGGGGGCAGGCTCGGCACATCAGTCAGCCCCTACGCTTCATTCTCCCGCTCGCTCTGCGGAGGTCAGAGTACACGGGTGATCAAAACCCACATCTCAACAGACACACCCTGCAATTTCATACGGCACAGAGTGACAATGGCTTTTGAAGTAGTTTGATTTATTTAAAGAGTCTGTAGACTGACAAAACAAAAGGCTAGGTTAGAATACTGGAACTAGTTGTAGAACACACACCAGGTGTAGTTCCCCCGCAGTACGGGGGCACATCAGCTAACAGCCACCTATCCTGCAGGCTTTGGCTCACCTGCAGTCGCCTAGAAAACATCACAGACAACACTTGGGCAAGTGTTCACTCAAATGTGGGGAAAACGGCACTTTACAAGCATATCTTGCTCATCAGGATATGTCTGCATTCACACACAAATGTTCTGCAGCAAGACATACTGCTTAGTCTACACTAGGGGATAAACAGACAACGGTTGAACACAAGGTTCTTGTTCAACCCAGCGGGCTCCCAGGAGCACCATGCCATGTTGTCACCTCATTTACTGCAATTTCTCCATCCACAGAGAAGCCACTGAATGCTACAGAGCGCGTGAGGCTCAGTCTAAACAGCACCCAAAAGTAACAGCCTTCCCGGGAGCACTCTGGTCTTGTGCTGCTCTCAAAGTGCTCCTGAAAAGAATTCAAAATAGCAGCTGCGCTGTTGCATGGTTTGTTTATAGGTAACTGCATCCTTTAATTAATATAGGTACTGCTCTCCTAACAAACAGGTTAAAACAAAACAACCAGTAACCACCTGAACACTCACCATAAACGTTCCTGACTTCACCGTATTCTTAAGGCATTTTCCTTCCTACTACAAGTCAGTATATCCCATCAAGATCAAATTAAGCATCAAGAAAACTACTCAAATTAATTCTAGCAACCTATGTGACATGTCAACTGGTCCTCTCAAAACCACCAAAAGGGCTGTGTGTCAAACAGTACAATTCCATCTGCAAGGAGTGACATGGACCCAACAGCAAAGCCAGTTTCTTTTCCACTTGGCTGGGGTAGGGGGGAAAAACCACCAGCATCAGCTACAACACAGAATCACAGCATCACCTAGGTTGGAAGGGACCCCTTAAGATCATCTAGTCCAACCAATGGAAAAAAAAACCCAAACAAAAAAACAAACCCACAAACCCACAAGGTTTGGTGGAGGTGTCAAACAACTCTGGGTCCAGCTCCTGAAGGACACAAAACCTGCTTCAAAAACCAAAACATAAATCCATTTCGGTTTTAAACACAACTTCCTCATGTTTCATTGCCAACATACAACTTGAGTGCATTTTATTGCTAAAACATCCTCAAATTCTCAGTCCCAAGGTACAGACCAACCATGGCACTAAGTGATCAGAACTAATTACGCACTCTGGAAACAAACCAGTGTTTTTGCAGCTGCACTTTAAAACAGTCTGTTAAGTTCATTTTATAGGAACCGGGGCTGCACTCACACACATCAAAGAACTTAGCACTCTTTTACAGCAGGGAGAGCGACACAGCTTTCACCACAAACACGGTGGGAGCTGGGGAGCCCCAGCCCTGCTGCAGCCCAGCTTTGCCCTACAAATGCCCAGAAGAAAGTATTTCCCCTTTAAATGGGGAGAAAGCAGCGGGCAGGTCAGAGTCCAGCTGCCATTAAAAGCCACATATCACAAAGCTCCCGGGCAAGGACTGATTGATTCGGGTACTATTTATTAATAAAAAAAAAATATCAGAAAATATCAGGGGGGGGTGATGAAACACAACATGCTCATTACACTCATTGTGCAGGGAAACAGCCTCAAGCACACGTGGATGGAGAAGGCAGTACCGTGTTAGTCTGACTCTATCCTGTTCTGTCACCAATAAGTAATGAAAATACAGACACAGTATCAGTCTCTTAGATGCTATAAGCATTTTATTGCTAATAAATATCAATATTTAAGTACTGACAAAGTACTACGTAAGTTGTGTCTAAGCAAAAGGTCAGAAAAGCTTAAAACAGATAGCCAAGCAGCCTTATCTGCATCATTGTGTCTGCAAATCAGCTACTGCTATTTCACTTACAGGCACTTACTGTACTTCCAATTTTTAAAATATTTTTAATTGCTACATTCCAGAATGATAAGGCATTGATAAACACTCTTTTTTAAAGGAGCCTGAAAATCACAATGCACCTGTGAACAGGCTGCACCACAAAGCTTTTGCTGAACCACAAATTGCCTGTCTTGACTAACCCTGTGTTTCTTCAACATCGACCACAAGCATCACACAAACAAGCACCTAATTCTATTCAGCTACATGCAAATGAATCACAAAGGTGGTTTTTTTCTCCTCTCCAAGGAACATGCACATTAGCACGAGCCTTAATAAAGCTTCCCGGAACACAAACACACTCTAAAGAATAACCCCAGCCAGTCTAGGACTTGACATTTGAATATTACAGTGCTACTGATCCCTGCCCGCGTCGCCTGAAAATGGCATCCTGAAGTCACCTGAGGTTGCCCACAACACAGCCGGGGAGGGGAGGCAGGGGAAGAGGGAAGAGTAACTTTGCTCCCATGAGCAAAGGCTGGAAAAGTCCTGCTGCTGGATCACAGCACTGTGATCAGCGCAGCTGAGAAAACCCATTTTGTCTCTGCGCAGAGCAGCATCCTGACAAAATGGCCAGGAAAACTTTGTTTGATGCCACCAGCAGCAGCGCCAGGTTTTTTTTCTCCTTTGAAGAAGTTCAAGGCACAAGTGATTATGAATCTTTGGTTGAAACTAGCTTACCAAACATCTATTTTTTTTACTCCAGTTACTCTGTATATTCTACGGCACTCTGGTGCTACAAATCCTTTTTAACAAAGTTATTCTGCTGGACATACAAAGCTAGCGTTGCTGAATAATTAGCAATAAAGGCAATAAATAGTATCCTGCCATTCCTTTAATAAAAAGGATCAACTCAGAACAACTGGCCAAGTTGGAGAGGGTTTTGAGAAACCTGATGTGGTGGGAGGTGTCCCTGCCCAGGGCAGCGGGGTTGGAACTTGATCTCTAAGGTCCCTTCCAACTCCAACCATTCTATGATTCTGTGGACAAGAGGGGATGCCTCCGCTGACAGAGGCCAACCCCCAAAGTTCCACTCCTTCCACGGAGTCACCCGTTTAGCAGAACTGGGCAGTCTCCACAGGAAAAAAGCATTAACACAACCTTAAACCAGTTCAGCTGTCGCTGACTGCACAACTCGTCCAGGGATTAATTTAATAATCACAGATGATCATACCGGGGCAGGTGCTCAGATGTCCACCTTTGTTTCTTGCACAATGGTTTCTGCTAATTATGGATGATGTTCAGTTTCTCTTAATTAAAAATAAATAAATAAAGCAAATAATCACCTTTCCCAGAGGAGAAAGTATTGACAGAAGTTTTCACGTGGTTCTACATCTGCTCATTCTCATTACGCGCAGGTGCTCCTGGCAGTGCTGCTAATTTCCGAAGCGCGTGTGTATCTCACACCAGCTCCCTCTTTGATGTATCTTAGGATGCAAACAACTCAAAAATAAAGACCTGCCACCGCTCAGTGATGGAGCTTCAGCTGTGCTCAAAGCACTGCCAGGAGACTTGTCTTTTACAGGAATTAGCCATCTTCTGGCAAGGAGTCCAGAAGCCCCCCTTTCCTGAATTCCAAGCCTCTTCACAAAGGACAGAAAGGTTAAAACCCCCACATTAACAAAACAATGCACCTCAGATTTAACAAAACTCTCCACAATTATTCCCCGAGTGATAAGGAAATACATAGGAACCCCCCCATACCTGAAGGCAAATAGATAGGATCTCACTAATGAGCATCTAGCAAAGGTTTGAAATAAAAATAACTTTGCAGAGCAATAAACCAATCTTCCCCCAACCATCTTCTCAAGAAAGAAAAAAAAAAAAAGGGCAAAAAAAAAAGCCAGTGAGCACTTCACATTTGCTTCTCATTCACAGAGCTACAGACAGAATTTATAACTTCCCCGAAAGAACACATTTTCTAAACAGAGTAGATCACAAACACACACCATATCAGCGTGCATTTTGGAATCTCAGCTACACACAGTGCTGCTGTGGCTACCCCAATAGGATGGGCTGCATTAATTAAAATCTATCTTGTAAATGCCAGTGAAGGAGACATCATCTCCGACTCAATGCGAGGACTGAGGTCTCAAGGCTTCCTGCTCCACAGAAGGTGGTATTAAAGTTTCCAGCCTCCACCACTGCCAATGACACACATTTGTCTCACTATTCAGAGCACTGAAGTTACTGAACAGGCTGCTCGGGTTATTTTCCAAGCACCATCAGCCAGCTGGAGTTGGCAAAATCAGCTAATTCCATTTTCAGACATGACATTCTAGATAATTGTGGAATTGGTACTATCGTTTTGACTTCCAGCTGCTTCTTATGGCTTCCCTCCATCGAGAGACAAGTAATAAAGCCATTCCCAAGAGCTCCCCAGCAGAAGACAGAGGGCATGTAACTACATTAACCTGGAGGAAAAATTCCAAAAGGACGAAGGGATTAAGTTTCTCTCCACCCCCCAGGAAATAGCACTGGGTGGGGACAGGAGAGAGGGATGAAGTTTCTCAAACAGGCAACTCTTTTACACTGGTTTCAAGCAGGATTTGTAAAGCTCCCGCTGGCAGGATTCCCACCCACTTCCCCAGCAGTCAGACACAGAGACCCAGCTTTACCCAACCACCCCCCTTTGCCCTCGCAATTAACACCCACCCATGGGAATGAATTATTTTTCTTTCCCCCTATAAGTTATAAGTTGGTGTTAGGGTAGCTGGAGGAGTAATCACGTAACTAAAACACCTAACAAACAGAGGAATTAAGAGCATCATGGGTACAAATCCCAGCTTTTAAAGGATCTCAGTGAAAGTATTTTCCCTACCCATATTTTTTAATAACTTCAGCCATTAAAGGTATTAAGACTGTACAAACCTGCTTTGAAAGAAAGGCTTGCTGAGCCTTCACCTATGGAAGTGGAAAATCTCCATCTCTACTTGAAAACAAATGCGGATGCTGTAAGCGTCTGTTGAAATTTAATTCTTGTAGGCTTATTTTGAAATAAACAGTTCTAAAGTATAGGACAATTAATGAATAACATAAACTGATGCCAGCCTACACACGACAAATTATCATAACAGACATCTGAATCACTCCTTTGCACGGTGAGATGCTCACCATGGTGATGCACTTCCACACTGAGCTGTCATTTTGTCAGACGAGTTTGGTCAGCAGTTTACAAGCCTGAATGTCTACATATCTTTCAAATGAGCCATTATTTTCAAATAAAAGCTTCAGGGCCAAGACAAATGTGCAGGAGTATTTTAAAGATAACTAATATCTTAAAAGACAACTGGTAAAAGTCAGTGTACCATATTAACCTGCCCTTTTCCGCTGTTCCGTGTAGTCAGCAGTGAGTTCAGCAGAGCAGCTCAGGAGCACAACTGCCCCAGCAGACTCCTGGGGAAGCATCTACCAAATGGTCACAATTAAAGATGATTCACCACAAAAAGTAATTTCTCAATATAGCTTTCTCCAGTCACAAAGACCTCTCTCATCAAAAGTCATCTGCAGAGATGAACTAAGTAAAAATGAAAACCAATAAGGTCACTTAAAGCCGGCTAAAGTTTGGAAGCCACAGAGAACGAGGCACAGAGAATTGCACCATCACAAAGGTACCACGTTTCCAGAGGCTGGAGCTCCCCCAGGCCCACTATTCCCAGAGTGGATGATCACAAGTCACAACCGTGGAAAGTCACTAAGCGCATTGAAAGCTTGCAGCCCACTTTCTCAGCACAGCCTCTTTCTGTGTGCTGGGATAAGCACCTCAACTTCGCCGCAGGAATTACTAATACCGAATAAGCTCCTGGCAATGCCTTGCACGCAGCGAGCCCCAGGGCAGGTCGCCACTCGGGGCTCAGCACTGGCTCTTACCGGGGGGGCGGTGTTAGTTTCTGCTGGAGCCAGAAAGCAAAACTGAAGGCAGAGATGCCAGGCGTTCCCAGGCTTGTCTTACCAGCTGCAGGTCACCTGGGGCAGGCTGAACGGAGAGCCGGGTGTGGGGTATATTCTCACCCCACTCAGATTCCCTCTCT
>VZRU01005189.1:209103-285750 GCA_013398155.1 Pedionomus torquatus | reverse complement strand
TCCCTGTGGCCTCTGGAAGTTTTGCCTCTCCTTACGGCCCGGTCTGGCGCTGGCGATAAGGGCCCTGTCAGGGGGGTCTCCAGGTCTTTCTCCAGGTCTTCCTTCAGTGATTACTGAAGCCACCGGAGTAAATTTCTCATGAGGGGATTTTTCCGCTTTATATTAGAAGGGGGAAGTGTGAATCGAGCCGCCTTCCATTACAGGTGAAAAATAAAGCACCCGCCGAAGTTCAGATCACAGCAGAACAGCTTTTAAGAGAGGCAAAAGAGAGAGAACTTGAGCTTCTTCCACCACCACCTCAACAGAAGATCACAGATGTTGAAGAGCTAAATGATTATAAACTCCGGAAAAGGAAGGTAAAGGCAACAACAACAAAGAATATATAGTCTTGATGCTTGTAATCTTACTATTTTTCTAATTTAAAGAAGATGTAGTCTATATTATGTGTAGATTTTCCAGATGAACAGCAGTTCACAAAAATTCCCTAATAGTTACCTAGAAAATGCTGTCTTCATGAAAAAGTTGTGCATTAAACTCCTGGTTTTTAACACAGAATTTGGTAACACACAACATATCGTGTGTGACCACGTTCAAGATGTTCAGAACACTGGAAGAGTAATTACATACATGGTTGATATGCAGTTTCTTCATCATCCCAATACCTGGCCAGTCAGCATCGCAGAACGTTAGCAAGCTTTACAGGAATGCTGATGTTTTTCCCACCTCAACTGTTTAAAAGAAGACAGAGTGTGTCTGCAAGTGATATTTCTGTTCTGCACAATAACAATATTATTTGGTACACTTTAGAACACAATTTTCTACACTAATCACCGTTATATTTGATGATTGTTTTAAAACTTGACCGTTTTGTACATGATATTGCAGGTATATTTTTTTTCTTTTTTTTTTAAAAGATTTGCTTTGTTTATGTAAATTTACATGCTGTTTTGTTCTGCTTTTTCCTTTGATAATTGTTGTCCTGGATCAGCAAAGCAAACATTTCCCTAACAGGGAACTTCAAATGTTTTCAGTACGGAACAGTTTTTTAGATATAGCTGCCATAAATTAGCACTATCATTCCCTGAAGTATATACACTTGTGTTCAGAACTGGTAACTGTTGTAGTACAACAGCACAGCATCCTAATGCTCAGCCCTGAGTGGATGTTCATTTCCCTCCTTACCATAGTGGCTAGGACTCCTCATGGTGGCTTCAGGCCTGGCTGTGCTGGATGTTGGTGTACCTCACTCAGGCACACGTGGAGCAACTGGAGTTGGGTGATCAATACCACAGCACTGCAAAAAATTTTTCTCATATTATCTTTTTTTATCTCTCATATGAATGGCAGTAACAAACTACCACGTTAACTCCGTTAAGCTATGTTTAGCTACGTGTTGAATACCAGTAGCATTGATCCTGACAGTAGCCAAAACAAGGCTGAAGATGCCTTCAGCCTTGCACTGAGCTGCAAAGTTTGTCTTGCAAATTTGATGGCAGCATATTGAATTCAGGGAGTAAGAATAAGGTGTCTTGTTTTAAAGAAGTTTGGAGCAACAATACATACCAGTCAAAGTGAATAAACTTGTGCTGGGGTATCCATGTACATTCAGAGTTGTCTGCAATGACTGGATTCCATTTGTCCAGGGAATGTTGCTATTGAAACACTAAGCAGAGTTTAAAAAAAGCTTAAGATTTTAGTTACCAGTTAGTAGTCCCATCAGGTTTTCAGGTATCAGGTTGCACTTCTAGCTTCTCTGTTATGCAGTTTTTAGAGAGCATTGTATTGAGTATGATTTGTTACTATATTTACATGGGTGTAAGACATTTGGTGTTCATTCCAACAGTAGTAAAAATCCATTTATAACAGTAATAAGCCGTTTATAACAGCATTGGCCAGCACAGAGGGATTTCTTTCTTACAGAAGTAATTTTCTCCTCAGACTTTTGAAGATAACATAAGAAAAAACAGGACTGTTATCAGTAACTGGATAAAGTACGCGCAATGGGAGGAAAGCCTAAAAGAAATACAAAGGTAATTACAATGCATCTCCAGACATCTGTTATAAACCTTTTCAGATGCAAGTTGACAAACACCATCAAAGTCTCTGAGGCATGTTACATACACAGCTTATTTCTCTTTGCTTTCCAGAGCTCGTTCCATTTACGAGCGTGCTTTAGATGTAGACTACAGAAATGTTACGCTCTGGCTGAAATATGCAGAAATGGAAATGAAGAACCGCCAGGTTAATCATGCACGAAACATTTGGGATCGAGCCATTACCACCCTTCCCAGGGTCAACCAGTTCTGGTATGTTTACAGAGAGTGGAGCACTTCTTGTACCCCCAAAGACCACTGATCATTTTTCTATTTTGGTATAATTCAAAAGTGCATTGTTCTCTGTTTCTCCAAGTCTTCAGGCTAGTCTGAAATAAAAAAGAGGAAGGCTTAAGTTTTGGAAAGGCTTACTTTTCAAGTGGTAAGACTATTGGTACAGAAGGATGTTAATGTGCCTGCATACTGCTAGTAGCAGCAATATCTGTAGGCATTTTGGGGGGTGCAGGTGGGAAATAAGTAAAGAAATCTCAGTAATGCTTTTATTAAGCACTCAAAAAATCCTTTTAATTTTCATATTTACTAAATGTTTGTAAAAACTTCATCTTGTTTTCTAAGGTATAAGTATACTTACATGGAAGAGATGTTGGGGAATGTTGCTGGATCACGTCAGGTGTTTGAACGTTGGATGGAGTGGCAACCAGAAGAGCAAGCTTGGCATTCCTACATTAACTTCGAGCTGAGATACAAGGAAGTGGACAGGGCACGAACCATTTATGAGAGATATATCCTTTCATATACATTGCAACACCTGCCTAAGTTGAGGCCTGTGTTCTTCCTGTCTTATCTATTCTGTCTCCAGCTATGTTCCTGTGCTGTTTTTTACTGTGGTGTGTTGGGAGTAAGCCACCATGCTGAGAGCCAGCAGTAGGTATTAAAAGCATGTTCAGTATATGCCTCCAGATTCAGTTAAGTGAATGTACATCCTGTCACAGTAGCGCATATTTAAGAGCACTTAATGCTTTCAGGTTTATTTTTTTCTTTTCTCTTTTGATTTCTCCTCAGACTTCTCTCTGACCCTTGCCTGATTTTTATTCCTTTTTAAGTTTTCTTTAAGTTCTCGCTAAGGCAGAAAGCAGTTTCATGTCTTCTTCCCAGTTGCACTTCTTGCATATGCCATCCTTGGGAGCTGTTTCATGACACTAGGAAGAATACAGTTGTAAAGTCCAGTTTAACTGTGGTGTTTCTTTAACATAGCTCTACTTGTTATTGTTCATCCTGATGTTAAGAACTGGATCAAATACGCCCGCTTTGAAGAGAAGCACAGTTATTTTGCTCACGCAAGGAAAGTATATGAAAGGGCAGTGGAGTTCTTCGGAGAAGAGCATATGGATGAGCAGTTGTATGTGGCTTTCGCAAAATTTGAGGAGAACCAGAAAGAAGTAAGACCTTCTTGATAATACATCAGACTAATACCAAGTGCCCCCCAGAAGATTTCTTGAATATCAAACTCTAGGCCACCTAAAATTCACTGCAATACTTGCATTTTTCAGCATTCTGTTGAGATACTGTAGTCTGAGTTAAGGAGACAATTTTTTGCTTATTTTCTCTTTGCCTTTTGGTGACATCAAGGGAATTTGTTCTAAGAAAGTTGTGTACCAAATCTGCCAAGCCTGAGAAAAGCATCATTGGATCAAATACATATCCTCAGATTTTTAAGCTCCTGAGAGCTTGTAGGCTTGCATGATTTAAAAAAGCACCTAAATTAGACATGTTTTTCCCAGATGGTCTCTTTAATGTGTCCAGTCCATTAAGTAACTGAAAACGTTCTGTGAACCCAAAGCTACAACCTATTAAAAATATGTTAAATATTCCACACCTGTAAGTGAATAAGAATTGGTAAGTTTTGATATTTACAGATTTAATTTTTTTTCCCCAAAGTTTACTCTTCAGGGAGATCTATGTTAGTCTTGTCCTAAAACAGTTATCTGCATTGAGATATTCTATGTTTCGGCAGTCTATTAAATATTGCCAGAAGCTTATTGAGAAATTGTGGGGGAGGACAGACACTGCTTTGTAAATATTAGTCAAATGATATTTAATATTTTCAGTTTGAAAGAGTAAGAGTCATCTACAAGTATGCCTTGGACAGAATTCCAAAACAGGATGCCCAAAATCTCTTCAAGAATTACACTATCTTTGAGAAGAAGTTTGGAGACAGAAGGGGAATCGAAGACATCATTGTCAGCAAGAGGAGATTCCAATATGAAGAGGAAGTGAAGGTACGTATTCCAAATGTACTCTGGGCTCATCGTTCATCCTGCTACTGCTTAAGATACATGAGTGTCTTGTGATATGAAGGCAGACAAGTTTTACGTCACTTTTGATGCTCAGTCCAAGAAAATACCAAGAGAACACTGTTCTTCTTGAAGGCAGAATTCCAACAATGCTTGGATTTGCTGCTTTTTGTTGCATTCTAATGTAGATTGTAGAGCTCTGTACCCTTCACAGTCATCT
Source organism: Pedionomus torquatus (assembly GCA_013398155.1). NCBI lineage: Eukaryota > Metazoa > Chordata > Aves > Charadriiformes > Pedionomidae > Pedionomus > Pedionomus torquatus. The sequence goes on along the minus strand of VZRU01005189.1, from coordinate 281,182 downwards.
TGGGGAATAATGCAGTTCAGCTTGTAACTAATTTCTTCACTTCTGCTATGCAGTAACTGTGACAGGATAATTCAGATGTGCATATGTACCTTTTTGTGAGAAAACAAGTACGCCACGCCTATCTTCTGTTCACTGAATGCAGCATATTTCATCATTTCCTCTTCCCTTCTCACAGTTCAGTTTGTTTTTAGATATTCACTTAAAGAATGTTTGTAAGTAAAGTTAAACACATAAATGCACTTTAGCCTGAAAGCTCTAGCTTAATTAAGCATAACTGAGACCAGCACTTTTTTCATTAATACTCCAATGATCTATTTTAAAGGAGAAATTCTAAGCAAAAACTGTAAAAGAACAGGGTCTGTTATTTGTAGTTACTGAAGTTTCTTTCCCATTTCTCTTCTCCCATCTTTCTGGAAGGCAAATCCACATAATTATGATGCATGGTTTGACTACCTGAGGTTAGTTGAAAGTGACACAGATGCTGAGACTGTCCGAGAAGTATATGAAAGAGCCATCGCCAACGTTCCCCCAATTCAAGAGAAAAGACACTGGAAAAGATACATCTATCTTTGGATTAACTATGCATTATATGAAGAGCTGGAGGCCAAGGCAAGTAGGAAGAGCTCAGCTTTTTTCTTTCCTTCCCATGTATTTTCCTTACATTGAATAGGTATGATATTTTAATAAGAAAACTGAGAACTAAAAATAATATGCCTATTTGGTTGGTGTAACTAGGTACAGGATTTGCTATTTAAATATGGGGAGGTTCCCCCTCAATTTTTCAGTCTCATGCATAGGGGAAAAAATATTTCAATTTCACCCCAATTCATCCACAAACATGCTGATAATAAAAGTAAAGTTGTCTTTCTATTGAATCTGAATTGCCTGTTCCAGGCTGTTATCTGAACTTGCAAAATAGTTCTGCAAAGCAGTCAAATTTTTTCTGTAGTGGCTTTTTGAGGCCATGTAAGTATTTCTTCTATTATCAGTCATATAACACTACAGCTGCTCTTTGTTTAATAGAATTGTAGTGCAGTATACCTATTCAGTACCTTTTAAAGGAAAAATATCTTCCCCTCCTCCCACCCTCAGTGGGATGCTCCTGCTTTTATTGTTTAGTGCTTTGTGTTGAATCTTGTTTTCAAAAGATGACTCTTAGTGATTCTCAAAAGTTACTGGCTTTGAATCATGCATACTTAAGTAGATGAGTACTTTTATATCTTAGGTATACATGATTTTAAACAATTTGACATAAAAATACTGTTCTTCAGTTTTGCAGTCATTTCATTGCACAAATCAAAAATGTAGTAATCTTAGCAGTGAAAAAAGGATTTAATTTTGCCTGTTCTTACAGGATGGAGAACGAACCAGGCAAGTGTATCAGGCTTGTATCGAGCTCATTCCTCACAAGAAGGTATGGTTCTACCAGCAGTTTGTATCAAAAGTTGAATTAAAATTCCCAAGATAGGATCCTTATTTTTCTTTCTCCCCCGCAAGGTTCAGGTGTATAAGCAGCTCCAAATGGCTACTAGCACATTCATGAAGACTTTATCCCTTCCAGTTTCGTATTATTGTCAATCTTCCTAACTTGATAGTTTAGAGGTTTTTTTTCAAGCTGAGGTGTTAAGGTGGTGGTCATTTGCATCACCAGTGAAAAATAGAAAGTCACACCCTGATGTCAGATTTCCTTACGCAGATGTGATGCAAAGGTTTCTCTTAAGACTTTCAAATTTCTAAGTATATTCTAAGAAGCTGAAATAACACACAGTCAGAGGGTAGTCCAGTACTATTAAACAGTAGAAAAGAATTCTTATATGTTATTTATTTACTTGTTTTCTTCTTTAGATTAGTACTTTTATAGTTACTAAGCCTAGTTGCTTATAGTCCCTGCAGAATACTTACTTGTTACTCTAATTTCTGTGGGGTCACTACCTTTTATAGCAACTGCTTCTAATTGTTTGCACAGTCCTAGCTGAGGGAGATGTGTTTGATAAACCATCTTTCAGGTCAGTATTCCCCATTACAGCCAGTCTTCAAGACTGTGTTTTTAGTTTTGTGGGCACTTACTGCCAGTGAGTTTTAACTAAAAATATCTTTGTTTGTCTTTTAATCATGTCATCTGAATATCAGATTTGTAGATTAGGATTAATCTGTAATTATTAAGAGCTGAGTAGTTAATTGATTCAGTGATAGCTGATATTTTGCCAATTGATTGGTTAATGAGCCATTTTCTGTGTTTGAGAAGACTTCTGTCCTGGCTATTTTTGCTTTCATCCAGTGGTAGAGTGCATTGTCGCATTCTAGAGAACAGGGTTATGAACTTCGAACTTTTTAGCAGGAAAACACTGAGGTCAAATGTAATTAACTGCAGTAGCAGTGACACCTTGTATAGACAGAGTGAATATTTTGTTAATACGCCATATTATCTACTAAGTTTCGAACCCAAGCATCATATTGTTCTTTTTCTTTCAGTTTACATTTGCCAAAATATGGCTGCTGTATGCTCAATTTGAAATACGCCAGAAAAATCTTCCACTTGCCAGGAGAGCTTTGGTAAGCTTTTGTTAATTCCATAATTGACTTTGCTGACTAATAGTAACAAGGGAATAGCATTAAAAGATCTTAAATTGTCCTTTATAAATTACTGGTCTAATCCACTTAAATAAAGCATCCGAGAAGTCTGCAGGGACCAGTATTTACTGTCATATATGTTGTAAAAAGAAGCGTAGCTTGATACGATGAATTAGCCGTGGGCAGAACTGAATGTAGCTTTCGTGTTTCAGCTGACAAAACACACATCTGAATGTAGGAGTACCAAAATCAGCTTAGTGCACTTGGATTTTTTTAGCTGCTGCTGATTTGTTTAAATGATACTTGTACAAACAATAGCATTCAAAAAAAAAAAACATTTTAAATAAAGCTAAGACTTGCCAAATAGAGTGTTTGAGTCCCAGCCACCAAGTTGCTGATAGAAGCAGTCACAAGGACTTTGGGCAGGCTCAGGAGCTTCTCTGTAGAGTTTGTTGTATGAATGTCAGCATGTCAAGAGAGCAGTGGAGTACATTTTGACATCAAAACCTTTTGAAATTAAAAACTTTCTTTCCCTACAATTCAGATATTCTAAATAAGTTTGGCAATAATGTTAAAATTTTGAGAGAAACTAGTATTTGTAATAGTTGAGTGGTTTTACTTTAATGAGGAAACTGAAGGGAGTGATAAGAGCATAAGCATGAATGGCCATCTGTAGCTGATACTAAACCAAGCCTGCCCCCAGTATGCCAATAAAACTTTGTTGCTGGAGCTGGGCTCCTGCCCATGGCCAGAACAAAAGGAGGGGTTTAGTTCCCTGTGAGACTGTTACTGTCTCTATGCAGGAGAAGACAACCGTCTGTCCTGAATTGTGCTGCTGTTCTAGCTTGGCTTAAGATACCATTGCTCAACATTACCATAGCCAACAGTCAGCACCTTGCTTCAGGCCTTCTTTTATTTAGGAAAAAATAATACAGGACGTTCTCGAAAGGCTGCTTTGGCAGCCATAATACTTTTTTGGAGTGGACTTGGCAAGTGGTTTCTTTCTTTCTTTTGCAACAAGTTGACTTTGAGCCATCTCTTTGGCAAGAAACCTTGCTCCTGTCCTGAGGTGAGGGTCTTGCACTGTCAGCATGCAGAAGATCCAGCTCCAGATGCTGAAGCTCGCATCAGCATGGAGACTGTGCCTTGCTCTGCCTTATTTTCTCTGGCTGCACATGCTGTATGGATTCCTTGTTTTCCCAAGACCTGAGAGATGCTGGGACTTGGAGGCAGGAGATCACCTAAGGTCTATGCTAGCAGTGAGGGGGATGTGAGGAAGAAAGAGCTTATTTTGAAATAGTAAAGGTGTTCGTAGAGCTTGAGAGCCATAATGGTGACCAACAGGTGTTCCCAAGTGGTGATTTCCTCCATTTTTAATAAGTACCAAGGAAAGTTGTAGGAAAGTTGTGCAGGAGAACTGTAGTAAGAGAGCTTGATCTGAAATAATTCAATTCACATTGGCTTGAAGAAGCAGAGGCTGCAGTGCTTATAAATAATAGTTGTCTACAGAAATGACCCCAAGAATGAAGCTCAGTACATACCTGTCAGATGTTCCCATTCTTAACTCTTGCAATAATGAGTAGCAGTGGTGGGTCCAGGAGACAGTTTGTCTTCATATAATTTTTTTTATAAGATACTTGGGAACAGCTTGCCTGGAAGACTGGTACAGACTGGTACTATGCTTTCTTCAGCTTTTGATGCAAGATGAAGTGTTCATTTGATGAGCTAGGGTGAGTTTCAGCTCATGCTTTGTGGGAAATCCATGTTGTGTGAAAGTGTAACAAGTCAGAAGGTTTTCTACTTTCAGACGTTTTCTTGATGTTTAAGGATGCACGCTCATTTTGCAGACACTGGTTAGATTTCATACTGGCTCTGATCATAGTCTTAAAAATCAAATTGCTCAAAAATTAATTTCAGTTCAAGTAATGGAGAAAAAACAAATGTTTAGAAAAATAGAGTGTTTTTTCCTTGCAAGATGTTTAAAGTGGGTTTTGGGTTTTGTTTTGTTGTGTTTGTTTTGTTTTTTTTTCTTAACAGGGGACATCCATAGGTAAATGTCCAAAAAACAAACTGTTTAAAGGTTATATTGAATTGGAGTTACAACTGCGCGAATTTGATCGTTGCCGAAAGCTGTATGAAAAATTCCTGGAGTTTGCACCGGAAAACTGCACCTCGTGGATTAAATTTGCTGAACTGGAGACCATTCTTGGCGATATTGATAGAGCCCGTGCAATATATGAATTGGCCATTGGCCAGCCTCGGCTAGACATGCCAGAGGTAAGTGGGTAAGGGGTTTTACAGTTGGCACCATTTTGAGGTATTTATTACAGTGTGGCTAATTAAAATGTAAATAATCTACCAGCTTGATCAGAACTGCTTTCCATAGTGCCTTAGCCCATGTCTCATTAATGTAGCATCTGTTTCTTAGCAGGATATGTAGGACTGTGCAACCCGTGGTAACACATGGCGGGGGAGAAACATGCTTATGGGAGTAAACTAAACGGATTATGTGCACAAGAATTAATATGGCTTAGTATTAATCCTTGTACAGTCAATAAATACTCTGAATTTTTTTTTCAGAGAAATTTCAGCTTCATCCTTGTTCTTATTTTTAAATTTATTTTTTTTTCCTTTTCATTATCTTAGTGTGCTATGAACATAGTGAGAGACTTTTCTTTTGCAGGTTCTTTGGAAATCCTACATTGACTTTGAAATTGAGCAAGAAGAATATGAGAAAACAAGGAATCTTTACCGCAGATTACTTCAGCGGACACAGCATGTTAAGGTATGTGTGGGGACATCGAGCACAGAATTGATCTTGAATCTGGTTTGCGGTGGAGAAAAAGCCTTGGCTGCTTTGGGTGTCTGGCTTTTTCAAATCAACAGTGAACCTGAGTTCAGTCCTGTGCCTTGTGCCACGAAGAGGGGAGAGACATTACAGGTAACAACAGGTGTATCTTACATGAAAGAAGGCTTTGCAGAAGGTTTCCAAGCAGCCCTCTTCCTTCTGAGTAGTTTTGGAATTTTAGTTGGAAAAACAATGCAAGATAAAAGTAGTTATGATTTGTCCAGTGCAGTTCGATGTCATTTGATTAAATTCAGACAGATTTATTTTGACTTGAAACAGAAATCTGTCTGTGTACCTTACATGAATATTCTCTCTTGCCAAAATGAAGCAAATCTCACACTTGTGAAACAAACATGAATTTTTTAGATATCTGCTTATGAAAAAGTACTTTAGACTTGCATTGACATTTGCCTCTTTGGCCGGTTTGTTTTTTGAAGTTATAGCTTAGCTGTCAGATTTCAGAATGGAGGTTTCAGCTGGGTTTTGATTTTGATACCACAGGTGTGGATCAGCTTTGCACAGTTTGAGCTGTCTGCAGGAAAGGAGGAGAGTTTGTCAAGATGCCGGCAGATCTATGAAGAGGCTAATAAGGCAATGCGAAACTGCGAAGAGAAAGAAGAGAGAGTCATGCTTCTGGAATCCTGGAGAAGCTTTGAAGAGGAGTTTGGAACCGATACCACCAAAGAGAGGATAGATAAACTTATGCCTGAGAAAATAAAGAAGAGGAGAAAACTGCAGGCTGAAGATGGGGTAAGAGTTAAAATTACACAAGTAGTCACTTTGAATCTTTGGTGGCTTTATGCTGGGGTCTGGTACACAAAATGAAGTTGGCTGTGGTGGATGCTGTAACTGCATACCGATTTTACTGCAGTAATTGGAAAAAAAGCATTGGCCCGAGACACGTACTGCTGAGCTCCTTGCTCTTCAGCAGGCTGGGTGGGCAGTTGAGTCAGCATGGGATACTCGTACCAAATGCTCATTGCTGTCTTCTCTTTAAACTCCTACCACAGACAAATCAAAACAGCTTTAGGTAGAACTATGCAGACTGTGTTTGTTTCTTAACTTTGTTTGGAACGTGGTAGCCAGGCTGTCCGACAAATCTGTCTGTTCATTATGCACAGCAGAACTAGTACTGCCTTACAGCCATTCAGCTCTTTGGTTTCAGCTGGTTTTCAGCTGCTATGGGTGGCCTAACAAACATCGATTTTAATTTTATCTCATTGTTATGCTTATTAGAAGCACCTTCTGATAGCTAACATTAACATGTAAATTAAACTTGTTTTGTGATACTATTTTTTTTTCCCTAGTCTGATGCTGGCTGGGAGGAATACTATGATTATATTTTCCCAGAAGATACTGCCAATCAGCCTAATCTCAAACTACTTGCTATGGCTAAACTCTGGAAAAAACAGCAACAGGAGAGCGAAGCTGCGGAGACGGATCCAGACAAAGACGTTGATGAAAGCCAGTCTTAATACATTGCCGTTCCCCACCCCTCTTCTTGGGTATTGTACAGTATTTTCATTGATGACAAATAAATGTATTTGAAGAGTTTTGCTATTATTGACTTGAGACATTTTTTTGTTTGGGAAAAAAAAGAAAGCACCGTATTGCAGTTGATTTCCTTCAATAGTCTGTTGATTTCCAGCAGTTAAAAGTAAGGGTCATGGGGCAAGTGCAGGAGTCTGCAGCTGTTACCACTCATCTGAGAACTAGAAGAACTGGACAGAAGCTTTGTTTTTAGCACAAGACCCACTGTTCTAAGGCTCCTACAAGCTATCTTGGTACTGCTTAAACTTATTAGCATGCCAGAGCATCTGATGTACTTTCTTTAATGATAGGTGTTTTTAGGCATTCCTGGTTGTTTTTTCCAGTAACTGTAAAATATGTATGGATTATGGGGATAGTTGAACGCAATAAATTCTGTTGATGCAACCTCTTCAACTACTTATCCAAGTAAGTTTTTATCCCAGAAAACTGTGTAGGATGGACAATAGTAGAAGTTATGTATACTGAAATTAGCCCCTAGAAGACAAATCTATAGAAACTACTACCGTACAGTCTGTGATTTAATGTCTGAATGTTTTGGCAGTGCCTTTTGTAAATAATCTGTTGGGAAGTGAAGTAGAAGCTGTGTAAGTAGGTTTCTCCATGATTTTTTGTGTTTTCACAGAAAAAATTGAGCCTAAGCTTTCTCATCCGTAAGTTTTTTGGGGGGGCAAGGAGCCTTTCTGTCTGCTTCTGTGGGCTGGTTCCCCCCTCTAAGGAAGTCAGGTAGTTTGCCCTTGTGGTGGGGAGGGAGACCTAAGCAGAGCAGGGATCACTGCCCTGGAACTCTGTCCTGTCGTTGGGCACCTTGCCTACCAGGAAGAATGGTGACTTCTGAAAAAAACAAGTGAAAGTGTGCCACAGCAACTTCCAGAGCTTTGAGTCAGACTAAAAACTGGGCAGTTGCCACTCATCTGGCCACATCTGGCCTGCCCAGCTGTGGACAGAGCAGCTGGTCAGACCTGGGGCTGTCCTTTGTACTGGCCAGGCCTGCGTGCAGCTAGAAACACTTCCTTCTCTGTTCATCCTGCGGTCAGAAACCAGATCCTCAGTCCTTCACAATCATCCTCCTCCTCAGGCTGATGCTTTTGAGCTTCTCCCTTTTGCGTGGGGCGGCGAAGGGTAGCCATGCAGGGGGTGCACCACAATATTGCAAGGTGAGACACAGAAAAGTCAAGAGGCACTTTGTGCCCTGGTGGGGGGTGGTCAAGGGCATGGGGGCCCTGGGTGGATCCTGCCAGCGAGGGAAAGGGCTCGAGGAGGAGTGGAGGGGGTTGCAGGTGAGAGCCTGCTAGTGCAGCTGGCACCAATGACAGCAATTGGGCTTTTACCAAGAGAGAGTCTTCTTGGGTGGGAGAGATGGGACCAACCTGGTCAAGGAGAGCAAGAGGGAGCTTGCCAAGTGGCCAGCCAATCTGGCCAGGAGTTTTTACATTGGCAATGAGGGGGCAGGAGGTGATGGCTGAAGGAAGGAGCAGTGTGCTGTTGGGTTGGTAGGACAGGGTGTGGGGTGCTGTGGATAAGGGACCTCAAATTCAGGGTAGCAGGACACCAGGGGTGTGCCTTGCAAGCAGGGGAATGCCAAGAGAGTAGTGGTAGATGGGGAGCTCTTGCTCTTTTCTTGGGAAATCTGTGGGAGTGGGTGCCTGTCTGGGGTGCCTGGGAGCAGTCCTGTTGGTGCTGTGCCCTGATCCATCGGGTAAATCTTTTGTCCCCTGATTTGTCCCATGTTTGTTCATCTTGCTAACTTGGCTGTCTGACTAACAAGAAAAAATTACTGGTGGGGCCTGTCCTTGATTGCTTGCTAACTGTTGTTCTTTTGAAAATCAAATGTTTTTTAACTCAAGTCAGCTACATTAGTCATACCTTCAGTTCTAAAGCTTGATTATTGCATGGGATGTTTTCATAACAGTAGTGTAACTGGTAGCTGTAATAAAGCTGCATGCTTGCACTGATTGTTCTTTCTCCGTGTTCTCCTAAAATCCTGCATGATAAAGCAGTGCTGTTTCGGAGACAACTGAGAGGAGCATATTGACAGGGTAAAAATCTAGCTTTATAGCAGCCCTTATGCCTTCGGGGCTTTGACTTTGGGTAGTCTGGGGAGGGGGTTTTGCAGTGCTAGCTTTTCCTCCTTCTTTTTTCTTTCCCCTCTAATGGGAGGCCGCAGATGCAATCCCGCCATAGCCCAGCAAGGATGTGCTGAGCTCCCTCTCTGCCAGGCACCAGGCGGCGGCAGAGCCGCTCCTGCCCACTCCTCAGCCTTCCTCCGCACAGAAACCAGGGAATGCGGAGTACCTTGTGGGTCCCGCACATCTCAGAGCATCCTGCGAAGTGCATCTGCAGTCTAATGTGGTGCGTTAAAGGGGAGACCAGAAGGGGGAGGGTCCACAGGGCAGCGGCAGACAAAAATCGAATCCAGCTGTGCTACAGTGACAGGCTACAGCAGACTTATCTTGAGCTGTCTTGCTGAAGTACTTAATATGGTCTTAAAGACAAAAGTAAAAGTTGAATGAAGAACATCTGATAAAAATAGGAGTGAGCTGATCCTCATGCTAATGTAACAGATAATTTATTGGGTAATCATCTAATCTAATCACTTGGACTTGTATGCAATTTCCTTTTTCTCCCCAGTGTCTGAAAAAATCCTGGAAGAACATTGGTAGGTTAACTAGGAGTTTCTGTCTGCTGGAGAAGGCATCGGGGAAAAGTGGTAAAGAAGAAGTGTTGGTCGATCAGCATCATGGGATTGTTTTTAGTAAAGGAATTTTAACTTGACTTTCTACGATTTCCTGTCTCTCTCTTGGATTTCCAAGTTTAGAGAGATGTTTCCATGAAGCACAGGACTCAGATCAGCAGGAAAATACTGCATAGTACAGGTGCTCTTTTGTGGTCCCCAGCTCTTTCTACTGTAGGTGTTGCCAAAATACCAAATTGGAGATTCATCCAAACCTGTTCCCTGCTACTTATCCCTGTGTTTGCCCTGGAATGGCAAACCTTCCCAGGTCTCCATCTTCTCATTCTGGGTTTTCCAGGGATATTCTGCATTTAGGTGCTCTGAATCTGGGTCATTCTGATCCCTGAAACACTGGCAACAAGTGATCTGGACTGACGTACTGAACGCTGCATCTCCAGCAGTAGAACTGTTCCACCCTTCAGAGCCCTAATGAGACGCACAGGCTTAATTGATTTCTCAGCCATGTTTCTCCCTCATTTCTCTCCCTCTTCCACCCATTATAAGCTTCACTTGGAAAAGGTGAGCAGGAGGGGATTTATTCCATATATAGCAAAGCAATATTTATCTGCTAATGTAACTTTCGTACAGCCAAATGCTGCCATGGTGAAAGCACATACTTTTGTCTCTCTTTGACATTGTGCACAAACGCAGTGATGACTGTGTACGTATCTAACTTCTTGCAAGTTTTATTAGAAATTGCTTTATGATGTTCTCTATGCATAAACTCTGTGTTTGTACAAACGGCTTGGTTACAGCAGGTTTTGACATCTCTTGAGGTTTGATTACATCTAAGGTGGTGGAAAAATGCTAAACGTGTGGGCTGCTATGCCAAGCTCGCCGTATCTCAAACGTGCAGCTGCAGTGGGCTGCCCATGGCGCCAGTGTTTGCCTTTTTAGGCTCCTTCCCGCTCAGCGTCCTGAAGCTTTGGGGAGGATTCTTGAGGGTTTTGTCCTTGTGGGTCTGGCACAGCGCTGGTTCCACTGGGGGCTGCAGTGGTGGCCCTGTGCTGGCAGGTCTGTAACCATGCCTGCAGAGCTCTGAGTAGTGGTCTTGGAGGTGATGGAATGGAAATGCCCTAAGCTGGGATGTGCCCTGGCACCTCACCATAGCGCTGCCGACATCTGGGTCTCCTGTCACCCAGCCAGCATCCCTGGTCTCCCTCCTGGCAGACTCTGGGAGGGGAAAGGGGCTTTCTTACTTCTGGAGTGGTAAACAGATTTCTGTCCTGTTTTCCCTTCAAAAGTGTGAGGCACCTGGAAAGCAGACCCTTTCTGCCAGGGATCTGATGCTCTCCAAGAGGATTGTGCCAGACCTACCCTTCTGTTACACTCAGCACAAGGCTTAGCATTTTTTTCCAACAATCTCAGTGTGAATTTTTTGCAGACTTAAGAGGTTGGGGTGCCAAGCTTAATAATTCTCAGTTTTCCAGATATCTACAGTGATAGATTTTTCTCCCCTCAAACTTTTCAGTGCTGAAATGGGATTAAATGTGGTCTGCCAGCATCTTTGCAGGCCCTGAAGTAGATCTTGGTTTTAGGAAACAGTGTCTGGCAGCAGTTCAGACTGGGGTCTTGTTCACGACAGTCAATGGAACAATCCTCGTGGGGCCAGGTCATGCTGGGGATGGGAAACCTCTTCTGGAGTGACACAGCAAGCATGGTGCTGGCCAATGCTCAGTTGCGGCATTGAAGTGAGGGATTTCTTGTCAATTAGTGATGTTGCTCCTTCTTGCAGATTGCAAATTTCCTTTTTCCTTTTTTTTTTTTTTTTTTTAGTAGTGGCACAGAAGTCAGCTCTGCCAGAAGGCCCTGCTCACAGCAGTGTTTGTATTGACTAGCCCGGATGCCACCGTGCTCTTAGCCCTGGAATCCTTGACTTCTGTAGGTTTTTTGAGATGCAGTGAACCAAAGCAAACATGTTAGTCCCAGTTTCACATACTTTTGGCACTGGCTCTTCCAGTTCTTCCCCTGTGTCCCTCTTTCCCTACTGGAGGAACACTTCTGACTCCCCGCAGGCTGCTCAGCACTTTGCTGTGCTCTGAAGGACAAGGCTGAAACAAAATGCTAACGTGCATGTCAGAAAGTGGTGCTGAATTAAATTAGTGTGTACATCAAGAAACTAAGGACCTGGTTCTGTTAGGGGCTATAATGTCATCTGCTTTTTCTCTGATGGAGAACTATGCTGTCAGCAGTGTTATGTCATGTTCTTCTGGAGCATCCCTGGCTCCGAGCACTGGCCCCAGCACAGAGACACTTCCCCCGCACCTGTAAAACTGTCCCCTTTGCACAGTGAAACATGGCTACAGCTGCCTCCCATGGAGCTCCTGAGGATGTTGAGGTTTGACTGAAAGAGGACACACTTTGGCAGATGCCTCCAGGTCCAGCTTCATAGCGCCTCAGATGCCCTTTACTTCTGTCCTGTGTTTGGCCAGTGAAGTTTTAAATGGTCATTAATGCTTCAGTACAAGAGAGTGCTTTGATTTCTTGTCCTTTGTCTTCCTCAGGGACAGAAGAGGAGGAAATGTTTTAATTGTACATACCTGCTTTTGGGGCAGGTTTCTGTCTGTATCTGCTTACTCGAAATGCTTTCATGTCACTGTTGGGCAAACACTCCCATGCACATCAAAGACCATTTCAAAATGTATTTTTTCATTATTATTTTCTGACTTTAGTTTTGACTTTTGCAAGTCTGCTAGGGTGAAATTTGGTATTACTGAATCCCTGAGAGAACTGTCCTCTACAAAATAGCTAAGCAGTGCATTGAAGAACTACCCCAAGCCCAATCACAATTTTATTCAGCAGCACTTTGTAGTGGTTTTCTGGATATTAAGTAAGATTAAACCACCACTAGGCTGTCAGAACAGATGTATAAGTGGTGTTTACTGGAATATAACGCATCCAATTTCTAGAAAGCAGTCAGATTGCCAGAGAAAAGCTTTTCATTCGAATTCTGGAATTTCATCATAAAATTGGCTATTAGCTTTCCCATACCATACTAAGCACAGCAGCAGATAAAGTGCTGCAGAAGGTGACTTTGTAGGAACACGTTCATAGAAGATCATGTTCTTTTAAAAGCCATTTCAAATATTGTATTTTTTTAACTAATGCTTTTTTTTTTTTCCCTGTCAGCTTTGCGAATAATCAAGGACCCAAACTGGTCAGCTACCAGCTGAACTGTAGCCGAAGCAAAATTTTGGAAAGAATCCCTCCCTGGACAGGCTTTATTCCTTGGACCTGTCCTTAATTTGGGAAAACAAAACAAAACAGAAAAACAAAAAAATCACCAAAAAAACCAACTCTCTGAGCTGAGCTGCCACAGTGGGTAGATTTTACCCCAGTTTTCTGCCTGCGCTTGGATTCTCTGATGTTTAATAAGGAATAAACTCCTCTGATACCTTTATTTCAGAGGACACTATTTTTCTTGTTCTCCTGGGAGGCTGGTAACCAAGCATCCCTGGTAGTACTTCCTTCAGTTGGAAGTGGCCAGCAGGAAACTTGAGGGGTTGGGGAGGGGGGGAGTGGGGTGGCAGAGGGGTGCAGAAGCACATCAGCTGCATAAACTCTGCTTCCTGCAGAGCATGGCCTAAAAATACATGATTCTTTCTGTCAATGGGAAAGGCAGCCTTTTTTGAAAGCGAGACCATGCGTTTTAACTCTGATATGGAAAATATGCGAAGGGGGAAGGTAAGTTATACAAGATCTACAGCTTTTACATATGGACAGGCTCTTCCCTGAACAAAGGCTGGAGCACCGGTGCAGTCCCAGCAGCAGGAGGAGCAGGGATAGGCAGAGACTGAGCAGTTTCTGGTATTTTTAGCACCATTTTAACTTTATAACCATCCTTCTAGTCTGCTCATGCAGGGCACTGTCCAAGCAGGTGCTTGCAGCGCCTCATCTCTGCATTGCGGTGCTGGGGACACCAGGACCTGTGAAGGCACCAGCGCTTGGCCTCTCCTCTTCCTCCTCCACCAAGGAAGGGACCTGCTGGGAAGGACCTTGGGAGGCTCTGTGTGAAATCTATCCTTGGAGAAGATGAGGCAGTTGATCCTGTACTGAGCCAGGCTGTTCCCATCCCAAACATGCAGGTCCTGTGGCCAGCTTTTATTCAGGGCTGCTGTGTCCAACAGCTTACTTTTTAACACATTGGGGTTTATTTTTCTGCTTCTGCCAGAGTTGCCGCTAAAGCTAACCCTTGCTTGCTGGACAAGACATTGAGCAGTAGTGGTTTAAGCAGTTTGAGTGAAACAATAGGCTGAGTAAGGCTGGAGCAGCCTGCAGAGATTTGGGAAGGGAGAGTACTTGCTGAATTTGTGGCTCTTTTGGAGGATATATTGGCCACAAGCACCCCATTAGTGGCTGGTTTGGTGCTGTGATCTAACGAAAAATGATACCTGTTTGGCTATTCAGAACCGTTTCTCTCTTTGTGAAATTTTCAGAGTAAGTGTGGAAGCTTTGGGTATATCATGTAAAAATACCTATAACTATAAATATAACTATAATAAAATAAAAATATAGGTAAACATAGGTAAAAATAATAAAATATAGGTAAAAATACCTATAACTATAATCAATGTTAATGTATTGCTTGTGTATAATTATATGATTAATGTAATTAATATAATGCCCAGACTAGTTGTAACATACATTTTTTGCAAATTAATTACAGATCTGGAGATGCCTTATTTATAGATGTCTTGATGTGCCAACTCTCAGCCATTCCCTTACTCAAAGACCACTGTAGCTTCTGAACTCCTCCCAGGTATTTAAGAAAATAATTTATCTTATTCCTCTTTCTTTCTCAGTATATAAGAAGCATAATTTAATTATTTTGATTAGGATTTTATTTTCCTTGTTGCTCTCATTTCTTTTAGAGGTGCACTGTGGTTTTTTGTCTGGAAGGCATGTGCTTGAAGTCACTTGGGCAAATAAATGGGTTCTGTGACTAGCACTGAGAGCTGGAAGCTCCTCAGATGGCAGTTCTCTGTGGGGGATGAGTATAGTAGTTGGGGGTCCTATTTCACCTAGCAGACTCTCTGGCACCCTGCACACCCTTCCCTTGGTTCACGAGCCTTCCTAATCACCATGTTCTAGTGGGATGCTAAGGCTGCAGGTGGAGACCTGGTTTCTGACACTTATAGGCAGCCTCGTGGAGATGGAAGGCGTGGAGTATTAGCACGGTATCATGACCTGAATTTCACAAGCTGGCATGGCAAGGACAGAAGGCAGAGAAGCAACACAGCAATTTGCAGGATTTTGGCTGGTCGAATAGGCTGTTACAATTTCAGATTTATTTTTTTTTCAGAGAAGTATTTCTAGATTAATTATAAAGAGCTACAGATCACAGTAAATGGAGTACCTGAGATCTGCCTCATCAAGTTTGCATGTAGGAATGGAATGATTATTTTTTTTAATCAAACTCTGGTTAAAATCTGCTACCTGAATTATGTGTCTTTTCTTTTTTTTTTTTCCCCTGGTATGAAAGGACTTTCTATGTATACCTGTCACCTTTTGTTTAAGGGAGCTGGAGGTTGGCCAGCTCAGCTGGCAAGTAATTTTTCTTTAACATCTCTTGTTGGTATTGCTCTGACCACTTTGTGACCAACATCTGCATGCTGTATAACAACAGGGAACTGTAGCAGATGCAAGTCACCTCCAACAATGTGTCCTGAGCTGCTCTGATGCCAAGTTGAGTGACATCTCAAGCCATAGCGGGAGTCCTCGACTGGGATGACCTATATAGAACCACAGTTTCCATGGTAACGTCAGACCATGTGAGATGCCTTGTTTCAGGTGGCACAGGAGCTTCCAGCTGGAATCAATACTGCTCCCAGGCCACCTGCTCAGGTGGGGTCACCTTGTGCAGGAATCCCCAGTCCTGTCCACTTGCCCAGGGGGGATGGCTGCACTGATGGTCAACCAGAAGAAGCTATATCTCCCAGAAAAATAACACGGCAAATGAAGTATCTTATGCCACCCTACACTTGATTTAATCCTGTAGTTATGTGTATTAGGGGAAGGCCTACGGGTGGGTGAGGGTCTTGGAGCAGGGTGACCCTGCCAGGTTGAGGAGAGGAGGGAATGCCCCCATGGAGGGGACTGGCTCTGCTGCTTGTCCCTCTGCATGGGCCATGTAACCCCTGCTCCTTTCTGCCCACTTGTGCAAGGAAATAGGGCTTCTGCAGTTGTATGTCTCTCCTCTTTCAGCTGCATGTGGTGAGTTAGGGGCTTTTGGACTTTAAATCTAGCAAAAATCAGACTTTTGGGTAGAAGAGCAAATACCTAGTAGTGGGTTCATATAGCAGAAAAATAATTGGCTCACCCTTTATCTGACAGAGGAGCATCTGCAAGGAGAGTGATGGAAAGACTTTAGGAATTAGGATGCTTTTGTTCTGAAACAGCTATTTAAAAATAGCCTTGTTCACAGAATTGCTTGTTTAAAAGAAGACTGACTCCATCATGAAGTCAGGAGTAAATATATTTTACACTCTGGAGCTCGTTGTGTGGCACAACTTTCTGTCACTGTCTTGAAATGCTCACCAATTTAGCAACAGTTGCTGTTATATCAGGACCTGAAAATTATAGAAGTTCTCACGCTGCAGTCTGCTTTTTAGTTTTTAGGCAGCTTTTTTTTTTACTATTATTTCCTGATTCTTAATTCTGCATGTTATCTTTTTTGAAGTTGCCTTTTACCTGCTTTTTACAAAAATATCCCTCTTAATGAGGGATTTATTATATTTGTGCTTTCATTTCACTTCTGTAGATAGAATCAGTCAATAAAACATTGCTCTTGAAAGAAGATAAACATTTGTGTGTGCTTGTAAGTTGTGTTTCCTTAATGGATAGCTTATTTGCTGCCACAAGAGCTCAAAATCAAGATAAAACCGAGGCCCTTATACTGAAAATATTCGTCTTTGGTCCTAGCTGAGCATTGTACAAGTGGGAAGATGAGGGGCTACTGGCCATGGCTGGGCAGGGCTGTGTTTGAACATCGGGCTGCTGGTCTCTTCCTCCTCCCTTGGCTACACATTTGGGAAAGCTGCCTGGGGAGAGTTTTGTTGGAATTGCTCTATTCAGGGGGGACATGACTTCAGTAGGGCAGGGTGAAGTGGTTTCTCTGAAACTTTTGAGCTAGTGGATGAGCTAGGGATCTGCCTGCGGTGCCAGAATTGCCACAGCTGTGTAAGGCTTGCTGCTCCCCCAGCCAGTGCAGCGCACAGCAAAGAGCCATGCCTACAAACTCTGTTTTCTTCTTTGTTTCTGCATGCCCACATCCCATCAGATGATGGGTTTCATAACTGTAACTTTGAGCAACATTTTTGTGAACTCCCTTCCCTGGTGGAAATACCAATAAGAGAAAAGTTTGAAAAAAAACAGAACTTATCAGAATTTCCTTCAACCCCTGTGAAGGGCAGGGGTAAAGTTAAAAAAAAATTAATAAAATACTGATGCTTATCAGCAGGAGGACCAACCTTGCTAACAGGGAGCATCTGACTAAAGCATCTAAGGTTAGAACACATTGGAATTAAAACTATATAAACTAACAAGCTGTAAACAGTGCGTGGCTGGTATTTCTGTTGCCTTAAATAGAAAAGGTATTTTGTTTTGGAGTTGGTTTCCCTTTACCTCCAAATTCTGTTCTGTATCCTTCAGTGGTGTCTTACCCCCCTGACAGCACAGTATCCATCAGGCATGCTCCCATTTTTCCTTTACATACCCTCATAACTTTAGCACAGAGAGTCCTCAGCCCAAATTGTGCATAATCAGCAGCAGCAGTGGTCCTGTCCTCGAGACAAGGATTATCTGCAGATTTGAGCACTCTCATCCACAATTAGGGAAAATGAGCCAGTTTGCCCAGGAAAGAGTGTCTGCGAAAAGCTGGATAGCAGAGGAACAGAGCACTCTGCTCTCCCCTCTGAACTCTGCACCAAACCTCAACGGGGTCACAGACCGCTGTTGTCAGATGCCACATCAATGGGATGCTGCTGCCAAGGCTGGGGTTTGGCTGGGGAGCTTGTGACAGGATTGGCCCTCTGCTTTTGACACTCCAGCTCTTGGTGGTGCACGTAAGCACGTGCTCCCTCCACACAAACTTCCCATGTCTTCTGCACAGGTTCTGCAGGGCTGTCTCAGGTGTGGGTGACCATGTCGCTTGAATGCCAGCCCTTGTGGCTCATGGTAAGGGCACCCAGTGGCAGGATGATGGCTGCACCTCTCCCTTGCTTCTTACGACTTTGGGAAGGAGTCCGGTGGTGTCTGGGTCTTGGGCAAATCTGGTGAGACTTCTGTTTTTCTCAAGTAGTCTAGTGGGAGTCACTGACATAAGCATGGGTAAATCATTGGAGGATGGGAAGGATTCATTTTGAAATGGAGAGCAGAGAGAGCCTTCATCCCTGCCCTCCTCGTGTGGATACGAACATCCCACTGATCAGCAGGACCACCAGCTCTGCCCTGATAACCTTGCAGTGTGGGCAAAAGACTGGGAAAGATGCAGATTTTCAGCCTTCCCATTGCTCAAATTTCCTGGTTATGGCAAGTGTTTCAGTCTCTCTTTTTTCATCCCTAGACCTCATCCTACACCAGCAAAGATGGGACTTAATGTGCAGGGTGTGCTTAGAGCACTATCCTCTCTCCTAAGGTAAGGCTACACCAAATATCTTCTGACAGGGTCCATATCTGAGACCTTATGGACCAAATGGACCAGATGTCCAAGTGTATTTCAGACCAGCCACATGTGGGAACAGCAAAAGCAAAGGCCTACTTGCTGCCCTTCTGAAATGCATTGTCCACAATAATTTTTCACATACTGCTTTTATGTCATTGAATGTGACACTGGAATGTCATGGGTTATTGCAGTTAATGTCTGGTTGTAATTGGTAATCTGATCTTTATAATTCCTCATTAATGGTGTCATTAGTGCAATGCCTAGACCATCCAAATCTAATTTTACGTATTCATTGTGCTACGGAGTTGTAAATAAATTGCTTTCAAAATTAATCTAGAAAATAAATGTCCTCATGCAATATAATTGTAGTGCAACTTGTAAAATCCTAGTAAACAGCAGTAGCTACTACAGTTTTATTTGTTATAAACTGTATTAGTTTTATTTAATAGTAAGTGAATGATTTGGAGATATGAAATAAAGTAATATTTTTACATTACCAGTACCTGCTGGTTGCCAGACCTTTTCTGAAGAAAAGACTTGCAAATGTATTAGAATTTTCTGGACATAAGGAAAGGAGCAGCCAACACTTTACTGAGCTGTCAGAGCACCTTTTTGGTAAGTCTGTTGCACAAAGTTTTGCTTGAAAGGCAAAATAAAGCCAGGGATTAGAAATGGCATAAGAAACAGGAAAATAGCAAACCGTAAGGCATAAAAGGACAAAGGGTCGGGGTAAAGATGTTGTGACTGTTCACAGTTGATAATAGTGATTACATTTCTCAAGGAAATAATATGGGCTAAGCAACAAGGCTGCAGGATTCATACTGAAAATAATTTTCCTTTTAATAGAAAACAGAAAGATATCTGAGTCACGTCACTGAAATATGAGCAAATTGGCTGAACATGTAACATCTGTATGGACAAATTCAGTATATAATGGGTCAGAGTAGTCTTTCAGAGAGTGAGTAGAACAGGTATTTCTTTTTGCTCTTTGTTATGGTACAGGAAACAGCAGAATTTTTGTTAATGGTCTATAGCAGCACTGTAGTTTCCAGCCTTAATCTGTGGAGCAGGTTTCGATAACTCCTGTTTGGAGTTAGGAGTATCCATTTGGATAGCCCTGGAAACACTGATTTTCATGGAGAAAGAAAGGATCAGTAGAAGTCATGCCAGCAGTTACGTCGCTGCTGATGTAACATCTAACCAATTTGGACTGAGAAGAAATACTGTTCATCCCCTCATCACCCTACACACACCTACCTTGTAATTTGGGCAAACGGGGAAAGTTTATCCAGTTTTCTTGAACAACGAGGCGTATACAGTTGCATGTGCCTGTGTATACATGTGTCTATGTGTGCACCCCCTTCTCTTTCACTTGATAAAGTCTGGACTGGCAGGTTGTTCTTGGCCAAATTCTGCAAAAGGTGAAGCTCTCCAAGGTTTTAAAGTTCCTACAAGCTCCAGGAAATTGGGTACCCCCTTGCGTCTCTCAAGGGATGGGGGCATTGGCACAGGAGAATGATGCTGGAAAGGAAGCCACATTCGCTCTGCTGTATGGAGAACAATGTGAGGATAACCCCTTGGCCTGCTGGTAGAGGTGCTCTGCTTGGACATGGATGTGGTTATAAGGATCATCCCTGGGTAAGAGATAAATATCCTCTTATTTCTTCCTTGTTTTTTTTTTTTTCCTTTTGTACTGAAACTTAAAACTCTACATCAGGCAGTCTGCTTCTGGTGTTTCTTGTTTGTGGCTCTAATAGAGGGAGTGCTGATGGACTGTAAGGGCCCCTCTGGTGCCAGGGGAGAAGAGCAGATTTCCCTAAGCAGCCAAGTGGTGCAATGTTGCTCGAGCAGCCTACTGATCCCATGGGTGACAGCCTATTTTTGGAAAGCAGTCCTCTGCCATGGAAACAGGCATGAATCTTTCGGGAGCACCACCTGAGAGCCTGGGCTTTTGTTATTTGTGATGGAATTGTCACTCGGCGTAAGCCTTTGTTGGTGTGTATGTACTACCAACACCCCCAACAAACCAGGGCTGCAGCTATAGAATGAAACCAGGAGTTAAAGGCCAATGCTAAGACTGTAGCAAACTTCTCTGCTATCTCCACAAAGCCTGATGTAGTGCTGAGATAAGGTTAGCTACACTCCCAGTGCATTTTGGTTTTCTTGTCTGGGGGAAGCCTGGGGCAGTTGAATTTGTCTGTTTTGTGGGGAATATGTATCCCGTGAGAAGCTGCCAGAGGAATGGAGGAGGGAGAGGTTTAAGAAGTTGTTTGAGGAAATGACGTGATGACATCCAAAAAAACCCACAACTTTTGAGCGCATTACAGATAATGATGGGATTCAAATTGGAAATGTTCTGTGCATTTTTAATACCTCTACTAGGAGAAGGAGTATAACTGTTTTAATGTTTAATGCATGTACAGTAGTAGAAGGCTGAACTGTTCTCTGTGGGCCCGTTTGTTCCATTACTGTCCAGAAGGAAATAAATTAAATTCTATTTTAGACCGTATTTTGGATCTGGATGCTGCAGAGGGAGAGATCAGAATGAAGCAAGTTTCGTCCCTGAACTTGTCCTTATCTGTCCTGAGAAGCTGGCAGAGATGTGTTCGTGCTTGGTATGATGCAAGGAGCAAGTAACGCCGCAGTGGCCCTGGGAGGGATCACTGTTCTGAATGACATAGGATCTTCTCAAGTCAGAGATTGAACTGATTTATATTTTAAGTGGTAGGAGGATCTTGACTAGAGAAAAATTAATCCCAGATATCTAACACTCCTGCTTTAAAAAATTCTCATAACACTGCTACTGTCTTCTCTCCTGAACACGAAGTAACCCCAAACCTAGTATTTTAGCTTTTCTAACACTTTTCGGTTCAAGCCTTTTAAAATAATGTAGCTGAAGGAATTTCAGCTCTCCAGAGATGCTTCAGCTTGAACTTCCCTGTTTAGGTTGGCATGGGGATTGTCTTGATGTTCTGTGATCAGGAGCACAATGTTGGTTAGCTAACCCTCATTTAGCAAACAAACAAAACCAACCACTCCAAAAACACCCAAACAAACAAACTTTTAGTATCCTCTTTAATGCCCTGTTACGGCTACTTATTAGTTGTAAACTTTGGGGGTTTTGGTTATCCCAATTCCCTCTAAAACTTTGAATATTTGATTTATACCTTTTAGGGGTTAGAAAATAATCATACTCACATTTTATCAAGTCATACAGATATTTTTCTTGCAAAAGGGGACTGCTGGGAGTCTGAGCAAGACGCTGTGTGTGCTGAATGCCCTCTGTAGGACCTCTGAGGAGGTCAGTGCAAGGAAACACACACCAGAAAATAAAGTTGTCTAGCTGTGCATCTGTCTGACTAATTGCTCTGGGTTGGAGGATGGAAAAGTTGGTTTGGAATTGTCAGAGTGATTGGCAATGCTTTGCTCACCTCCTGCACTGGATTTTTTTCTTCCCTCTTATTTCATAATACGATTTATTGGGACAAAACTGTAACCATCTTGCACAACTGCCCAAATTTCTTCTAAGGAAAAAAGTAAGCCAGTAGGTAACTAGCATGGAAATTTAAAGTGGATTTAATATTTTTCTTTTGGATGATAGGAGCATTTTGGAGGTGTATGATTATGCTACTCAGTCTTCAGAGCTTGTGAGATGGTAGGTTGGGACTGAAAATCTTCTCTGACATGCTGTGGGCTTTGGTATATAACTTCATACAGAAGCGCATCGTGGGGTTGTCAGTTCTTGCTGTTGCTTGCACAAGGTAATATTCAGCAGAAGACATGCATGCAGCTCCAGCTTTCTGCTTCTGAAGGCAGCCCCAGATGCCTAAACCCCCCTGCTCTTGCTTCTGTTTTTACAGCCCTGTACCTTTAACTGGTGACACTTCTTGCTTTGTTTTTGAAGTTTTACTTGCTCAGTTGAGACTAGAATAAACATTTCAAAGAATATGAGTAGGAAAACTTCCATTTAAATTTTTTAACTTGTGTGTTATTTACAGTAGTGTTCTAGATAGGGAATGTGAATTTGTTCTTTTGTTGTGAGAATATCCTGTCCCTCAAAATGAAATCTGCTTCAACAGAGCAAAAAATTACTCCTCTAAGAGCGACACGTGAACTGACCCTCTTGAGCATACTCTGTTGATGCACGTATCACCGAATAGCCTTGTGAGAACAGCAACACCCCATGGCAAAATAATTTTCAGTCAATACTGTAACCATCTGCGCAATACCTAATACTACTTTGATTCTGAGTGCTAAACCAAGTGATTATTTCTACCTATATGGTATGCCTGTCATTTGGTATTACTTCTGTCTGCTGAGTTATTCCAGTGCATGGGTGGGGAGTATACTAACTATTATATTTTTAGCCATCAAATATGTTTTTAAGCAATACCTTGCCAGCACTTTCCTAGAAGGCTGTGTGCTCCTGAGGCTGTAAGGACCTAACAAACTCAGGTCAGCTGGAGCCCGTGGCTGCAGGGACAGTGGTTGCCTAAACAGAGGCTGAAGCTAACAGAGGATTTAGAGGAAAATATCAGATGTCCTTTTGTATGCCAGGGCTGATTGCAGCCACAATATGGCTTGGGGACTGGGCAACTTGAGTGTATTTTATTGTTAGCTCAGGAAACACGAGCTTTGTGTTTTTTTAATTTTCAATCTCCTGTCTTCACAGAGATCCCTCAGCTGAGTTAACCTCAGGAGGTTCACAAAAGACGCTGTTTCTGAGTTCATTTGTTCATTTGCAGCCATGCTTGTCTAGAAAAGACTTTGTTTTGAAAGACTTAGCACAAAGTCCCACAGCGTGTTAGATTAATTTATTGTTGGACAAGCGAACCAGTCCTGCAGATCTGTTCTATTTGGGGATTCTCTTGCCACCATGGAAGGGATGGGGAGGAAGCGTCACCCTCTACCTCATGGGCTTTGCTGACCAACTGCAAGACAGAACTTCAAAATGGGAGAAGTCAGTAAGTCAGGGATTCTCAGCAAAAGCTGAACAAACCCAGGCTTATTTCAGTGCACTCTCGCTCATTTTGCCACCTTTTAAGATTATTTTGTTGTTTCTTGATAGAGCACTGACGGATGGTTTACATTTTTCCTGAACGCCTGGTTGCCTCTCCAAGGGCTCATCTGCATTTCTGACCATTTCTCTCCCTTTCTCGGAGGGATAGCTTTTGCACACTTAGAGGAACGACACATGCTGTTACCCAAGTGATGAGTGTTTGTTGTTGCTTTCCTGCCCTGGGGATCTATTACATGAAGTTCTCAACGAAGATGGGGAAAAAGACTCCTTTCAAAGTGAATCCCATGATTTCACAGCTCTAACTTGCCTTGGCCTTCTCTTCCCCACTCCTGTCACTTAGTCCCAGGTTATTAGGTCTATGAGTGTCATGGTTTCAGCCCTCAAACCAGGACAATGAGTCTTCCCTTGATGAGGTGAGGGTAAAAGCAGTGGGGAGCTGGACTTGTGCTGGAGGTGCTGGCTGCCTGCAGGCTGAACTACCCTTGCTATTCACCATGGCATCTTTGAAAAGTGCTTGAAAGACAGCATGATCATTTGCTGTCCAGGTGGCTTGTAGCCATCCTCCCTCTTTGGGTGTCATCAGGGACTCCTGGAAAGCAGTGTCCTTCACCTGCTCCTCTTCTTCCAGTTTGGCTGGGGCTGCAGTTCAGCTCAGCAGGATGGGGAGCACCTTGATCCCTGCCTCGCTGCATGGCCAGGAGGCTGTTGTCCCAAGGAGGCTTGGTCACCACCGTGACTGACTTTGAGCAATTAAAAGTGATCTTTTACTAGGAGAAACCAGTCTGGTGGCTGCATTGGGTTGGATGGCTCTTTCTTAGTAAAAGAAATAACACGGGGGCAGAAAAGCTGCCTGTATCTAGCTATACATTAAAACAAACTTCTTTGCAGATTATTGGGCAAGGAACTTAATAGACATATTCGGTGACATTAGATGATTTTGTTTTCAATGTTGCTTACCCTTTCGGCAGAGCTTTCTAGTTTGTACCAGTTTACAAATTTACCTGCCTTCAGACTGTAGATATATAGGATGGGTTTGAATCAATATAACTTTATCCCAAACAATCACCTCAGTCCACTGATCTGTCACTTAAGGTGCCTTCATACTCTGCACTTATCCTGATTTTTAAAATAGCAAGGTAAAGAAGCTTTAAATTACTGGAAGCCTGGATTTCATGTCCTTCCAGTTGCTTTTGGGAGTACAGTTACTTTAAGGTTTGTGGAACAATGTCAGGTTTTCTTGTTCTGTGTTGCAAGTTTTCAATTGAGGCTGTTGAGAAAAGCATGCAGAAAATGCCTGTGGAAGTCTGATCTAAGCATGAACACAAGAAACTAAAAGATATTTCATATAACTTGGAGTATTTTAAAGCATCGGCTTCTGTGCCTGTCTGCCTGGCTACACAGAGTATTTTCTTTAAGATAAGCAAATCACCCTTTTACACACATTTGCCTGTTCAATTTTTAATCTTTCTTTTCCAGTTATGTAAATAGTGCAAGAATAATATTAACTGTGTACCAGTAGTAAGCTGATTCGCTTGCTCCAAGTTATCAGACACAAAAGCACTGCAGGGCTGGTTTGAAAATTGAGTTGGATTTTTTTTTTTTTTTACATCTGTGTTATTCTGAGCTCTTATGTAAACACTTGGAATGCAATTTCTATATATACTCAGCTTGTTATGCAACTACCCTGTGCTGTGATGCCAAAGGGATTTAATTTTCTTATCGGTGGCTTTTAGAAGAAGTGATCAAGCATTCTTTCTGTGGAAAACACAGAGAACGATAAAGTAAAAAACAATAATAAAAATGACAGAAAACAAGGACAACTATAAATTCAAAAAGAGGGTAAAAAATAAAATGTTCCCAAGTTACAAAACTATTTATGGTGGCTTTCACTGAATGCATGATTACCGCTTCAATTCTACTTGACTACATTTGTTCTTTATGGAAATTATTGAATGGTTCAATATATACATCTGTTTTACAACCCGCACTGAATACATTCTTTATGTATTATTGATGAAACATGCTTATTTATAGCAGACGTTGTTTCACAGGATAGCAATGGAAAGCATTGCTGGAAATGTGTTTCACCAGATCTCCTGGATGGTGCTTTTTAAAGTGATGACCAACACGTGATGAGAGCAGTTATGGGAATGCGCTGAAATTGCTCCAGCAATGGGTAAATGGCATCCTTCTTCAGGAGCTCTCTGCAGGAGCAGCTCTCCAGCAGTGGGACCTGGGGGTAGCCACATCTCTCCTATAAAAACCTCTTGGAAATCCGGAAGCTCCTTTGCAATTGAAATGGAATTAATTTTTTGATTAATTAGAGTATTATGTACTAAAAAGAAAAAATTGAAAGACTAAGTAAGGCTGCAAAGTCAAATGCCATGACTGCTGAAGCTGCTACAGCATAGTTCACATAACCCTTAATGTGCTTTTCTGTAGGTGTTACAGACGTCTCAGTAAAGCCCCAGGTGAATTCCAGTTCTTCTGGTCCCGGATGGGCTCCTCTGCCGCCAAGCAGCGTGTTCTTGCTCTCTTCTTCTGTCCCCAAGTCATTCACTGCTCAGGTACAGCTCCTGTGCAACAAATTGAACCCAAGTATAGCCATGCAAACACTGCCCACTGCCGAATCAGAAGCTTCCATGGAATTTAATCCAGCATCCCAGCTGATAGACGTGGTAACACTGAGTCCTTCAGCTGCAAGGAGCACAGCTGCAACCAGAGGGCTTGTGGCTCCACGCGTGCCGAGTTACAGCCAAAGTGGAAAACCAAATGCTGAAAATAGCAGAAATTTTAAAACAACAGCAACACAACCCTGGTGAATTTCCTTCTACATTAATATTTTACCCTCAAAAATATTTCTTAAAGGATTTTTTTAAACACAAATGCTTGAGTGATGTACAGAAGCAAGGCTGGAGCAGCACTGGATTGCTTTTGCTGATTCCCTCTGTAATCGGGTGCTTTGGGGAGTTATTTTGGAGGAAGCAGATGACAGAATTGCCAGGATCTATGGATCATCTGCTGCTGGGTCCCTTCAGAGGTTCATGAGGTGTTTTCAGGGGGTGCAGAGAGTGGGGGCATCATGTCTCAGCTACTCAGAGCCTTTGCAGCTGAGAGAAGGTGACAGCTCTTGCTTAAGAGCTGGCAGATATTAGTATCATAGAATCATAGACTGGTTTAGGTTGAAAGGGACCTCCAGGGATGGGACACCCACAACTCCTCCAGGCAACCTGCTCCAGTGCCTCACCACCCTCAGAGTGAAAAATTTCTTCCTGATGTGTATCAGCCTTTGAAACAAAGGGTTTCTATAGTGTCAGAAACCCTTCTGCACTTTGGCGTGTTTTGTCTAATGAACTTCCAAACGCTAATGGAAAAGATTTCTAGCACAACTAGCATCATAGTTGCATTTAGTTTTGCCCATGTTCTTCCCGAACTGATCTGCTGGGGGTTCATCAGCACATCGGGTTCCTGGCTGGATGAACTTCCACTTGTGCTGAGGTGGTTCTGGGCTCCCCTGTGAGGCTTGTGCTTGGGCTCTGAGGCAGCCAGCCTGGGTGAGGTAGATAATGAGGAGCTGCTTCCACCAGGAGCTGAACTTCAGCCACTGAACTGACCTAATTGAATACCTTCAGTTGGATTTGTGTAGCTTTTGGAGCTGAAAGTCCAACACATCATCTGCTTAATCCTTCTTGAGTCAAAGCAAACACATACTAAGTGGATTTTAGAAATAAATGTCTGTAGTTTTACACATTTGTGCTTTCAAAGTAACTGCTGAAGTCAAAGGCTAAATTGCAGTGAATCCTCCCCTCCTTTTTTTTTCCCCTGAAAGGACAGTGGGAAAACTAAACTACATTGCTTGTCCTCTGAAACTGGTCTAGCTTTTTCATTTGTGACTTTCAGTTTGTCATTTAGTATCTTGTAAGAGCAATAGAGCTGAATGCAAAGGCTTTTTGGTATTAATCATGAAGATTATCTGACAGCTGTTTTATCTTTGCACAGCTTTGCATCACTGTTCAGAATAATACCATAATACCACATCATCCAATTATACTTTTTTTCCTCTTTTCATTAGGAATGTGCCGTATCTAAGTGCCTTCTTGTAAAGCTGGGGGTTTTTAATTTATAGCTGCGCAGAAAGAAACCAGCTTATTTTCTGGTTTGCATAATGTTTTTGAAGTCCCAATATAATCTTTGGAAGCTCGGACATTTAAGTTGCCATAGGCTGTGTGCAGGGAATAGATTTATTTTTTTGTTTGTTCCTTCTCATATTGTTCTGAATGCAGAAAATTGTGAATTCCATTTAAAGGGGAACTAAAAAACTTTCTTTTTGTCTTCATTACTAATATGAACCTCTACAGTTGAAGAAGAAATACATTACTCTTTTACCACTTAAAACAAGCTGCTGTTTCTGCAGCTTGTCCTGTTTCAGTAAGACAAATAGTTGTATTAATTTAATTTTGAAATAAATTTCTCATGCATGTAATAAAATCCTGTTCCTTTGTTAATCCAGCAATCTAAGCAAACATAAAATGGGTGCACTACAGAAGAATATTTAATCCCTCTCTTTTTTTCTCTCCAAGATGTTTTTGACGTGTTTAAGTGTGAAATGAAAGCATTTCTGTACAAACAAGGTCAGTACCATTTTTTTTGCATTTATTACCTCTGTTAAGCTAATAATATATTACTGAAACATGTTCAGTTTTCAGTACATCTCTGTCTATATGTTTTCTGTCTCAAACACCTTTAGGAAGACGTTGCTGCAGGGAAAGCCTTCCATCCCACAGCGTTTTGCAGCTGGTGAGAAGGACACTGAGGCTTTTCCTGGGAGCTGTGTTGCCAGCCAGGACACTTCCCTTGGGCAGCTGCGTGGCTCTTGGGTGAGACGAGATCACTTCAGAGAAACGAGGAACAAAGCCAAAGCTCACACATCCCTCTTCTCACCCTTCAAGCCGTGGTGCTGAGTTTGGCAACAGGAAAGGGCAAGTCAGAAGAGTTTCAAATGGATTTAGTCTTCATGACCTCTCTTTGGAAAGGGGGACCTTTAAAAATGGGGGCTCAGCTCATGTCTTGGTGGACTCATATTTACAAGAAACACACAGACCATCTCTACAGCAGAAATCCCCCTTCGTGTCCCAGACCATCCCAGAGGAAACGCTGGGCACACTTCTGTGCTCAGGGAACCAAGTACAAGAGCATCAAAGCTGTAGAGAATCATTAGCATTTATTTTTTTTAAATAAACTGTTACTAAAACAGGGACTGTTTGCAAATCTGAGTATTTTTACAAAAGACAAGTTAATTATGGAAGTGATGTGACATCTCTGCCTCTGCAAAACCCTTTCTTTAAGTGCTGTCAGGCTTCCCACTGGCAGCATTCAATATCCAAGGCTTAATGGCTGATGTGTACTATTAAAAGGTGCTAGACTAAAATTTGGCAACAAAGTTGTCAAAGCACTGTAAATCTTGGCCGTTTTCAAAATGGCTGTTGCTCTGTGTCTCTGCTAACCCCCTGCAGAGGAACCAGTGCATGTTCCCATCAGTTCAGATGGTTTTCATAGAATGGTTTAGGTTGGAAGAGACCTTAAAGACCATTCAGTTCTAATGCCCCCACCATGGAGCAGAGACACCTCCCAATAGGCCAGGTTGCTTAAAGCCCCATCCAACCTGGTCTTGAACACCTCCAGGGATGGTACATGCACAGCATCCATGGGCAACCTGGGCCAGTGTCTCACCACCCTCAGAGTAGAGAATTCATTCCTAATACCTAATTCTGCTCATCAGCAGTCTCTCAGCAAGGTGAAATATCTGTATTATGGTGGAAGAAGTGGAAAGTTGCCTTCTGGGGACTTAAACCAGCCTTTTTGTGCAGTGTGATGAGAACAGTCTTTTGACACTTGAGATGTCTCAGGATGTCTCTGTCTCTTGTCATGCTCCAGCAACTCAGTGCTTGCACCTGACCAGCTGCTGACCCCAAAAGCGGCAGAGCGCAGATTTTGGCTGTCGGCGAAGGAGCAAGTGCGTTCTCTGAACAGCTGACTTGTTTGAGGTTTGTGGTGCATGGCATGGTGTTATTCCAGGCTACTGTGGCTTGAGGTGACAAAAATCAGCATTTGCTGCTTTTTGTATAGACCGTTTTTTTCTAGCAAGTTTGCAGGCTGAGTCACTTCTGCTAGTGAAGGCAGTCTTGCATGTTTGAGGGGTGCTGACGCTGAACACGTGCATACATAACTTTGCCTGCGGGCAGCTTGTCGCAGCTCAACACGTGGAATGTCTGGTCTTGTGTTACACACATGAATGTTTAATTCCCCACGCAGATGTAGCTCAGCTGCGTGCTGTTGCCCAGCGCTGTGTCCCATCCATGCAGGTGGGGTACCTGTGCCATGAGACAGCATTGGTCTAAGGGCCCCACTCCCAGTGTTCCTCCAAAACGCCTCAGAAAGAACAAATTTCAGATCACAGGTAAGAAGCTGAGCCAGTGCCTGCAGAGCTGTGCCAGCAACAGTCACAGGGCAGTCGCCACAAAAGGCTCACAGTATTTCTGCAGACGAGATGATGAGTGTGCGGCACTGTCATCCTACAGGCAGCATTCAAGATATGTTTCGTTGAACCAGAATTGTGTCTGGAGTTTTATTCATTATAATACCAAGCCTTAACCCATCTTAGCTTTTTTTCAGCTCACGTGCAACTCTGTCTGTTGTAACAAGTATTTTTTAAATATCCTTTTAGATCACTTAAGCACTTTGAAAGCAAAGAAAGAAAAAAAAATTGAGAAGCGTAATTCATATTTTAGCCATGTAATACAGATGAGTGTCCCTCTGAGTACAAAGAAATGCAAATTTAATTGTATCCTCTACATCTGAGCTCTCATTCATAGACTGGTATATGCACAGACTGGAGCATGTGCTTGTATGCATATACATGAAAATCCCCAGTTATTTCAATATTTGAGTTTTAGATGGATGAAACTGTTCCTTTATTAACCTTGCCTTTAACTGGGTGCAATCTTTAAAGCAGAACCTAAATTGTATTCTTGATGAAACCATGAGTTAGTATTGTTTCCCCAGGTAACACCTTACTTCATCAAAAGTACTGATGCCATTTTTCTTTGTGGTGTGATAGTATGGCTATTGGAAAATGCTCAGGATAGGCATATTAGAAATGGTAATGTAGCATGCCACCAAATAACAAGCCATTCCCACCTCTTGTCATAGTACACATGAACAAATATGTGTTAAGAAGGTGGATTCTGTATCCCATAGTGAAAATTTTAGTCTGTATACACAACTACTTGCCACATTAGGGAAATCCAGGGCTTGTTAGGTTAGGTTAGCTGACAACCTTCTCAAGGAAAAATACAGTTTGGTTTGGATTACTCCTGCCATATGTGATAGGCTTTTCTTTTCATCTAGTAATAAGAAAGAGGAAAATGTTTAGAGAAGCATGGATTTCATGCTGTTCTGTAATCACATTATTTACAGAAACAACTACATTAAGAGTTGCAGAGCTAAGAGGTACACAGAGCAGAAACCACTTTCTGCACATTTAGCAGTGGGAAAGGGTCCCTGCTAGGATTCTGACCGCTGAAGGAAAAGGAAAAGGTACAGATGGCAAAGGGAAATTAATTTAAATTTAAATATATACAGCAGTTTACAGGTATGTTGCAGCAGGTTTGGTTGGGTGGCATCCCTGTGTTGGGAGGTACTTTGTAATTGCTGACTTCTATGTTGAGAACCCGTAATGAATTTTCATCTTGAATATGCAGTGCCTGCTAGTATAGCTATTTAGATGCACACAAATTGACTTTTTGAAACCCAGGAGCTGTGTTTTCTGTTCTCTGAAGCATGCAGCTAAGGTAATGTGCTTTTTCTTCTGTGAAATGTTTTTGTACTGTGAAGATCAATGAAATCCTGATTTCAGCACCTGTGTGATCCCAACAGCATTTATATAAATAAGAACCAAGTGCCAGAAACACCAGAAGTTCTGTTAACTAAGGTAGAATTAATGCCCTGTAACTCATTTCTCTTCCTGCAAGTGCGTTGGCTTCCTCAATTACCTCCGTCACGCGTGAGCTGCGTCCATAGGCTTGCTGGCCCGAGAGCACTGTGTGTTGGATGCATGGATTACAACACTGCCTGTACCAGGCTGGGCTCTGCTCGCTGTCTGCATACCTTCTTCCACGTGGTTTATGTGAACTGGGTTTAGCCTGTGCAATAACTAAGTTGGAGCAAGCTACATGTGATGAGAAGTCACCTGGCCAGGGCCTTGTCCCCGCAGCAGCTGGTGGGAGGTGCCCAGGCAGGCTCACAGGAGCAGGATGGGGCACAGCACTGCCGGGCATCCTCCCAAAGTTCTGTCTGTGTCCCTGTCCCTTCTGTGTGCATCTTTTGTGTTTTCCTTAACTCTGCAGCAGCTTATTTGGTTCTGTGAAGATTTCACCCCTGAAATGATTTATGACTAGTGTGCTTTATTTGGGGGAGTTGCCCTGGAAGCAGTTGAGGAATGCAGCAAATCACGGAAACCAGCCAAGCTGATAAACTGCCCAAATGAATTGTCCATGGTCACTTAAGAAGTTATTGATCCATAGTGTCCCCAAGGCTTTCTGCAGCCTGCTCCTCTGAGAAATGGCAGAGAGAGGCAAAAGCAACAATTAGGTGCAGCATGCCTTGTCTCTGGTTGATGTGGAAAGCATCTCTGCTGCAGGATGGCCAGGCAGTGCTAGCAGAAGTGTTTTCTCTGCTCTGACCTGAAATGGTTGTTCCAAAGTCTAGGTGATGTTATGGAACACACATCTCTCACTGGAGGAATTAAATCTGTTCTTGTTGAAGGTCTTATGTGCTGAATTCCTGATCTTGGGATATGGGGCTTGACTGAAAACTTTGAAATGACAAAGGTGTCTCTAAAAAAGCAAACCAGAATGAGACTGACAGAATTTGGCCTCCTTCCTTTTGGTCCTTGCATTTCTGCTTTGCCATGCTGGCAGATTGTGTTGGATGGAGAAACATCTCTGGAAACTGGAGGGTAGTCCTCTGAATAGCACTTTTCATACTCAGGGAATAATCTTGCTAAGGATAATTTACTGTCTTCTCCAAATATCTAAAAATTTGATGCATTTTCTCTGTTTTATTGATGTATGCATCATGAATTCAAGTTGCCAATTTTATACAAATGCTAAAATTTATATATTTTTTAAAAAATATATATTCTGCAATGATATTTTTATTTCATTAAATTATTTCCCCTCTCTTTGCTTTATGAATAGCTGAAGAAACCTGAGAAACAGTAAAGAAGAGAAGAGAAGATCAGAATGGAGGTGCCCTCTGGATCAAAGGGAGGAAGCAATACTCCTGTGACAAGGATGACCTCAGCCGAGCAGAGGCAGATGTGACTTGGGGAAGAACACATTCAAATTGGCCCTCAGGTGTGGCTCTCCCTTTCTTTGCTGAAGCAGCACCTGAAGCCTGTGGAAAATTGCCCAGGAAGTGCCAAAAGGTGAAATTGTGACAATCCTGTTAATTCTGGGCAGCCAGTGCAGCTGGGGACAGGTCACCTCCTCTATCTGCAGTTTGTTCTGAAGTAACCTGCTGCAGAAGATTACAGCTTTTGATTTGAGAGTTTCAGACAGTCCACAGTCTTTCTTTAAACTGCTTAGTGGGGTTTGGTGTTTTTTTCCTTTCCACACTTACAAGCAGCAGGAAGTTGTGAAGAACATGACGCAGAGGGCAGGGGAAGGGCTTTGCTGACGCTGGCTCAAAACTTCACTTCCAGGGGTCTGGGGAGAGAGCCTCAGGACCGTATGCTCCTGTGCAAGCAGAAGGTTATCTGTACATACATCGTATTTCAAGATATCTTCTCAGGCTCACAGATAATGAATTATACAAATCTGAGCCTTTCTCTCAGAACCTCTAAATCTGGACATTCAAAATGTAATTTAAACTTGAAATTTGAAGGGCACCTGTAATCCTACCTTAGATATTAAACTTGCTCCTACCTGCTTCTCATAATCAGTAGAGAAGAAAGTCCTTCTAGGTGCACTCCTTACCTCTCCACTGAGTAGAGAGCAAGCCTCAGAATACTGCCCCTAACACATCCCCTGAAAAAAGGTGGCAAGAACCTAGACAGAAAAGGAGAGATGGGTATTTCAGGTTTATTTTTTAAATTTGTCAGCTTCCCAAAGTCAATGAAAATAGACTGATTTCTTTTTTCTTTATTTTTGTTAACAATGTTTGTGTATTTTTATTCATCAGTTTGCTTATTTTGCTTCAAGTCTGCCAGATAATTTTTATGTAAAAAACTCATAAAAACTGGCAGTAAACAACCTACTGTTCATCAGAGCAATTCAGTAGCTTCTCCTGGGAATAAATTTCCGACTGTTTATATTCCAGCCCCAGGGATGTTCCAGTGCTGTTGCTTTCAAAAATATGGAAAATCCTTGGATGCTCTGTATTTTTATTCTTCAGACGTCTAAATATGATGTTTAGAAATGATCAGTGACACCCTTTTCCCTTTTTAAAGAAATTTTTCCTTATGTATCTGGTACTGTTCTGAATCAGACTGTCCATGCTCATTAACATAGTTGTTCCTGGTGGTGTGTATAAAAACAAGCAAGCAAAATCTCGTGATATTGTTGGGGGTTTTTACCTAAGACCACTGTACCCAACCTCACCAACTCAGTCACCATTGGAAAGTTACAACCACTAATGATGCTCAGGCGCAGCCACCTCCACCAACGAGAGCTGGGAGGCCCCAGGCTGACCAGAACCTAAGTGGTCTTATTAAAACTCAACTGTCATTACTATACAAGACCAATTTAATGGAGGTCTGTGCATTTGTAGGCTCTGTTAGTTAGCATGAGGAGGTGTATCGTGGCTTTGTCTGTTTGAAACAGCAAGGGACTTTGAAGCAACAGTTTTCTTCTTGTCCCCCATCATCTGTAGGTGAAGAGACTGTGCAAAAGAACTTGTGTTCTTCTTGCTAGCAAGAATTACTTAACTCTTGCTTTAGTTTGTTCAAACACTTTCTAACACTTATGTTTTGGCAGATAACATGTCGAATTTTTTCTTCTTCCTCTCCTGTAAGACCTCCTGGATTTCTCTTGATTGTAAAATGGCTTTACACTGATCCTAGCTCATGGCACCCCCTGTTTGATCAGTCGAGCATAACGAGTGATGACGGGAAGTGTTTCCTCTGAAAGTTAGAGAAGATAATGAAGATAGCTCTTCTTCATCATCTCAGAGAAAGGTTCCCAAACACTTCTGCAAGTACAGATTACTATCAACTTTCTTTGTGGCCTTCAGTGTGCCTCTCTTAGAGGTTCAGTCAGAGGTGGTGTGGACTGGCCTCAGCCACCCACAGACCCAGGATTTGCTGCTTGCCTGGCAATGACCTATATAAATTAACCCCCATCAGAGATAGCTTCTCATGCCCTCTGCAGACTTAGCTGCCCAGCTGTAACTGGAGGTCTGCGCTGTTATCTGGCACTTCGTTGTCAGGCAGTCACACCTCCTCTGTGAGAAGAAAGTAAAAATGAGCGGGAGTCTCTCACGCAGCTGCGTCGCCTTATATAATGCTGCCAACAGCCAGGACCTGTGAGTTGCTGAAAGCCTCTTCCCCCTGTCTGGTAGTGTGTGTTTGTGAGCCTGCCTGTGCCACCATTGTCTTCAGCTCAGCCCAGGAGATGTGAAATTTTGGTCTTGTCATGCCACAGAGACTTAACTCAGAGCCATGCCTTGTGCTTTCCGGAACTGGGGGAGACGGCTGTGTCTCTTCCTGCTGTTCCACAACAGGCAGGTCATGCTGGAGCAGCCCTGGACATTGCAATACCCAAATAACACATAATCCCCAGGAACTGAAGTGGAAAACATTGTGAAAGTTGGAGAGGGACCAGAACCGCAGCTTCCTCAGGCAGTCCCTGCACCTCCCGGCTGTGCTGCAGACCTCAGCCTGAGCCATGCTGGGCCACGTGCAGATGCTCCTCGTCCCTTCAGACCCCTCACCCTTTTCAAAACTAGTCTTGAAACTCACAGAAATTGTGCCCTGATAATAAGAGACTAGAATTTATCTCATCTGGATAACTAATCCTTCAGCTGGCTGTGCAGTTTGCTTAACAGCTTGGTGAAGATAAGCTCTAGCTTTTTTCTTGTATACCTATACATGTAGTTCATTCTTGTTTGTGATTTATATCAAATACTGCTCAGAAAGCTGTTTGATGTTTGGTTTTATTATTTTTTTCCTCTACTTATTTTTTTCCTTCATTTCTTTTTAAAACCACAAACCCCCCTGGTGGTTGGAGAAGGGGGTGTGATTTTCATTTTACAGCGGTTGATGTTACCTATATGATATTAATTCAAATGAATTTGTATGAAGTGTTGAGTAGATTTCTGGGAAGAAGACAATTTGTTCATTCAGAATAGACCTTCAAAAGGAATCACAGAAACTTTCAAGTCCACGTTTCTGTTTTCTCTGGGCTCGTGGAGAGCAGCCTCAGACGCGTGTGAAACAGTACTGTTCATTAACTGGACTGCAGTCAAAATGAGGTTGTTGTGTAATACAGCAGCTGGGATCAGATGGGTTCCTGCTCCCCCAGGCTTCATGCTCCACAGCAAGTAAGCTCATCAGTGCACCTTTCTGGTTCAGTGTCAGATGCACATAGGTACACCGAGAAGGAGAAGACAACCTCAGGGAATAAAGCAAAAATAAAGCAACTACTGGCCTTCCTGCTGAAAGACAGTTTCTCCACTATTTCTGGGACGTGTGCTGAAAAAAGAAAAACTCGATCCGTCTCATCTTTTCAACAGCATTAAAAAGTATGGAAGCTGAATATTTTAGGAATGTTAAATAATATCTCAGCACTAATTTTCATGCTGTAACAATAAGATACTTTTCTTTCTATCAGCTGAAAGAATCTTGTTTTTTCCTCTGTCTTGATCAACATTTCTGTTTATTTGCCTTAAGTGGTTTCCTGCGCAAAAGCCCCAATGGACCCTTGAAGGGTTCACAGAAGACCTGGAAAACATTACCCTCAATGCCACTCCCCTAGTACTTCAGAAAAGGGTGGAAAATGGGGAAAGAGAAGTAAGAAATGAGAAACCCGTGCAGTTGGATATTGAAATGACACAAGCAAGGCTGCTGGACTGGGTTCCTGCTGGGTGAAGGATTCCCTGGGGCAGACTGAGGCAGAACATTGTTAGTACATATGCCTTGCTTCGAAAATAAACCAGAGTTTTTCCTTAAATTCGGGCTTCAATTCTAAAAATTACCATAGCATGTTCATGTTCAATAGTGTCGTATGGTGCCTGTTTCCACAGTCCTCTGTGTATAGTGTCATTTACTGTTTGACATCTACGTCACACCGCCTGAATTAAGTTATTAACGGGAAAGGTCAGCTGCCAGTCATTTATCATGTGAAAAACAGTCATTTTGTAAACTTTTTTTTTTTAAAAAAAGAGGAGAGATTAATAAACAGCTGGCTCTAGGCAAGTGCCTGTTGTACACTGCACATAGTTGTTTAGTCCTTGGGATGCAGCAGCATGGCCCATAAGGAGCATCGGGGTCCTGCAACCTGGTCTAGTGAGACGTGTCCCTGCCCATGGCTGGGGGGTTGGAACTTGATAAGGTCCCTTCCAACCCAAACCATTCTATGACAGCCCTCAAAAGCTGCTGGCTGGCAGTGAGAGCCCAGAAGTGGCATGCTGTGAGTCAGAGCCTTCAAGCCAAGGAAACTCCAGCCAAGCTGAGGTAGGCTGAAAGGAAAGATCACAATCGGTAGTTGGGTCTTTGCCTTCTTTCAGAGGCGGTGGTACCTGTTACAAAGCCTGTTTGCCAAAGTGTATCCTTGCAGAGGTGCTTGTGTGTGTGTGCTTGTGTGCTTGTGTTTGGCTTAGCATCTGGTGGGCAGGTCAGTGGTATGTTGGTTTCTGAGGCCTAAGAGCTGAAGTGACACAGGAGGACACGTAATGCCTACCAGAGGCATTGAGTACCTGAAGCCATGGAGCTGTTTGGACCTTTCTCCAGCTCTCTATGATGCACAAAGAGAGATTCCAGCCCCTACTCAGACAAATCCTGAATTCCAGGTTTTGGCATTTTAGGGAAGAAAAAAAATTCAAAGACTAAACATATTCGTGGTTTAAAACCATTGGTGGCTGCTTGCACCAGACTCAGAGACAACTTTCAGCTCAGGCAGCCACTAAGGACTCACTGCTGGGAAAGGCTGTGGTGGGACAGGCTGTCTGCCAGGCATGTCTTAGTCTTCTTCCTTTCCTTTGCCATCTGTTGCTGGCCACTCTTGAGAAGATGCTGATGGCACAGCTGTCATTACCTAGTAATAAGGCTAATTCCCTGATGTTTGCTGTCCTTAATCCAAGCGCTTGTCATAATTATATTGCTGCAGAGTATGGGGCAGCTGTAGATAGGGTGGGTTTTTTTAGCTTTCCACTTGCAGCTATTTGCTTGTAACTACTTCCTTAGTAAAACATCATTTGTACCAAGACAGGAGGCATTCCAATTGCCCTTACTTGGCTCCTTAAAATACAGAAATGCAAGTAAAGATTCAGCAGACCCCAGCTGACACATAAAAGTGAATCGTGAGGAGCCAGCTCAGGGTGAAGGGTTTCTTGCCTTTTAGAACATAAATAATTTTAATTTAACTCTCATGAGGTCACTTCTTCGGTGCTGCAGGTGATTTTTCACCTCCACGTACAATTGATGTCTTTTGGGAAGGAAGGAAACGAGAAATTGCCCTTCCTCTGGTGCCTGGTACCTGTCCCAGAGCATCCCTACCTGAGAATACAGTCCCCACAGCCTGCTGTCAAATTTGTGCCTAATGGGCTGCAGAAAGCCAGGTGCTGGTCTGGTGGTGAGGAAACAAATCTTAGGCACATCTTGTTTAACTGCTCTCTCCTGCTTGCTCCAGCCCACTTGAAACCTCACTGTCTGCTCAGTGGCTGTTTTCTGAGACTGTGGTGGCCAGAAGAAGGTCCAGCAACCTCTTTGCATTCTGAAAAGTAGGCTGGCAAAGACCAAACCACCCCAAAAATTTGGAAGTTAAAACAAAAACCAAACAAAAAAAAACCCAAAAAACCAAAAACCAACCCAAATATTGATGCTTTTATGCTTTTCAGAGGAGGCTCAGAAAGGTCATTTCTGTCCTGTGGCTTTTCCTGCTTGTAGTGAGCTGCAAGCAAAACTGGGACACCTCCCCTGCTCCTTCCCTGCCCAGTGTGTTTTAGGCTTCTTCCCTGTGCAAGAAGGTAGCATCACAGGCAAGTGATGGCTACCCTTGGGCTGAAGAGCTGTAGGGTAGAACCCACGGGGTGGTTGGTTTGGGATCTGCCTTGGCACGGGCTGACCTGCAGTAGCACTGTGGGAAGGTGGCTTGAGCTTTCCAACACCCCCTGGAGTTGGTGCCCCCATCCAGAGCCAGTCTCCATGTGCTGCTTGCACTACTGCAGTCTTCTTGCCTCCCATCCCACCAAAGTCATCGTCTTTGGTAAAATGCAGAGGAAGCCTTTCCATTCCTTTGGGTGGAAATAATAAATACACCAAGCAAGAATAAGCATTACAGCCCTCAAGCAAAGAAACATCATTAGTCTGTGGGTTTGGTTATGGCTTTGGTTATTTACGGTACAACATATTTTTTGGCAGTCTCTCCACACCTCCAGTGTAGCTGTGCCCTGACAAGCGGTTTTGCGTTTACAGAGAATGTGCTCATAAAATTACAGCAAATGCTTCTTGGTAGGGTGTCTGCAAGCACCCTGTTGTGTTCACGTGTAACAGACAGCCCTGCTGGAAAGGCACATTGAGTTTTCCTGCTTGAAATGCCCAGCAGGTATCAATGCGATATAAATCTGAATACAAGCATTTTCCATTACTTCTGTATAAAGTACTGACAAACAATGGACTGGCTGCAAATTATTATGTACTGAAATCCACACTTGTACTTGAGCAATTTATTCCAGGTCTTATTTTTCTTTAAAAAATGTTTTTATTTTCTCAATAGAAAATTCCCCAAGGATATCTCTTTGGCAACCAAAAATTATGTTACTGGTCCTACGAAAATGTATTGCTAATTTTCATTGACTTCCAGAAACGATAATAATTTTAACAATTAAAAATCCTAATCAGTAGGTATCTTGCAAATATATCCAGTCAGAAGCTGAACTGAAGGGCTACATTGATCTAAAAACCAGAATTTTAAGAGTGAAATAGCATAAAGAGATGATGCTACAAAGGCCAGCCAAAGGTATTCAGAAAAATAATTGGAGGTTTTGACATGTAAACACTAATGGATTAAAAGTGAAATAACTTATGACCATGGATCTAGATCTCTGAGCTTTGAAATTAAAACTGAATGGATGAGCTTGCAGTTTCCAATCTTAGAGAGCAGTGTGAGTAATGAATTAAAAATGGTCTGATTTATAGAGATTGGAGCTCTTGGTGGTCCCCTGCTTCCAACTTTGGCTGAAGCTCCCCATTCCACATTAGCAGGGGCATGACAGCAGCTTTCAGTCTCAATATGATTTACTGCACTTCACTAAAATACACCTACATGGAGTTTTCCCATAAACCAATGTGGCTTTTAGTCCATTTTAAAGCACGCTTTAATGTCATGCAAAAATGAAGTTTTTCAAGGCTGAACAGTGGTGCAAAGAAAAAGCTCTGGTGTGCTTTAGAGTGTGCAATTGAAAAGGGGAAGAGGGGGAAGAGGCCCTTGACTTGCACCTTTATCCCTCACCAGCACCACCTCCTCTCCAGTCCTTGGTCTGCTCCACTCAATAAGCTGATTTCTTCTAATCCTTCCTGTAGAACTGTCCTCCTGTCCTGTTGTTTATCCAGAGAGGTGGCTGGGGTTTGTTTTTCTTTTTCACCTTGTCTGTGGGAATTATAGATCTGGTGGCAACATTTCTGTCAAAGCTTCTTCCATCAGCGATGGCTCTCCAGCCACACGGGAGTTGTACTTGGGAACATTTGGCTTGCAGAAATCCCACCTCAGCTGAGAGTTAAACAAAAATGCTGTTTTGCAGTTGCAAAATGTTCTTCCCATTCTGATGACAGATGACTTTCCACTTCCAGACCACTGTATTTCAGTGAAAAAAACGAACATCAGAATCTCATGTTCTGTGTCAACTGCTTTTTCCAAAATATCTCACCGGGGAAACTGTCCAATTCCTTGCAACAGGCAGGCACTCCAGTTTCCTGCAGTTTGCCTTCTGAAGGCAAACCCAGGGTGAACAGCAGCACGGCTAGTTCTGTCGGTGTCTGCCCTGTGTTTCCTTGCCTGCCAGTGCCGGTCCCTCAACGTGGTGCCCGCGCTGCATCTTCCTGAAGGACGGTGAAACACGGAGGCTTTAGAATTACAGGTAATAGCATCTGAAGTGCTTGTGCTGAGAGCACCAAAGGACTCTCCTCCTGACTGATGCAACTGGGGGGCCTGGGAAGGTCTTTCCTTATGGTAATAAGAAACGTTTGCAGAGTGGAAGCAACTCTGCTTTGATAGAGTCTTTTAAGGGATTTACAGAAAGTTCTAGCAGACTTCTGTGTGAGGAGAGTTATGTAGGGAGGAGAGACTCTGGACCTGAGCTCGCTCAAGGCAAGCTGATGAAGCATGTTGCCTAATTTTCACTGAAGAGCTGAGAGCGTAGCTGGCTGCTCCCCCCTGCCCTGATTCTGACAGAGGGAGAGAGGCGCCCAGCCTTCGCCCATGCTCACTCTTGAGGGCTGGCCAGTCCCTGTGGAGACAGCAGTGCAGGACCAGCTGGGCTATGCAGCTGGAGTGAGGGATGCAGGGACCTAACAAGGAGCTGCTGGTGTCAGCCACCCCACTGCAGAAACACATTATCCCACCCCATCGTTCCTGGCCAGGTTTATTGAGTTGGATGCTATTTGAATGAGGCTTTGGGAAATGAATAGAGATAATTTAAGAGAAATTATTTAGGATGGAGAAAGGTGGATCCTCCTATATTGTCTCCACAAATCTCTGCTAGGCTTTCTTGCTTGCAAATGGCAGTTCCACAGGTTGCTTCCAGAATAAAAAAAAATGTAAATACATCAGTGAGAGAGAACCCAATGGGAGATGAAGCTATTTCAGGTGATGGACAACACCAGAGCAAATGAATACAATCCAACCACGAAGTATTTAGGAAATCAGAACCACAGGAATCAGAAAGCACAGATCATCTGGACAGGGTATATCACTCCAGCCAAACAGGGTCCTGTGGGATTTCACAGCTGGGATGGGAGGCCAACATGTCTAGGGAGGCACACTGGGACCATAACACTTGGGTCAAACAGAAAAACTTATGCATTATGTGCCGTGGCTTCCCCTTGACTGATTCGTTGGTAAATCCAGATGATGGCATATTTAATCTTGTAGAAGGTATTAAGCAATTTAAAGGCTGAAAAGGGAAGATGGAAATAAGGTACATTTTTGAGTTTTGGAGAGATCAGCTCTGGAGCTGGGCTGCAGCAGCTGGCCCAAGGAGCTGGCTGGCTCCACAGGTTCATTTGCCTTTGCTCCCAGCTTTCTGCTTCACCTCAGGCTGCAGCCGGAGACGCAGGAGCCAGCAAAAGCATGGTGAAAAGAGGGAATTGTCAGGACTGAGCTGATGCAGTGAAGCTGTGGTGATGCTCTTAGCAGCACACCTGTCACTGCACGCCTCTTGACTATGCCACTTTGCTTGGTTTTATGTATTTTTTTCCTGGATCACTGTTGGAGATAAATGTGACTAAAGCAGATTTGTTTACCTCTGTGCATCACTTCTGTTAGACTTCCCTCAAGGTGCCAGAGGCCATGTGTGTCAGGTAGACCGTGCAGGGTTGTCCCTTCCCCTTTCACTAAGCTTGTGAAGGGGCACAGCAGATCAAAGAGGGTAGCACTGTGAAGCATGCAGGAAGCACAGGGCACTGCGTGGAGGCTGTGGCACTCTGTTGGGACTTGGCAGAGTTGATCACAAATGCTTTCTCAGCCAGGTACTGACAGGCTGATGTCTCCCTGGTTTGCTTTCTCTGGCCCATGGCAGCCAGGGAAGTGGCCTCTCATTGTAAAGCACAGCACCAGCTAAACCTTTACAACCAAAGGCAGCATTTAAACTTAAGTGGTCTGTCCCAGAGCTACTAGGACAGGCTGGCCTGACCTGGCAGCCACAGGCATGCAGCAGCGCAGAGCCCACTCCTCTCCAGTGCCTGTTGGAGTCACTTGTTAGAAAAAACTTTTTTTCCCCGCTCTTGGCTGTTGCAATGTCCCAGTTTGGGACTGGGGGAGCTTTTAGTGTTCATTCTCATAACCTCTGCTCCTTTGGTCTTGAGATGCTTGTGAGACAGAGCCTGTTCAGTGCTTTGGACCCATGACCAGGGGAGTTTATGGGTGTAATATGTACTTCAGGTGTTTGGACCTGACTTAGAAACCCTGGACAAGTAGTGCCAGTGCATGCTTTGGAGTTCTCTGCTCAAGAATAAAATGCTCGTTCCTTCAAAGGGTAGTGGTGGATGGGTGGATGTGGTCTGGTCCAAAGGGGTAGAGGACATTACAGCTGAATCATTCCATCTGCTTCCTTTGCATCCTTTCCTGTGCCTTTCTCCCAGTCACTTCCAGTGCTTCTGGCTGACAAAGTCAGGTGGTGTCAAAACACAAGGTGTTTGCAGAGGCAGGAATCTAAATTTCTGTTACAGTTGATAACAGTCACAGAATAACAGCCATAAAAGGACTTTTGGAGGATGCTGGCCCAACATATGCTCAAAATGGGGGCAGCTGAGATCAATTAAATGACAAACCACAAGTTTTTTTACCTATGTGAAGGCTGCACAGAATATTTAGTGTGCCATCCCCGGTCGTTTCCTGGAGACTACCTAACATTGCTTTCATGGTCTGCGGGAAGCACTGGGGATGTCCTGTAAATGCTGTAATT
Source organism: Pedionomus torquatus (assembly GCA_013398155.1). Classification (NCBI taxonomy): domain Eukaryota; kingdom Metazoa; phylum Chordata; class Aves; order Charadriiformes; family Pedionomidae; genus Pedionomus; species Pedionomus torquatus. Next base: position 237,903 of record VZRU01005189.1, on the reverse strand, counting down.
TTCCTTTTGCCTGCAAATGAAACAAGACAGTTACCATCATTTACTTAACTGAGAACGATCTGGGTATGTTCTCAGTCCTTTGCCCTGTTTCCCATACCGTGGCTGGGATCATTCTCCTCATGTTGGGGCATTCACCTAAGCTGCTGAAGGGACTGGGCCTTTTGTGTCACCAGCAAAGGGGATCAGGAGGAAAAATTATTTAGTCTTTGAAATGTATGAAGTGTCTCAGTGTGGGTTTTTTAATTGCTGGGGGGGGGGTTGGTTGTTTGGGTTTTTTTTGTGGTTGTTTTTTTGCCTTTCCCCCCCTTCTAAAGAGCTAATCTGTTTCTGTCCTTGTATTTTTGCTCTCTTGTTCTCAGCTGGTGAAACAGGTTTTTATCTCCACTGTCTGTGTGGGTGTTGTGGGTTTTTGTATACTTTAGCTAAAAAGCTTCACCACTAAAGATAAGTGTGTCCTTAACTAGAAATGAATTAATATGTATTTCCTGTTGGACTTCTTGTTCAGGAAACCTAAAAGCGGTTTCCAGGCCCAATGTTGGGTTTGGTGGGGTAGAAGCACAAGCTGCCTGGCTGCTTGTGGCTCAGCCTGCCCCCGAGCTGGGTGTCAAAGACAAGACAGAAGGGACCATGGCCATGATGGACAGTGGTAGCTGGGAAGCTGGATGGACAGTAAACCCCTTCTTGAAATGCTTGTGTACCTTCTGGACCCCTAACTGCCCCCAGATAAACTCGTTGTCTGAATAACAATGTATTGGGGAACATGAAGTTGCCCATCAGAGGCCATACAGAGGCTGTGATGTATGTTTGGGCAGCATGGCTCTCTGGAATACTTTGTTTGTATGAGAGAATTTTGGATTAAACTTTGGGTGAGGAAGGATTTGTTGGTGTAAATGTTTGGTGTTTGATTTTCCTGAAACAGATACCAGGAGAAGGTGAGAACACCAGCCTGACAGAATTATTTTCCAAATAATCTTCCTCATCTTTTAAAAGCTGCTGGCACAGTGGCTTCTTTTTTATTATTATTATTATTTTTATTTTTTTAATCAATTGGTGTAGAAAAAAGAGGTCCAGCTTTTTCTTTTAGTGACAATCAGCACAGACTACTTCTGTACTATGTAGCTTCCTAGCCAACAGTTGTTTGTTCACAGCTTGTGCTTTTTGCCTTTGCTTTTATTGTGTTGCTCCAAGCTGGTACACTCATGACCATGGGAGTTGTGAGGTGCTCTGGTAGATGAAGGCTGTGATGAGTTGTGGTGCTTGTGTGGGTGGTTACAGGCCAGGGCTGAGGGGCTGTAATGACACTTTGCAAGAGGTTGAACTCTGTTGTCCCTGAGGTGCATGCAATGGATGGATGGTGAGGTTCAGCCAGGGGCACAGAAAAACCCCAAACTGGTACAGGCTGAACTGGGATAAACACTGAGGGGGAAAAAGCAAAAAAAAGAACTGATTTATTTTTTACCAAATGAAAAGTGCCACCTACTACAAAACAGAGCTTTTTGAACCCCTGTGTTTAAAAATATATGAAATGAAAATACCTAACTGCCATAAACAAACAATTAAAATTGTTTGATGATTGTCAGAAACACAACAAAAGTGTTGTGATAATATGATTAAAAATATCACTTGGGGCTTTTTTGACCTGAAGTTGGGGTTTTGACTCCCCATGCCCCCCACCCTCCTCCTTTTTTATTATCTTACTGAGCAGCTGTATGAATCCATAGTGTCATTGAAACTTTCTCAGTTGGTCAAATCAGCTTTAAAAGCAGCTTTGACTAACAGCATCTTTCTAAGCAATCTTGCACAGGTGTGGCAGGGAAGCAGAAGACTTCTGTTAATGTGATAAATACTTTCTGTGCCTGAAGAAGTGGTGCTGGGTAGAGATTTACCAGGGAAAATACTTAAAATTTACCAGGGAAACAGGGCATCTGATATTAAGGACTTGCTGCAGGGCCCTTGGTTTTGTGGCAGGGGCAGCAGTGAGGGTGAGAGCAGAAATCTCCTGCCCTGTGCTTAGTTTCTTAGCTCCTCTCCCATCAAGTGACTCATAATGCCCAATGGCTGGTGCCAGCCCACGGACTTTAACTCTCATCTTCCAAGTGAAGTGAAGCAAAACCACATATTGCTTTGGGGATGGAGAGTGTCTTGGGGTTTGTTTCCTCTGTTTTCTACTCCTCACAAGCCTCAGCACTTCTCCCTTTCTCCAGACAGGGTGGCATATACGAGCAAACAGAAATAAATCTTAGCTGGAGCTTTAATCCCTCCCTTCAGGGCCAGACTTGTTTGGGTCACTCTTGTGTATTGTGTGATTGACCCAAATTAAGGACTGAAGGCAGGGAATGATGAACGATCATCAAGAGTTTGAGCTGGAAACAACTTAATAAGTGCAGTTTGCTCTTGATTGCTGTTCTCCTGACTGTGTGTGTAAGTAAGGGGTGTGTCTGGGTCCTCAGGTGGGTGCAAGGATGTGGAGCAGATCTGGGGTGTGGAGATGATCCACAGCCTGTGGCAGCTTTTCATCTGAGAAGGAAGGAACCTAATCCTGCTCACCCTTTCAGGCACTCCTCAGGTAGGAAAAGCAACAAAGTCTTCTCTTTCTCTTCACTTTTTTTAAGCTGGTTCTTGCATGGGGCAGAGCTCATTAGCACATTTGTGTTATGAAATGGACCTGAGCCTTTGACAAGACTCTGTCATTTCACTGCTGGATGGGCTATACTTCACACACTGTATAAAAAATAAAAATAAATAAAAAAATTAAAAAAGCAACCTTGCTGAATTTGGTGGTTTGCCCTAGCATGACCTTAGGGCAAAGGAGTGGAGAGATAATAGTTTGCCCAGTGACGAAATCTTGCAGTAATTACAACAAGGCTCTCCAAAGAGCAGCTATTGCAGTTTTCAGAGGTAGTGCTCCCATTGATATTCCTTTGTTTGGTTTCCAGACCTGAACAAATCTCTCAGTAGGCGCTTTTGAAGTGAACAAACAAAAATGTCTGGTTGGATAACTTGCTGTATTAGAGAGTACGCTTATCCTGCACTAGGAGATAGCATTCTCACTTGTTGACCCCACAAGTTCCTCCAGCCCTTTGAAGTGTGAGGTTTACTGTAGGTAAATAGCAAAAGTTCTCCAAAGTGTACCCTGCCTTTTTTCCCTTGTTTGCAAAAGAAACTGACGTTCCTGATGCCTGAAGAATTTAACCTTTCCAGATTTGGGAGAGATGCAGTTTGTCCCCTCATCAAACTCAAGACTGCCTGCCATGGATAACCCGCCCTCTGGGCTGGAGCAAGGCTCTGAGAACCCAGCCACAGGGCAGTGATGGTGCTTAGGGACCCTGATAAGTGCCAGCCAGGGGAAAGGGGGTGCTTTAGAGGGAGCCAGGTCCCCCAGGGCACCCCAGAGCAAGCGTATTCCACAGAGACAGCATGAGGCTGCAAACTTGTACTGTTCTACACTCCCCCACTTCTTGTTACCTTATTCTTAATGCTTCTTGGAATTGCTTTTGCATTGTATTTTCCTACGCTTGGAATAATCACTGGTATATGCAGTCAAATCAAGTATGGATTACAGTAATTTGGAGGTGAAAGGCTTTTGGATGCTTTCTTTGATTCTTTTGTGTGTGAGAAGGGAACAAAACCCATCATTTAAACAGGGTGCAATAGAAATAAGCATGGCTGTGAGAGCTCGTGCTGCTGGGGAAGCAGAGCTCTGTGGTAGCAGCCCTGGAAAGCAATCCATTAAATCGTATCCCATTGCTTTCTGCATTCAGTTGAATGGGCAGCACTAGAGCCATGACTCACTGGACCACCACCACTGTTGGCTAAAAATATCTCAAGAAAACATTTCAGATTGATATTTCAGTGAGTCACTCTTCCCAACAAAAGGGCTTAAGTGGAACTTTGTGCATTGATGGAAATGACTCTCATCTCCTCAAGAGCAGCAGTGACTTGAAAAAGAAAGAGGGAGCTTTTTTCCTATGTGCAGGACAGTCAGTTGTAGAAAGCAGCAGAGAGCAAGCGGGACTTGGTCATCCCCTCACATCTGTCCCACTGCCTGAGACAGGCTGTTAACCTGAGGACTACTGTCCCCACTGTGGTCTGAGCCAGAAATAGCCAGGCCTCTTCACCAGGTGTCATACCCATACTTCATGTTCACTAGGGAATAGGAGCTCTAGTAACTTCTAAAACCGTTCCCAACTTTCTAGGCGGGGAAAAAGTACTATGTAGACAGGATGAGGGAAAGCACAAAGTAGTATATCATTGGAAGGCATATTGCTAAAACTTTAATCTGGAGCCATGGTAGGTTAAACACTGACTGTCTCCTCCAACGTCAAGATGTGAGTCATTGCTTGGGTTCACACAAGGTCCTGACGCTGCTTTGGGGGATTGTGCTTGTAAAGATGAGTATATACAGCTATTAATATTTGTTCTAGGAGTAGGGAAACAAACAAACAAGCCAAATCCAGCAGAAACAGTTTGCCACAGTTACAGCCTCTCCTACAGCTTTTTTTTTGGTGGGGGTTTTAGACCAGATGATGCCTCCCTGTACATAAGCAGCTGCCCTTCAGGCAGGGAAGCTCCTGGGACAGTCTATCCTGGATCTGGAGTAAGACCAGTGGATGAGCCTCCTACAGGCAAACAGAGATTTAAAGTTGAGACCCTATTTATGCTGATATAATAATAATGATGCTTGCTTGTGCCAAATAAGGAATGTCCAGTGATCCAAAGGGAGGCTCCTGACCAGTGCCAAAGAGGTTGGGAATAAGTTTTTCATTTTCATAAAGCTCTATCATGGACCGTAAGGAACAGCTTTGGGCACAGGCAGGGTAATGTCTGCTGAAGTCAGGTTCATAGAATCATAGAATAGTTAGAGTTGGAAAGGACCTTGAAGATCATCGTGTTCTACCCACCCTGCCATGGGTAGGGACACCTCCCACTAGAGCAGGTTGCTCAAAGCCCTATCAAGCCTGGCCTTAAATACTTCCAGGGATGGGGCATCCACAGCCAATTTGTTGGTTACCCCATTTCCTCCTGTTTCATTGGTGTGTCTCCCACCCAGGAGCCCACTGCCTGAAAAATTTGCTGTCTGAGTGTTAGGAACAGCTTTGGGAACAGTATTTTTTTTGGTATCACTTCCAGTTTCTCTCAAGGTCTGTTTTTAAGCCTGGTACCTTGATATCGTGCTCAACCTCTGTCCATCAGAAGCAGTGCTTGTGTAGGAAGTAGATTGTTCCTTCAGTTCAGTTTTGGTTGGGCTTCAACAGGCAGTGAGAGAAATCAAATCCAAGGGATGCAGATGCTGGAAAGGCTATCTGGGTTATCTGCATCTGCAGAGCTGTGCTTTCTCCCAGCCACAAAGTGGAAGACAACCTCCCGGGGGGCTTTGGCAGGACTCATCTCCTGTCACTTTTCCTTTGCTTGAACTGCAAGGGTTGTTCTTGGCAGCAGGTTCCCCAGCCAGAAATGTTGAGCTGTATAACACAAGTAAACAGGGCTGTAATTCTTCAAATTTATGTGCATATTCTTCTCTGTGCCTGTGGTGCAAAACACCGAAGGCAGCTTTGAAATTAAGAGTATAATTTGTGTGTTACTCAGGTCGTTTTCTGACATTACTTCAGTTCCTTGGAGTTTAATAGGAGTTACATGCCTTTTCAAAATAGTCCCCAAAAGAAACACTGCTGTTTTCTATGAATTTTTATTGTGGGTAGGAAAAGAATGGGATGGGTTGGGATCTTGCTTGAGGCAGTTCATCAGGCACAAGGAGGTTTCTAAGTGAAAGGACAGTGAGGTGCTGGAATAAAGCTTATGCTAGTTTTTAAGAGCAAATTAAGTAACTTTTTGCAAACATTAGGATATAGTTACCCTTGCCTTCAAGCAAGATGATGGATGGGTCCCACCTTATCTTCTCTTCTGTGACTCCAGATGGGTGTAGAAAATCCCTGGCTGCATTTGTAACCCTGCTAGCAAGAACCCGTAGCATCAAATCTTTTAATTTATGTGTGGAGCTCTAGAAAATTGTGCAGAGCTACCTGCCCTTAAATGAAAACACAAGAGTTGACAAATCTTTTCCTAGCTGATCTGCCAAAAGCGGAGGGAAATGGCAGGCCTTGAAGTATTTGGGTTTCTCTGAGTGACTGGGGAGAAAACCTGTGAGTGTGAGCACTGGGAGGAGCTGGGGCTGTGGTGCTCTGCCACTGCTTCAGGGCTCTGGAGTGCATGGTGACACCCCTGCACACCTGCTTCTGTGTCCTCACAGGCAGAACAGGGCAGTGATTGGAGACAAGTCATGACTGCAGGGCTTAAAAAACACATCTGCCTGCCCACTTATGTTCCTGGAAGATGTCAATAACCAAGAAAGCGATGCAGGAAAATGAGCCGTTTGTGAGTTTTAAGTTACTTTTGGATGAAATTCTGTTGTAGGAACATTTGGGTAAACATGGGGAAAAAAACAAAGTTTTTGAACTGAACGAGAAAGGAGATTGGTACTCGGGAGCTGCTGTAAATGGTGACAGCTCTTCAGCAGTGATGAAGCCAGGCTCTTTCCATTGGGACTGCTGGTGTATGTCTGTCCCTGCAAGAATAGCTTGGTTGTTTCACCATGTCCTTGTTCAGGAAAATCCTGAAGCAGGTCAAGTGAGGAGTGTCCATGAGGACAACCACGTGCACAAGTGTTTTCCTGAAGAGAGAGATTTTCCTCCTGTGGATGCTAAAGCTCCCTTTTCAGAGAGCAATGGCTCTCCTGAGAGCCAGGCTGTGGGCAGGCAACTTGTCAGGACTGCCTGCAGCTGGCAGGTAGGAACAGGCAGGCAGAGTTCACCTGCTCTTGACAAACAAACATCCTGCACCTGAGCTCCGGACCTGTTAAATCTTCGTTTTCTCCAGTGGAAAACCACTCTGCTGGGACAACTCTTGACCACTGTATGTCTCTGTTCTGTGTAGAAATCCCTGGTCCCTGCACAAGGAGGAGGAAGAGCGGCTGGTGGTGGGGGGTATACCAGCTCCCTCCCATCAGTATGATGGGCAAAGCCCAAACTTCTGGTGGCTGCCTGTGGAAAAGCAGATAATCGCTTTAAGAGCGAGGCTGCTGCCAGCTCTGCTTGTCCTCCTCCCTCACTGAGTCTGTGTCATTGATGCGAGCAGGAGGAGCTCCTGCTCGGTAGATCTGCTGTGGCCCTGGAGCTGGGCATGTAGGGCTTGTATTGCAAGTGCTCTGCAAATGTCTGTATGGTGGTGGTGGTGATGATGACAGTCACCACCTGCACCTGGAAGCCCACTCAGAGGCTCCACCAGCAGCTCCCTTCCACCTGGTGGCTGGGACACTGTCCTGACCTGATGGAGAGCTGCTAGAACGGGGAAGAGCAGAGCTTCAGCTTGTTTAAGAGCATGGCAGCAGCCTCCTGCAGCAAAGCCTGCCGAGAAGGGATGGGGGGAGCAGACAAGGAAACTCCAGCTCCCAAATGGCCTGTCATGCTGGGATGAAGGATAGCCTCAGCTTGACATCTGTAAGTAGCATCTGTGTCGTTTGCTGCAAATGTTGCTACTGCTGCTGGCCTGATCTACCAGACAAAAGGCAAACAATGCTCCTCTCTTCCTGGTGACTTGATGACCAGCTATGAGAGACTGCAAATGGGACAGGCTTCTGCTTGAAGGTCAGCATTCAAGTTTCCTCCCTTTAGGAACTGGAAGGTCACTGTAAAGTCATCCTGGAGCCTTCTCCAGGCTGAGTGACCTGTTCAGAGGGTTTCTTCCCTTCAGAGCAGAGGGAACCCATTCCCAGGTCAGGCATTGCACCCCTGGGGAATTAGGAAAAGATTTTATTGAGTTGTGGTGCCTTGGTTCAAGAGCTGACCCTTGTGCTCAGCAGTAGAGAACTTGTTATCATTGTGACCTGAAGACAAACTCCTCTGAAGTGTGAGGTTTCCCAGTGTGGATTCTAAACATACAAGTTAGTATGCCAGTGAAGTTGTATAAAATATGACAGGCTGGAGAGAGTTGGGGTTATTCAGCCTGGAGAAGAGAAGGCTCTGGGAAGACCTTATAGTGGCATTCCAGTACCTAGAAGGGGCCCAAAGAAAGCTGACGATGCCCTTTTTACATGGGCAGGTAGTGATAGAACAAGGCATAGTGGTTTTAAACTGAAAGAGAGTAGATTTAGATTAGATGCAAGGAAGAAACTCTTCACAATGAGTGTAGTGAGATGCTGGAACAGGTTGCCCAGGGAAGCTGTGGATGTCCCTTCCCTGGAAGTATTCAAGGCCAGGCAGGATGGGGCTTTGGTCTAGCGAGGGGTGTCCTGCCTGTGGCAGGGGCCTTGGAACTTGATGTTTAAAGTCCCTTCCAATCTAAACCATTCTGTGATGATTATATATATATTTAGTTAGTTAGTTTATGTAAGCACCGCAATTTTGGGCAGCATTTTTTCCCAAGCCTAGTGCTGGGGATCCAAAGCAACCTGACAGAATGATTTGTCCACCAGTCTCTGAAGCCAAAGCATTGGGGCTACCGTACCCACGTAAGGATGTAGTCTGAGAGCCCTGCTGCAAGGACACAGTGGGGAATGTGGCACAGGCAGGAAAGGGAGATGGCTGCCCAGCTGAGGCATTCTTGGAGAGGATTTGGTCCCTACTCTGTGCCCTTTCTTCCGCTCCCCTCTGCCTGGGAGCGAACGGATGAACTCAGGGAGGATTCATACGTCAGAGCCTCTGGGCTCTGCAGCCTCGGCACAGCCTAGAGAGATAATGAGGTGTGAACAAAAGGGGACGAGCATATACAAGTAGGGCAACTGTGCAAAATGCCTTGAAAATAACCTTATGAGGTAGGCTTGCTTTGGAGGACAATTAGCATACAGATCTGGTTACTTATTTGGCCTGCTCACTGTGCTCCCAAGCAATAGGAATGTAGTCTGTTCCTTTTAGCAGGGTATAAACATTTACGCTCTCCTTTCTGACCCTATCACTTTGATCTCCTCCATATACTTTTCCAGCAATGCCTACTGGCGATGGAAAAATACATTAGCCTGAGCTAATTTGTTTTTCCTTTATATACAAGTGCATTAAGTCTTGGGAAACAGGACAGTGAAGTGGGATTGTGGGGCTGCAGGGCAAATTGGTGCATCTGTAACACTCTAACGAGGTTTTCTGGGCATGTTTGTGATGGGAGGTAGTGGAGGTTTTGAGTCATGAAACTTTTACTTCTTAAATGGATTTGTTTTCACTTCTTCCATGCTTAACAGTTTTTGCCATTAGCAAAATAAACAAAAAAGGTGTCTAATTGCTTTGGCCTTTCTGAGGGCTGTTTTATATGAGGAGAGAAGATAAAGAGGAAAAAAGAAACATAAAAATTTATAAGCATAATCCATGGGCCCAAACTGAGTGAGCATTAATCAGTTGCTCATTTTCCAGATTCTTTCTGTCTATCACTTTTGAGAAGTAAAATTTTTGTCTCGTGGGTGGGTTTTTTTGCTTTTGTTGTTTTTGTTTTTTTTTTTTTTTTAATTTTTATTTTCCTATGTATGTAGTGCTGAAACATGCATTAAAAGTAAGCAAGCAGGTGTGCTGATGTTTCCTTAACCTACCATAAATGCCTGTCACCAGCCCAAAAGGCGCTCCAGAGAACCACAACAGGGACATCGCCCAAGGTCCTCACTGAGAGGGTGGTGTGGCACTCTGCTGGTGGCAAGGGCAGTGGCAGGGCTGTCCCAAAGGGTGGACTCATACCTGAGCTAGGAAATGTTTATGCATGGCTTGCTCCAGTTTTACTCCTGGCCGTTGCAATGCCCTGAGTCACAGACTTGCTGTTTCCTTAGGGAGTGATTTATTCTGAATGGAGAAAAGATGCAGGGAGAAGGGTTTTTTTGTTTGTTTGTTTGTTTTAAAGCATAAAAATTCTATGCTAGCATGGCTAATTGTGTTGCTAACTGGCTACGGCAAGCAGCAGCTTTCCTTAGTCCAGAGAGCATGTTCTAAATTCATGGGATCAGGATGCAGGTTGACCTCCTGATAGATGAGTATGAGTTTGCCAGCCAGGCAAGTACTACAGAGTGCGTTCCTGTGCTCAGGAGTGACTGATTCCTGTGCTCATTACAAGTCATTCATTTCCTCCAGCTAACTTCAGAGGTAATTAAAATACTCTTCCATCTTCAGCTGCCTTAAATCAGAAGGATGAAAAAGCAATGTGCAGTGTCTGATGGCTGAGCTGTGCTCAGGCCAGGTGTGTCCACAGCTAATGTAATGAGCAGGGGAGGCCTGGGCTGCCCTCAGTTTGGACACGCTGCACTGCACACTGCAGGGGCATATGCATTGAAGACCTAATTCTTCACTCGACTACCTCTTACGCACAGCAGCAGTCACTTGCAGAACAAGAAGTCTGAATTCATCATCACAGTGAAATGTTTCATGGGGGTCCTCTTTTACATGTGCCATGTGAGGTGACATTCAGATGACCTGTCTTTTTTCTTTTCTTTTTGCTGCCTTTAAAATGGATATTTATGCATTTATATCACAGCTTTTCTTTTGTTTCTTAATGAGCTAGCATTTTTTTTTCTTTGGTCGTTGTTTTTTGGTGGTATTTTTTTCATTAGGAAAAAGGTAGCATTAGTAAGACTCCATTATTTCATGTGATTTGAAACTGATGTCCCCGCTCCTCTGGATAATGCCAGAATAGAAGGTATGACAAACACATAGTGCCCTGTTTCACGTGGGATCCAACCTCCTGGCACCAAGGGAAGCTCGGAGATGCTCTAGCCTGGTCTGGAAACATCAGTTGGCCACATCTGTACAGGCAGGACAAGGCTCCAGGGAGAGCTCTGGAAAAGGTATGCTCCGATGCTGTGAAAATGCAAGAATATCCTAATGCTAAAAATGTGACAGCAGCTGTACATTTCAGGACAGCTTCCAATCATTTCTCTACCCTCTCTCTGGTCAGATATCCGAAAGGCAATCCACCGTTTCTTTTCTATTCTGTTACAAAAGTAATAGAAATGGTTTTGTTCCTTGCATTGTTTTTATTTCAAGTAACTTCAGGTTGCAAGTAGACAACTACTCCCTTGGGACATCTCTCATTGCAGTCAAAACACCGACGGGGGATTCAAATAATGTAATCCAGTATTTGGCTTTGACAACCAAAAGATCACAGTGACATTAGGGAGAGTTCCCCAAGTTTGTCTCAATTTACCATATTGAGAAGGGGAGTGATCTCTTTCTGTCTTGTAACTCAAATGATAAAATCCAAGGCAAAGAATATGAAAGATCTAGTACGTTAAATTCCTGAGCTCAACTAGCCCTTTGATGCTGCTAAAACTCCCTGCAGTAGAATTGCCCAAGAAGTAACTTGCAGGAGGATCTTGGATTACCCTTGCACTTGAGAACTTTGTAACCTTTTCAGGGCTGAATTGCAAAGAGTAGAAAAATATAACTATTCTAATTTGATAGTATGCTATTTGTTTCACTCCAATGTAGTGATGTGCTTCACACAGTTGCACTGAGCTTTGGCTGTAACTTCACTTTTAACTGAGCATTTGGTATAACCCAAAGCCCGTCTGCTGTCCTGAGATCTTTACAACTCTGTGAAAATGGATGGAGCTGCAAGATTCAGTATTATTTATGGACACTGTGACTTCTTCAGGCTTTCTAACTCTTTGCACCACGTAAGCTGATAAAAAAATAATATTATGATTGTGTTCATGATTAGTTAAAACTAATATATCATTAAGGTAAATACATACTTCAGAAGTACCTGTAACTGTTTTTTTTAAGAGGACTTCAAAGCTGCTTCCAATTATCATTGCTGTAAACAATGTCTAATCAAGCAAGAGGTAGATGCTCAGAGTTTCATTTAAGATACAGGCTGAAGCCTCTGATTTAGAAGCACCGAGTCCATAGTGATGATGTCAGGTTACTGTCTTCCTCGTGGTGCTCTGTAGCTGGAGATGCTGAAGCACTTCATAGCAGCAATGGGCAGTGGTAGCAGGATGGGAGCAGGGCTGGAAGAGGAAGGTGCCATGCTCAGGAAAACCCAGCAGAGGAGAAGGAAGGTGCTGTGCTCAGGGAAGCCCACAGAGCAGAGGCTGAAGTCCCTACTGCAACCTGCAGGCTTGCCAAAGCTATCCTCCTGACTTTGTGGTGACACGCTCCATCTTGGCGGTGCAGACCCAAATTAAAGTCATCATACTTATTAAGATGAAGATGCATGTGGACCCTGTGCCCTACCCATTGGCAGAGAGCAGCTGGGCTCTGTGTGCCTGGAGCTAGCGTGGAGGAGACAGCAGTGCTGCCAGCATCCCGGCACACGCCTTCAGGAACCGGCAGTGCGCTGGTGGAGATCCAGAGGCCGGGAGCATGGTTTTGATTAAGACCCGCTGTTTTCCCAGCACTCTTCCAAGACAGCCGCTGTTGTAGCTTGCAGCGTTTCTCACGGTGTGGGTGAACCAGGAGCTCCATGACTACAGGCGCTGAGCTGGGTGGCTCCGGCAGCCTCTGGCCACACACTAGTGCAGGCTTAACCCATTAGTGCAGTCTCTGCTCATTAGCAGTGTCGTCAGTGGTTGCAGGCAGCACGTGCTTTTCCAGAAGGCAACCACAACACAACCTGGGCTGGCATGAGTGTATATGTCCTGCAGGCAACAGTGGATGCAGTGTGGATTATCCTGGGCTCCAGTGGGGGAAACCAGTGTCCTTTGGCCAGTAGGCCGCTGTGCTTCTGTCTTGAGATGCATCTTCCCCTTTCTGTTTGTTCAGTTTCATTCACAATGGCTATGAAACACAGCAGTGTTTAGAGGTGTTAAGTGCATGTTCTTATGCAGTACAGTATTGTAGACACTAACTTCTCCACATCTTCTTGTTCCTGCCATCACACCTTTGTCATTACCAGGCTCTCAGCTGAAGCAGCTGTACTGAGGGTGAAGGGATAAATCATAAATGGACACTTTTTATCTAAGTGAAAGGCTTAATCACAATGGGATATTTTATCTCCCCAAGGTCAAGCAATTCTGAATTCATCCCTGTTACAGCAGACTGAGTTTGAGGATTGTGTCTACTCATAGCATCCGGCCATTTGACTTCTAATGGGGATTCATTTGTCCTATTAAGATAGAAAATCCCCCGAGACAGCTGCCCATGTGAAAACCAGGCCAGCAAAGCTTAGTCCAGGCTGGTCGCAGGTTACAGCATAATAATATCCTGACCATACCAGCTGCTCTGGGGCTTGGTGCTGTTCCTTCTTCCCAGACTTGATTTGCTCCCAGTAGAAGATGTGGAGTGATTAACTTCAGTCATAAGAGAGAAGTAGTGAGATACTGATTTAACAAAATTAGTAGTAAATGCGACAGTGTTTTACAAGATTTAATGCCAAGGAACACTTGTTCATTTACTGCATAGAGGACAGTCAGACAAGCTGTCAGGGAGGCCCTCCTGTTGAGTCATGAGGTTCAGAAGGGACCCCCTTGCTTTCTAAACTCCTTCTCAGAGAGGAGTCTAGGTGCAGCTGAATCCAATCCTAGTCCCAGACTTGGTCAACGGTTGATGTCTAAAGCATTATATATGCACAATCAATCCCTTATATGACTTAGCTAAGATTTCAAAGTTTTAGCATGCTATTAGTCACTTACCAAGAATCTGTTGCAGCAAGGAATCTCTCAGCCTCAAAGAGTAGAGCCTTAACCGAGCATCTTTACCAAAGGGGAGATCCTGGCGTGCAGCCCTCTGCCATGCCAGAGATAGGCTCTTGTGCTGTCTGCTATTTATACAGTACGATAATTGACCTATAGCCATATTCTCATGGGAACAAAATATCTAGGTCCCCACTCCAGACAGTGTTTTGGCTGTGTGGCCAGCCATCCCTCAAAGTCCAGGTGCAACTTACTGCAACTGATGTTGTGATGCCCATGGCCGGAGCAGGAGCCGAGGTGGGAAGTGGGGGAAAAACAGAGAGAGCAAACTGCCACAATGCACTCTGAGGTCCCAGCTCTGTGCAGCAAGAGAATGTGAAGCCTTATTAAAAGTCTCTGCCTTCTTTTCTAATGCAGCTTAGCATTGTCTTGGAAAACCAAACCAAGGAATTAGCAAAACCAAAACGATTATTAAAACCACTACAGGCAACTCAGCTGCCTCTCTGTAAATAACAGCTTGCAGATGTGCAGAATGAAGTAACACTGGCATTTGGCAATTCAGAAAAACTACAAATACTGAGCATTGCTGAGAGGAGGGTGGGCTTGGAGATGCAGCCCTGCTTTCCTGCTCACCCTGGCCAGATAGAAGAGATAGTGCTGTGGATGTGGCTCATCCATTTCCTTGCCAGCTACCCCTCTCCAGAGCTTCCAGGTGGCTGAGTCTCTCTGCCAGCTGCGGTCCCCTGAGTGATGTGGTGATGGAGACTGGTCTCGTTGCCTAAAAGTAGTGTTGGGTCTTCCAGATCCCTGGCCCCCAGGTACACCCAGCTGTTACTGAAATGTGATGCCTGTTGCTGCAGCTCTGTTCTTTTCTGATGTTTGTCTCCCTATCTCTGCACTGCCCGCTCTCTGCAACAGCATCTCTCTCAATTTTATTCACTCAGAGAGAAACATTCCTGATTTGCCTGGAGAAGAAAAAAAAAAAAAAAAGCCCCCTGCATGCAATCTGCTTTGAAGAGTGAAAAGAGAGGGCTGGGACAGTGTAATGGAGCCCAGGGAAACACCAGCCAGGTTGCTTTCTGCAGTTGGTGCTCCCGAGCCCTCCTGGACCCTGCTCTGTTGCTGCATGAGAGACTCTCCCAGGTGGAATGAACTGAGCTGACCCTCTGCTGCATGCAGCTCCATGACTGAGTGATGGGTAGGAGAAGGAAGAGTTGACAGGCTTGAAGCACATCTGTAAGCAACTTAATTCATTTCTCTTCTGCCCTGTGCCTTGCAGAGAGTTGCAGAGATAATCGTTATCTGCCTGCAACCCACAATGCTGGTTCATTGACTTAGCTTTGCCGTCTGGGAGCAGAGATCATCTTGAAGCACAACAGAAGACTTTCTGTGCTTCGTGTTGTAGATGGAAGACGGCTCTTCCAAGAGACCTGGCTGGCACCCAGTCTTCCCAGTCATGCAAGATGCCAAGGAAGGGAACAGTGCATGGCCATACCTTATCATTTCCATCCCCTGACCAGCCAGTGCTGCTATGACACCCCGGGTTTCTGACTTGTAAGACTGAGCATGGTGGTCACCTGCCTTTTATACAGGGTCATATAATTTCCTACTTGGGAGCACAGCAAGATTTTTGAATGGTAGTACCTATCTCTATCTCCTCCCTCAAAGCTTGTGACACAAAAGGAAAGAGCCCTGTTTTGTGAAGTCTCACAATTCTTAAGTCAACTTCAGGATTTTGGGGGCTTGACTTGTGATTTCTGACTAGCTGGGGCTGGCAGGTCTGCATTCATTGGCTTTCTGCCCAGATGACTAACTATAAAAAGACATGTTTGGATTTCTGCAGCATTCATAATTTATTTCAGAAAATACAGCAGCATGGTTTTAGGCAGACCCAAATATGGTAATTGCAATGACTCTTCTCTGTCATCCCTGTTAGAGACAAAGGAAAGACTCCGATTCCAATACTTTTTTCTTATCCCAACCCACACCTACCATCAGGATATATCCATTAAGTCTGCTGAAACTTTTTTAACTTTTACTGTGCTGCTTATGATAGTTCAATGCCTTTCTGAAAGTCTCCAGGGATTAGGAGGAAGTCTTTGCTTTTGTACCTTAAAAAGAACAAATTCTAACAGGTATTTTGGGAAGCAAAATATGGAGAAAAGAAAAACCTAGTCAATGTGCTTTTGAGACAAATGAGGCAAATAACTACTTAAAAATCAGGAGGTTTATTTGGTTTTGAGCGAGTTACCATGAGGTGTGACCCAAGTGGCTCAGGAGGAGCACAGGCAGTGCCAGGCTGTCCTTCCTGAGAGCACACCAGCTGATGAGCAAAACAGCCGTTTCTCAGGAAAAGGCAGCTGCACCCCAGGTGAGGAGCAACATTCTGCCTCAGGGCTGTCAGAGGTAGAGGAGTTACCCGGCCTCTCCCAGGCTATGCCAATGGGCTTGTCATGGGAGATATTGTATGCAGCTTTATTCCATTTTTGTACAAGTATATGTGATTGTAGAGGGAAGGAAGAGAGATCAAACAGCCTTTCTTCTTGTGCAAGCCTGACCCTTTGGTAACTGATGGTCTCCTGCTAGAAGTCTTTGTTGGAATAAGCTGTTTCTCCCATTAAGGTCAGGACTTGAGGAACTCCTAGAACCACTGGTGTGATTATCCATTGCTCATCTCTTGTGTATTCTAACAGCCCTTCTCTCCCAGCTTCGGTAGGCAGCCCCAGGAGAAAGTAAATGTAAGCTGTGTGCCCTTGGACATAGGGTGCTGGCAGCGGGACAGATCCTGACCCTGGGCTGTGCCAGCCCTGGTGTGGCTGGGGCTCTGCACCACCGTTGCCTAGGATCTGCTGCTTTCTGCCAGATTTCCTGCCTCAGGTCCCAGCCAGGGAGCTTTTCACAGCAGTACTTGCTTTCATCCCTTCATGGTTATTCTGTTCTTCTCCCTGGCTTTGCTCCCATGCCCCATCAGCCCCGCTGGGACCTTCAGTTGTCCAAGACATGGCAAGACCCTTCAGTTCCTCCCACAGCTGTGGACAACTGTCATAGCACCACAGGTGATGTAACATTTCTCTCTGGTGTCAGCTGTCCCCATCACCCCACCAGCCCTTCCATCCCCTGGCAGAGATCCTGCCAACTCCTTGCACTTCCGTTCTTCTGCCGAAAGCAGGCCAGGGACAGAACCAGGGCTTTTCTTCATCTTTGCCTGAAAGACCCCATCCCATCAGCCAGCAATAAGCTCCTCCATTCTTCCATGTGGTCTGTCCATGCATCTCATGAGAGCAGTACAAGCCAGTGTCTCCTCAGCTTCATCTGCCCCACGTTTTGAGCTATGGCTATGAGAGATGGGGCCTCAATTACTCCCTTTTGACACATTGTCTGAAAATTCACTCTCTTTTTCCTTTTCTTTTACCTCTTGCTGCTAAATGCCACTGAAGTAAGCGACCACTGCTCAGGGTCCCCAGCCCAATGCTCTGCTATCTCTTGGGTACAACAGTCTGTGCTCAGCAGCTGAGACTGAAGGAGGATTGGTCCTGTGGGAGATGGCAGCAGCTGCCTATGCGCAGATGAAGAGGTGGGATGGTTCTTGGCTGCCAGTTCTGCTGTTTGGCGTAATCCTTTCTCCTAAAAAGGTGTTGTCAGAGATCTCTCTGACTGCAGCCAGAGAAAGCTCTACCAGCAAGATCTTTGTTAAACAGCGTATCCTGGAGGAATGGGTCTGGGCCCGACCTGAAAAGTCTCACCATGTCTACTTGCTTCCACCCCAATAGCTTCCTGCAGGCCCTGGGGCTCCATGCCTTCCCAAGGCCATCTCATTTTAGTGCTTTTTTAACTCTCCTGTTGCAAAGTTTTTGCTTATGTCTGGAATGCACCTCTTTCGCTATGATTAACATCTGTTACCACTTGTCCTGTCCACCATGGCTGTGGAAAACAAATTATTCACTTCTCTTCAAGACAGCCTTTTATGTATTTAAAGCTTCCTATTGTAACCTCCCCTCTCTGCCCCCTCTACCTCTCCTGCACCTCAGCTGCCTTTTTCCTGGACTAAGTGGTCCCAGCTCCTTCAGCTGTCCCTGGCAGGTCATGTCTTCTGGGCCTCTGCTGATGACAGCCTCAATGACATGGGTGTGAGGGTAGGCACAGTGCTATGCACAGTCATCAAAAACAGCTGCCAGCCTGAGGAGCTCTTCTCTGCTGGCATCAGAGCATGTGCTTTTAGGATGAGAGGTGAAATGATGGCAGACTTGCTTTGCATGACAGGCTAAACAGTGTGGTTGCATCTGCAGAGAGGACCCTACCAGGTCTCCACCCTTACGAAGAAGTGAAGACCTTGGCCATGGGCAGTTGGCATGAGGCAAGAGAAGTGGATGTGCTTTTTTAGTTTGTTTATGTATATCTATGTGTGTGTATGTACATATATAAATTAGAACTTGTGCTTTTTTTCCTATTAAAATATTCATAGTCTTGCTAAATCTTGCATTTCTATCTCATGCGATACAGGGAGCTTTAAAGTCCAAGTTCTTGTAGTCAAGAGGATTTAAATTCTCTTTTGTCAGATATTTTTGCTATTTTGCAGTCATTTCTACTCCTGACTGAAGAGAATAACACTTGAAAATGTGACTGACGATGTGTCAAGTGGCAGGAGAAAAGAATCCTCTTATTCTCTTAAAAGAAAAAATCAAAACCATTTATTTTTTCTAAGTCAAAGTTATTTTACTGTAGCTTTACTCATTACTGCAGTATACTCCAGCTACTACCGCTACCCAGCCTGGTGGCTGCCAGGCCTTATAATCACCTTAACTTCTGACATATTAACTAGTTTACAGGTTTCTTCAAAGCACATCAATCTGGCAAGTCTAGCTCTCCAAAGCAATTCATGCATCCTCATTCTTGAGAGTGTGGAGAGAGCTGTGGTGCAGATCAGAGCAAGGACATAGCAGAGCTAGGAGTGGAAACCCATTCTCCAGGCTCCTCAGCCCAAGGCTTCCTATCCTATCCTACCCTAACCCTGCAGAGAAGGGACAGGGAGATGTCCCCAGAGCAGGCTGGTGAAGCTCTGGGTTTTAAATAGGGAGAGGTAATAGCCCTTTCCACTGTGAGCTGTGCGGGTTAGGGGCTGGTCACACAAGCAGTTCTCCTGGCAGACCTGATGAGACAGCAACTTCTGGTAGGGTGGAGGTGACTGTCGTTGCTGCTGGCACCATGGCACAGAAATGCAGCTTGGGGTGACCTGTGCAGAAGGGCTCAGGCCAGCTTCATATTCCTTGGGAGTCCTTGCATGGCAGCAGCATTTTGCAGAACAAGCATTTTGTTTTAGGTCTTCATTAGTGCTTACTTGATTTTATTAATATTTTCATCATTTGTTTCACAGTTGGTTGTTATTGTTTTTTCCTTTAATTGGCTTGCAGTAGATAGTAGGAGATTAAATTAGTGGATATACTTTGAGGAAGGAGTCCTGTGTAATTACCATAGACAACATTCACTGAGAATGAACAACTGCTTTAATTGCTTAATGATTACTACTTACCTCTCCTACCCCCATAATGAACTGGCCTGAAACCTCCACATTGTCTTCCTTGCTTAACCTTTGGCTTCTGAGTGCTTGGACCAATAACATTTGTGTGGCCAAAAATAAAGTGCCCATTCATTAAAAAGTAAAACCTGGTGAGCCATTAGGTGGACTGTGGCTCCATGATGCCAAGTGGTCCTTGCCTGTTCAGTCAGTCACTTTGGACACGAGGTGGGCAAAGTACCTCACAAATTGTCAAAAGGCAATTTGTTTTTTCCATTCGGCTGCCTAATTAACCTACACATAAATTTCTACAAGCTTTCCTTGACATTACTTGAGGTCAGCAGAGCCTCTCCTGCTGAGAACTTCTGGAAGTGATTTGGAATGTCGGTGTGGAAGAGAGATTTCTGCCCAGTGAAGATGCAACATTTCTGCCTCAGATGCTGCACTTAGCTGCCTTTGAACAACCATAGCAAAACCTGTTTGCTGAATGGGTCAGGTCATTAATTCATCACTAGGTGTGGTAATTCCTGGTTGTCAAAGGGGTTTTCAGAGGAACCTAGGTGAGTCCTACCCAAGGTGACCTGCTGTGGCTGCTGTTGACCATGTTTGCTCTAAGATGGCAATGCAATTACTGTGCAGCATTGACCTGGCAATTTCACTTTAAAATTCAGATGTTTTTAGACTTGTGTCATTATAAGAGCTGGTATCCCAACATAGATCCAGCAATTTGATTCAAGATGTAGATAAGTTATGTGGATCTGTGTGGTGCTGCTCTAAATGTTAAGTGCACTCTGCTGTGGATATGCTGTTAAACATCATGTGGGAAAGCTGTGTGGATTTGGGGTTGATTTTTTTTGGTTGGTTGAGGTTTCTTTGTTAACGTCATGCAATCAAGACTATGATGAACCAGTGAAGGGTAGATGCAGCTTTGTTTTAAAGGTGTGCAGCCATGTGATTTTTCCTCCAGCACCCTTGGCTAACATTACAGCACATGATAACTCATGGGTCACAAAAGACAAGCAAAAGCTCTTTGTTTGTCTGAAAAGGAAGCATTTTGCAGCTCTACTCCAGGGCTCAAGAACCACTGTGCAAAGCTCTGTTCTAGCTCTGTAAGGCAAGTGAATGTTAAGTAGACCAGAAGCAGTTTACATGAACTGCCTTTGGCTGCATTCACCATAAGACTTTAGAAGCTTGCTGTGGACTTAAACATGAGTATCATTTTATCTGGAATTACTGAGGAGGGAGAATTTTTGTTTGTTAGAAAGAATTTATAATATAGCATAGTATTTCTGTGAAAGCCAGGTTATCAAAACATTGGTTTGGCTCCAAATTCTAGGCAATTGATGGTACAACAGCCTCTAGGAGTAGGTTCTACACAAGAAACAGTGCCTCGCAGAAGCTCAGGGTAGAGATGCTTCATGTGATGTGTTTGTGTAGACTTTGCCGCAAGGCTTTGGGCAGGAGCTGCTGATGCAAGAGGAGGACAGGGGCCAAGCCAGGGGGGNTTTCTTCAAAGCACATCAATCTGGCAAGTCTAGCTCTCCAAAGCAATTCATGCATCCTCATTCTTGAGAGTGTGGAGAGAGCTGTGGTGCAGATCAGAGCAAGGACATAGCAGAGCTAGGAGTGGAAACCCATTCTCCAGGCTCCTCAGCCCAAGGCTTCCTATCCTATCCTACCCTAACCCTGCAGAGAAGGGACAGGGAGATGTCCCCAGAGCAGGCTGGTGAAGCTCTGGGGTTTAAATAGGGAGAGGTAATAGCCCTTTCCGCTGTGAGCCGTGCAGGTTAGGGGCTGGTCACACAAGCAGTTCTCCTGGCAGACCTGATGAGACAGCAACTTCTGGTAGGGTGGAGGTGACTGTCGTTGCTGCTGGCACCGTGACACAGAAATGCAGCTTGGGGTGACCTGTGCAGAAGGGCTCAGGCCAGCTTCGTATTCCTTGGGAGTCCTTGCATGGCAGCAGCATTTTGCAGAACAAGCATTTTGTTTTAGGTCTTCATTAGTGCTTACTTGATTTTATTAATATTTTCATCATTTGTTTCACAGTTGGTTGTTATTGTTTTTTCCTTTAATTGGCTTGCAGTAGATAGTAGGAGATTAAATTAGTGGATATACTTTGAGGAAGGAGTCCTGCGTAATTACCATAGACAACATTCACTGAGAATGAACAACTGCTTTAATTGCTTAATGATTACTACTTACCTCTCCTACCCCCATAATGAACTGGCCTGAAACCTCCACATTGTCTTCCTTGCTTAACCTTTGGCTTCTGAGTGCTTGGACCAATAACATTTGTGTGGCCAAAAATAAAGTGCCCATTCATTAAAAAGTAAAACCTGGTGAGCCATTAGGTGGACTGTGGCTCCATGATGCCAAGTGGTCCTTGCCTGTTCAGTCAGTCACTTTGGACACGAGGTGGGCAAAGTACCTCACAAATTGTCAAAAGGCAATTTGTTTTTTCCATTCGGCTGCCTAATTAACCTACACATAAATTTCTACAAGCTTTCCTTGACATTACTTGAGGTCAGCAGAGCCTCTCCTGCTGAGAACTTCTGGAAGTGATTTGGAATGTCGGTGTGGAAGAGAGATTTCTGCCCAGTGAAGATGCAACATTTCTGCCTCAGATGCTGCACTTAGCTGCCTTTGAACAACCATAGCAAAACCTGTTTGCTGAATGGGTCAGGTCATTAATTCATCACTAGGTGTGGTAATTCCTGGTTGTCAAAGGGGTTTTCAGAGGAACCTAGGTGAGTCCTACCCAAGGTGACCTGCTGTGGCTGCTGTTGACCATGTTTGCTCTAAGATGGCAATGCAATTACTGTGCAGCATTGACCTGGCAATTTCACTTTAAAATTCAGATGTTTTTAGACTTGTGTCATTATAAGAGCTGGTATCCCAACATAGATCCAGCAATTTGATTCAAGATGTAGATAAGTTATGTGGATCTGTGTGGTGCTGCTCTAAATGTTAAGTGCACTCTGCTGTGGATGTGCTGTTAAACATCTTGTGGAAAAGCTGTGTGGATTTGGGACTGATTTTTTTGGTTAGTTGAGGTTTCTTTGTTAACGTCATGCAATCAAGACTATGATGAACCAGTGAAGGGTAGATGCAGCTTTGTTTTAAAGGTGTGCAGCCATGTGATTTCTCCTCCAGCACCCTTGGCTAACATTACAGCACATGATAACTCATGGGTCACAAAAGACAAGCAAAAGCTCTTTGTTTGTCTGAAAAGGAAGTGTTTTGCAGCTCTACTCCAGGGCTCAAGAACCACTGTGCACAGCTCTGTTCTAGCTCTGTAAGGCAAGTGAATGTTAAGTAGACCAGAAGCAGTTTACATGCACTGCCTTTGGCTGCATTCACCATAAGACTTTAGAAGCTTGCTGTGGACTTAAACATGAGTATCATTTTATCTGGAATTACTGAGGAGGGAGAATTTTTGTTTGTTAGAAAGAATTTATAATATAGCATAGTATTTCTGTGAAAGCCAGGTTATCAAAACATTGGTTTGGCTCCAAATTCTAGGCAATTGATGGTACAACAGCCTCTAGGAGTAGGTTCTACACAAGAAATGGTGCCTTGCAGATGCTCAGGGTGGAGCTGCTTCATGTGATGTGTTTGTGTAGATTTGCCACAAGGCTTTGGGCAGGAGCTGCTGATACAAGAGGAGGACAGGGGCCAAGCCAGGGGGGACATGAAAGGGTGAGCCTCTACTCAGGAAAACTCATCAGAGAGTTCCAAACTGTCCTTGGGGACAGGAGAGTGTGCATGGATGGGTGTGGAGAAACATCTGTGGCCGTACACGTGTTAAACTGGCATCCCATCCTGTAGTCCCAGGTAACTGTGTTGACCCCAGGAAAGGATAAAGCTGCCATTACAATGATTCAATAAATATTCTCTTGGCCTTCTTGGATGGCAGGATTGTGCCGACCAGAGATGCACCTCCAACAAAGGTCTTAGCAAGATCCAAAAAAGGGAGTGCAAATCCCATGAATAACAAGGACAAAGTGACTGTGATTAATGACAAACCCACTTTTGGCTAGACACTAAAACTGGCAAAGCAAGGTTTAAAATAGTCCCTAACTTTTAAAGTTTAGGATAAAATTTAACCTGCAGGGACTATCTGACATCTTCCTTTAAGAGGCTCTTACTTCTTTTGCCATATGTCTTGGTGGCCCATTCCAGGGCTCTGTTTAATTGAAAAAAGACAACAACAACAAAACCCAAAACCAAATAAACAAACAAACACCACCCCCATCCCCCAAAAGCAAACCAAACCAAAACCCCACAAACAAACAAACAAACAAATAAGAAACAAAACCAAACAAATCAAAACACCCCACAATTTTTGTTCCTGTTCCTTTGCTGCACCTTTCTATTTGGGAAAGAATAAAACAGGATGTTTCTGTTCTTAGCATCCAAAAACTAGAGGCTGACTACCTGGAGAATGCAGTAGGTGTCTTACTCTCTTATCTCTTATGGTTTCACCTTATTTCCTTGCATTTTCCATTGACTCTCTTTCCACCTGAATGGCTGAGACCTCAGTGACTGGTTAGTAATTGTTTTTCCCTAAATACTAGAAGCAGTATTTAAGCAGTGGTGTACACTGCTTGAAAATGAACTTTGATCCTAGGTTAACAACAAATACAAGTTAATTATAGGGAATCACAGTTCAAAATGCTGAAGCTTAAGCACATGCATGCAGGTATGCACACTCGTACTGCCTTCTGCGCACACTGATACGCACCCCTTCATGTTCATCTCTGTGCAAGACAATGGCTATCCCAGGAATCTCACAAGTGCTCCTTTTAAGGAGGCTGAGTGCACTACCCAAACAAAATGGACTCTGTTATCATCGCTTGTCTATGTATTTGTGTGCTGCCTGGGGGCAGATCCCATTCAATGGAATTTGTCTCTTTTACTGTGCAAAAGAACAGTTCCCGGGTGGGTTTTGATTTTACCCAGATGCGTGTGTTGTTCAACAATGTCCACTAAATCCTCTCTTCAGAGAGAGACAGAACATCATGTGCAGTGACAGGCAGAGGAAGGGATATAAACCTCCCTACTCTGTGGAAAACCTTGGGAGTAGGGAAGTTATCCCTTACCTGCATCTTTCGGGGGGGTTGTCATCTTTTCCTGAAACACCTGGTGCTGTCCCCATTGAACCCAGGATGTTGTTCTAGATGGACCTGATAATGTCTAGCAATTCCTGGGTTTACATCACACTTAGGTGGGCTACTTTTGTCCAAAAGGGTGGAGGTGCTGTTGCTCTCCCCAAGCGTGGTGGGAGAGTCAGCAGCCACCCTGCTCTCTCCTGAGCTGTTGGCTCCTTCTGGTGCTGGAGCAGTGGCTGGATGGAATCTGCAGGGCAGCAGCCAAAGCAGGGATGGACACAGCTACCGGTTCCTCTTGCGCCTGGCTTAGTTCTGACTGTAGGGACAACAGCCAAATAGGATGGACAGCAGGACAGGAGACCCCATCTCTGTGGGGAGTAAGGAGAGGCATGCTGACCACAGAGAGGACATTGGAGGAGCGATGTCACTCCTTCACTAGCCCAAGACCCTAAGGTGACAACAGAAGAGACTGATCTGTGCTGACAGCAAGATAACTATCCAGATTGCATTCCAGTGATCCCTCTGATGACCAAGATGAAGCACTGAGTGCTGCATACAACATGAATCAGGTTCATGGAAAGAGTTAAACGGTTTTGTGCAGAAAAAGAGGGAGATAAGGAATGAGAGGGTGCAGTGAGGGGCAGGAGATGCCCCATGGGCAGAGGGGTTAGACTGGAGGAATGTGATGGGCAGCTTCTCTGGGGTAAGATGTAAAGACAACTGAGAAGTCATGGAAGCTGCAATGCAGAGAGTGCTTTTGATATTGCAAAAACAGCCATTGTGAGCCAAATTCTTGGGATTAAATACTAACTTAGGGTAAAAAAGAAATAAAAAATAAAAGCTTTTTTAAATTGTCCCTCCCATGCAAGCAGCACACATACCCCTTCTGCTCTTTTCTTTCACCCTGTCACACATGGTAATTTTTTTTGTACTTGGGAAAGTCCAAAAAAGTGCTCTTGGGAAAAGTGCTGCTAATACAGACAGCAGTTGAGAGGAAGGGCCAGTTTATTTTGGGGCTGTTATCAGTCCAGCTGCTGCAATGCCTCTGCTGCTGTCTTGTGATAGCCACAGTTCTGTCCCAAGCTTTACATAGGAAACTGTAATGCAAATTTCTACTCTGTATTGTGCACTGTAGAATGGCTTTGCACTGCTGCAAAAGGGGTTGTGAAATGTCACTGTGCTGTGCTGGCAGTGCTACCGGTCCAATGTGAACCCGTGTTCAGAGCTGGTCTGTGAGAGAAATGGAATATGTATGGGACTGCCCAATCCCATCCTGATCCTGGCTGTCTCCCACAGCTCCATCCTGCTAACATGCAGCAACCCAGAATCAACCTAATTTAAAAAAATGAGAACAAAGGGAAATGTGACAGAGGAAAATAATTTCCCATTTAATTGAAAAATTCCATCTCTGTAATTGTCTAAGGTGCTCTTTCCTTTGCCTGTTTCTTAAGAACAGCTATACATGTTTCTACTCTTACCTATTCCATGTGGTCTGAGAAAGTGTGATGTCCAGCTATCAGTGTGCTTGTGCACTCCAGGCAAAGCTAAGCTTTCAAGCACTTGCTCACCACAGTTGCAGACAGATTTTCCCATATGGATGTAAACCTAGAAACTCATTTTTTTTGAAACCTGCTGGGTGCTGTGCGAGCTGAGCAGTTAGCTGGAAGCTTTCAGAAACTGAGAAGTTTTGCTTGGGGGGGACAAAAAAAGAACAGTTTGTTTATTGAGTCAGAGACAATAATTTGTTGCACATTGGTTTCAACAAACCTAAGCCAAACAAACAGAAAATTTCCAAGATGACCATGTGTACATATATTCCCCGGGATCTGGAGTCTGGGAGCAGCATAATCCAGGGCTTCAGGGCTGCGTCTTCTGGCAGTGAAATGCATAGGAACATCAGTGTCACTGCACAGGTCCAAGAAACCTCTGATTCTCTGGAAATTTGAGATTTCAGCCTAAAACTGCAGGGCCAGAATCTCAACCATTCTGATCCTGGGTGGGTCTTTTGATACAGGTTGTGTTGTTTCCAGCGCAGAATCTACTGCAGTGGTTATTTTTTTCTTCTTTTTGTCTTTATCTCTCTTCCCTCCCTACCCTATGTTGGCTAATCAGTTTGGACTATGGGGTTGGTTATTTACAGTCGTACCTGGGTGAGATGCAGAAAAGTTTCTTCACACTTATACTGCCCAGGCAGATTCTAGTGGCTTTTTTGAGAGGCACTTACAGGCACAACAGCCAGGATCACCACTTGGTGCTGCTGCTATTCAGGGGTTGAAAAATTAGTGGCTTTAGAGAGAGTCATGGCATTGACACTGGGTGGAGTTCTTTCATATGCTCTGCTCATTGCAAAGGACCATTTTGGGGAACTACTTCTCAAAAGTATGAAATATCAGAAAAAAAGTTGTAGGACAGAAATATACGTAGAAGGTGAAAATTAGGCTGAAAGCATATAACTGTCTGAATTTTCATTTAACCAGTACACTTCATTTTTTTTCCAAAAAGTGCTATCTTCACATGGAAACATCTATCTTTCCACAAGCTCTCCCATCTAAGCAACGATTTTATCTTGCTCTGCTTGATTTCCCCATCCCTGGAAGTGTTTAAGGCCAAGCTAGATGTGTCTTTGAGCAACCTGCTCTAGCGTGAAGTGTTCATGCCCATGGCAGGGGGGTTGAAACTCGATCTTTAAGGTCCCTTCTATAACCATTCTATGATTACAAAAACTGCCCCCAGGTCATAGGTTACTCTATTTTCTCCTAAACAATGCTACTTAGAGAGGGATGCTTATATGCCTATGTCTATCTAAGGAGTGGGTGTGACAATATGACATAGAGAAATGGAGAGGGATAGTGTGAAGGGGTGCCAGAATCGCTCATGAGAGGCCACCCCAGCAGGTTTCTGATAACAATTTATTGCACATGCAGGCACAGGAATACACAGAACTTCGTACAAAACCATGCTGTGAAACGTCACCTGATGCTTATTCAGTCCACTCATTGTCCCCTCTAATGCACTGCCCTGATGCATTTTACCAGTCAGTGAATCAGTGTGTTCTCACCCTGCTCTGCTGTCGGTCGGTATTGCCGCAGAGACAGTGAGGCACATTTGCCTGCCCCCACCGCAGCAGAGCATGGCTCCATGTCTGAGCCAGGGGAGCACAGAATCATAGAATTTCTAGGTTTAACAGGACCTTTAAGATCATTGAATCCAATCATCAGCCTAACACTGACAAAGCCACCACTAAACCACCTACATGAGCACCATGTCTACCCATCTTTTAAATACCTCCAGAGGTGGCAGCTCAACCACTTCACTGTCTGTTCCAATGTTTGATAGCCCTTTTGGTGAAGAAATTTTTCCTAATACCGATCCTAAAATTCCCCTGGCACAACTTGAGGCCATTTCCTCTTGTCCTATCATCTGTTACTTGGGAGAAGAGACAGATCCCCACCTCACTACAATGCCCTTTCACGTAGTTGTAGAGAGTGATAAGGTCTCCCCTCAGTCTCCTTTTCTCCTTTTCTGGCACCCTTCCCATTGACAAGAGGGATGGGGAGGTGGCTGAAGCTCTAGGGAAGAGGTAGTCCCACTGCAATCCTGATTGCTGACCCATAAAGATGAGGAGAGAGATTAGTAGATAGTGCTTTGAGCCATTTGCCTTTGGAGCATGTAAAAAGCGAAGGCATTTCCAGACCCCCAGCTGCTCTGAGGCTAGAGTTGGGCTCTCTGAAGTAGTGCCTTGCTGCAGTTGGTCATTGTTGGGAGCGAGTCCTGTGTCAGGTGAGCAGGACAGTGGTGCAGAGCTGTTGAAAAACCTGCTTTTTCAAACATGCTTGAACAACTGTACATGGCTCACTTTGTATGGCCAGGGCTGAAACCAGATCACCCGTTACCCTACAGCCAGCACGTGGTTAGAATAGAGGTAGCTCACCCCTGTATTAACTGCCTACTAATATGACTGAAATGTGGTCCTGTGCTTGAATGTAATCCAAATGAGATGAGTTTGGCAATCGTGGAGCCACAGCCACCTCTTCCAATGGCCACTGTGTGAGAATATTCAGGTGCCAGGCTCTTGTGGCAGTTCTGGCTGGTGTTTGCCTGTGCCATGAGACATCTGCTTCCACAGAAGCCTGTTATTTTGTGCACTTTCTGTGTGTAGGCATTTCTGAATTCTGAAAAGCATTTGCTGGGTGGAAGTGAGCAACTCCAAAGTCAATTACTGAAATTTTCTCCCCTTTTTTTTTTTTTTTCCTTTTTTCAAGATGGAACTCTCAGCCTGGCATATTCAGTTTATGTGCTGAAGGATGCTTTTATCTGAGGTGCACCCATTTGTCTATTTTTCTGATTCAGTTGATATTATTGTAGCCAAGATCCTTTAAACGTTTTTCTGATTCTGTTGATACTACTGTAGCCAAGATCCTTTAGATATCCTGGTAAGCTACTGAGTAATACAGTGCAGTTTATGCCATTGGTCGGTTGAAAAAAATCATAAAGATTTTTACATATGAGCTTTCTAAACATCTGATGAGAAGTTCACAGAAAAAAAAAAAAAAAAAAAAAAAACAAAAGACAAAATTACA